>JAGWCC010000511.1:0-485912 GCA_022651775.1 Drusus annulatus | reverse complement strand
GTATGTTATAATTATTATTTAGTGCTTGGAATTAAGGGCGTCATTTTTTTTAAATATTGTTAATCTTTGGTCAAAACTGTTAAAAAACTATCTAATAATAAATAATATACCAGAAAACATTCATCTCAATTCCGATACTTGATTTCCACTCTTTAAAAATATGTTTTACCTAAAAAATATATTTTTATACTTTGCATCAAACCAAATTGTATCAGTGGCTTACATTATATTTTTACTTAGTATTTTTGTAATTATGTGGAGCAACGTTTGGACACGCTCCTTCTGTTTCTGTGAAATTCCGTACAGTCTGAAGGTAGCAGTTATAATCACTGCAAACAAACGTCAAGAAGAGTGAACGTAGAAAGAAACATGGCGGATGTGTAAATTGTTCGTTGTTGCTACTTGGAAACTTACATCACTGATTGTTATTAAAATATAAAGTGTGTTTTTAGGATTTATTAATTCCTCCGTAAAATGGCGGAAGCTGCCGTCGAAGGCAGGCCACCACCGGCCCGGTTCTTTTGTCACAAATGCAATATTGAATTTGAACATGATGTTTTACAGGTATTAAATAAAATCAATATTCAATATTTTCCATATTATTTTAGTGTATATCTAGAAAACTGAAGAAGCTTTTACCATACATGTCACATAAAGCAGAATCTTATCATTTCGTGTTGCTTAATTTCCGTTTTATCTATTACTTCAAACTACGCAATTCCATCAAAACATGACAGGGTTTGTAGAATTGACGCAACCTTGTGAAATCTGTATTTTTATTAGTGTCTTATTAAGGTGTCAATTGTTTAATCTAGCCATGGTCCGATACGCGTAATCTAGTTATTAGGTAGTCACCTGTTTTATCTACTTCGGAAAACAAATAAAAATAGTTGGGTTTGGGTGTATTTATAGAATATCATTAGGTTCGCAATTCGCGATTATAAATTATTACGTTTTCAATGTAGTACCTGTTCGTCGACATTGACTCTTTGACATTTAATTAAATGTTATCAAATTATTGGCTGGGCTCTGCCCGATTGTATTTATAAATAATACTTCATCTAGTATTTCTTTTGTATAGTTCAGACAAAATGGTATTTGCATTCGGCATAATTGAAGGCAGCGAAAGAAGGGGACCAAAGGTGAAATCTTAGCCTGAATTTTACACAGATACACTATCTAAACAACAGTGAATAGCATATGCAATTCAATTGAAGATTGTACAAAAATATTTATATTGTGCAGTGGTTGTAATTGTGTTCGTATTATGTTTCACTTGAGCAATAAACACATTCCTGAGACATTATTCTTACCTGTAACACATTTATAACGTTTTAGAATTATTATATTATCGAAAGAAACTATTTTAACACGGTACATCAAATGTCGCTTCAAAATTTGTGTGTATTAATTCATTTTATTTATTGAGGAAGTGCCCTGTTAAGCTTTAATATGTGTCAGTAGTTCATTTGAAGCTTTGAATTGTTTTTAAAGGTACAAGATTTTTGTGGCTGGTTAGTAGCTGAGTGGACAAATGCATCGAGTTTCCACCCGGGCGTCGTGGGTTCAAATCCTTTTCCAGCTAATTCCTCCATCATTGCACAAGCAATATTTTCAGCTTATAATGATGGTAGTAAAAGTTTCAAATAATCCGGGAATGTTTGTTTTTAAAAAAATATATATATATAATAATAATATTTGGATAATTTGTATAGCGCCGTTTTTGTGAAAAATCACCTCAAGGGCGCTGTACAAATCTTAATTTCTACTTAATATTAATTCTTAGTTTATATAAATATACAGCAACATACTTACCTGGTAGGTCACTTCTGGCAGGACACAATCACCATATTATAATAACCTAAAATTTAAAATTTAAATATATGTAGGGACATTTTCATAATATATGAGAATTGTCCATTAAAGTAGATTATAAAATTTTATCTTTCACGCAATAAGAATGATACAGCCTATCTCTAATACAGATATAAAATATTTATCTAGTAGGCCACAGCAGCTATCATTTTGTATTTATTTACCACCACTTCCTTTCATTTGTTGTTGTTTGTACAGCATTTTGATTGGTATCATTTGAAAAATCACAATTTTCCAGATCTTTTAGTGTTAATTGTAAATCAAAATACACCTTATCTCTAAACCATAAAACCAATGTTTTTTTATATACAGCATATAGCGTGCGGACAATTGTTAACAATTTGCGATTTTCCAGACGAAAAAATGATTTTGACTTTTTATTAAAATTTAACACACTTTTTTTTAAAGAATACATTTATCCGGTTTAAATACATTTTCAGAAAAATTGTAATTTGTTTTACCAACGTGCTTTTATATGGTCTGCATTTATTAATATACTAACGGACTATTGTCCAGTTGAAATACATAATATTACAGTGATTGTTTAGTATAAATATTTACAGAAAAGTTACATTATTGATCATGATTTATTGCTTTTGAAAAACAAAGGAGAGCCCGATTTATATAAGAGTATATCAAAGACTGCAACAACTATTAAATGAATTGTATTATTTAGAATGTTGTGATTGTCAGATAAGAAATTGACATTGAAGGATTATTTACTTCAGTCACTATTCGTTTATTAAAGGATGGATAAAGGTTTCAGACTTGATAGCATGGCATTCCCAATAGATACCAATTCCAGGAGAATCAATAGATATTTTCAAGCAATTTTTCAGAAATGATTTGTATCGGGGCCGTCCAAACTTTTGCATTCCACATCAAGAATAATAAATGTAGTACACATTAAATCAATTCAGCGTGGCATTCGCATACAGATTTAAACCAGTTTGTGTTTGAACAGTGTTTGTAGTACTTACGCGTGATTTAGTTTGAAAAAATATATATCTGCAATACAATCTAAGCCTGATATATGGATATCTTCTCATCCCGTTTTCAAACACAGAATAATTAAGACAACATTGTGGTGAGAATCGGCAAACTTTCAAATATGCAGAAAATTCTCCAAATTGTTTCTGTCAAATGTCACTTGGACCGACCTTCATTACACAATAAATCAAATTTCAAAAATGAATTTTCTTCTAAATACATATTGTATGAAGCCATGATGGTTTCAATAATTAGGACTGCCTCTCACGAACGCCGTCTGTTAGCTGAGGCCAGGTAGTGAACGCTGAATGGCTGCATGCTCCGCACCCAGCACACCCGGAGAACGCTTTATCACTCAGGCTTAGCCTTACTGTCAGTTAAGCTTCCTACAGACTAATTCGACTGAGCCTTCCGAAGTGGTTGCTTTCGCTAATACAGATAAAATCAAATGGTCTGAAGGCAGCTTTAGGATAAGCAAGCACCTCCAAAATTTCATAAGATAGAAAAGTTGTGGATTTGCTTCTCAAAGAACTTTGTAAATTACAAAATCATAAAATTATTTTTATTATTAAGGGGCTATTTCACCACCTCTCAATAAACTACTATTCATTAGTTAACTCTAATCATCGGAATATTCGTTAGCTATCTCTTTCCGCAAGTTTGGCTGGCAACGTCGCTTTTTTTCAAACCTTATCCCGTCTGCTGTCACGTCTGTCAATACAATGCCGTTATTTCTACATAAACTAACTTTCACAACACAACATTCGCGCGCGAAGCTCATTACATCCCTCTCACCAAATAGTTAAACGCGTCTCTATATTTAAATAAAACATATTTCTATTTTATAGCTTTATTATTAAATTATATTAGTGAAGTGCATTGGGGAGTGTCTATTATTGCTTGGTGAAGGTTGATAGTTTGTAAGCATGAACATGTTGTATGTGGGTATATTGTACTGCCAAAGATTGTTGTTATTTCATAGTATATTCCGTGATACATTGTGAAGGCGTATATTAGAATTACATACCGTGTGCTTCTTGGAGAGATTTTATCCTTGATTTTGTATCTCCTTTACGGCATTTTTTGTCAAGCGAAATCTTGACCTAAACTCAATGTCATCTAAGACGTATAAAAAATTGACTCTTGGTTTGAAAACACGCTGGTCTACGTCTTTCCGCCATGTCCTGTTCGTCTAAGATATTTAAATCTTCAACCACTTCCATAATTACAGTAAAAAATCAACTTCAACAGAAAACTCGCCTACTGTCAGCTGTCAAAACAGTACATAAAAGATTTCAATACACTTTAATAACTGTGATCATAATCTAAAATAAAGAATATTGATAATCTATTAAGTTAAAGGTTTACAGCTTGTTTAGAAGTGAATGTTTGTTTGATATTGCAATTATCAAAGACCAATATATATATATATATATATATATATATATATATATATATATATATATATATATATATATATATATATATATATATATGTACATATCTATTGCTCTTTATAATAGTCTAACGTAATGCAAAATATGCATGAAACTAAACAACTGCACTCAAACATTATGTACTCTTTTCACTTTTGCAAAGCTAGTTTTGTGAAAAATGGGTTAATGTAAGGTTTTTCTCATTTTCAGGATTACACCTGTCCATTTTGTTCTGGAGGTTTCATAGAACAATTAGAAGACACGGATCCATCTCGCGGACCCCCGCCTGCCAGGACCGGCAGCGCCCGGAGACCTTCCACCTCCGTCGATGACCCCAATGTCATAGATATGACCAATCTAGACGATTCAGAAGAATTCTCGCAAGTAAGCATCAAACCAAATGGTGATAATAGAATATTCTAATTGCTAAATTAGGTTGGTTGGAATAAATGTTTAAAGGCAATGAGCTCATCTGGTAAAATAATGCAATGAATCACATTCCACTAATACAAATGTTTCCATAATTCAATTATTGTGGCCTTAAGAACAAATACGGCTTGCCATTATGATGGTGCTTTTTATTTTACTGGACTATTAGCATGAAATAGGCTTCCTTTAAATATTGTAAAATACACACCATGTAATATTTAACCCATTGCTTCCCAATTAGAGCCAGATCGTGACTTTTTAGTGTGGTAAGATTGAAAAATAAGATGTTATTTATGATGTAGCTGAAAATGTTTTTTTTTCAATTTTGTTTTTTGTACGAAGATTTTCTCGATTTTCTAGTTAGCTGGGGTGTTGCCCCGCTAAAAAATCTTTATACTAAAAATTAAAAAAAAAAACGTTTTCGGTTACAACAACATCAATAAAGTCCTTTTCTCCAATCTTAGTACTCTAGCACACCCTAAAGTCACTAGCCACCACTGGTCCTAACACCGTCTCCCAGTTGTGTAAACAATAAACCAAGAATCGAGAATTTTTTCTACAAAATTACGATTCTTGGTTTAAAAACCTACTGAAACATTTATATAAAGGTTTTTTTTTTTACTTCCACTTTTTCATTCAGTTGTATGTAAGTTTCAATTGTTTTCTGGCGTTTTTAATGAATTTTTATAGTAAGATACTTTGTGTATGTTATAATTCATAACACCCAGTACTGTCGTCTCATGCATGAGCTTCTTCTAATCCAGTCTAGATAATGTAATTCAATGGCAAAACCACTCCAATCTGTACATAAATAAACTAAAATCGGCAAAAATAAAATATCTTCGTTTGAAAACATAATATTTATTGTTTTGTTGATTCACACGTACTGTATGACACAGTATACCAACCAAAGTTCAAACAACATAATTTATGCAGTGTTATTTTTGTGGCGTGATCGTTGTTATTGATTAACGGGGAAATTGTTAATCAAATTATCAATTTCCTTATTGCTACGATTAAAATAAATATCCAAATTAAAAACCCTAATTATCATCTCTCAATCTAAATACAAATAGAATGACTATTGTTTTTCCGCATAAATAGTGACTTACCGCCCAGAGTAAGGTTAACTCAACATTTTTTCCAAATTTTATATTTATTGTGACCAAAAATGAATATAGACTTTTATCGAAATATTTAATGTATGTTTAAATTATAATTGATTTTGAAGCTTTTTGCTTTTATTTTAAATAAAAAATAAAAAAAAAATTCAACAAAAATATGAAAAGAAATTTGCTATCTTTTTATTTTCTGTTACATATTTTGTTGAAAATTATTGATATTATTTCAATATTTAATTTAATTTATGCTTTAGATTTATATTTTGTATTTCGATAAGCTTAACTAACGAACTAGGTTAGTTAGTTAAGCTTGCTGTATTTATATGTTTTATGACTAGTAATATTTTTTCATAGTTCAATACATATTTCTATATATGTATTCTATTATTTCTAATACACTCATCAATTTGACTCCATTTGGGGTCAATAGGTTGCTTCATAATTAGACCTATAAAAATGGCTGTATCTTGTTTTTAGACTTGATTATTAATACAACCTATAAAGGTATCCATTTATTATTATTATATGAGTTCAATAAATATGGTAAACCCTTATCAGCATATCTCTGTGGTAGCCATTAGAGCTGTTATGAAACATTTTTTTTTATCATAACAAGTTATCAACCAAATAAAATTAATATATATATATATATTTAATATTGCCCCAAATCGGTCCACGGAAACATTAAAGGAAGGTTTAAAAAAATGTGTATATACATTTTAAACCTTTCTACATTGCAATCCCCATGAGTTTTATTTAAACAATAAGGATGATTCACAGAAAATTTTTGAAGTATGTCTTTTACTGGGAAAAGTGTTTCTTATTTAAATTATGGAAAGAAAGAAAAAAAAATTAATATTCATCAAATTTGCACACAAACTCAGTATTAATTTTTTATAGTTTGACAACATAATTTGGTTGATTGATTCAATGGTCGGGGACGTGGGTCCATGGAACCTGAAACGCTCAGTATGCCCCAAGAAAAGAAAATAAATATATTTCTGATAAATTTATGCAAAAATAAGTGAATTTATTTTACTTCTTGGGGCATGCGCAGCTTTTCAGCTACTATAGACCGCACACCCCTGTATTTGATATACACTTAATATTAATGTAAACTAGAATGAGAACCATCAAAGGAAAGAAGACAAGAAAATCGCCAAATATTACTTTACAGGTATTTTTTTGTTGTCTTGGTATTATTTGATATTGGTTCACTGGGTGGAATTTCCGTGCCAAGACAGGCGAAGTAATGATTACATTAGCAGTAGTAATTAAACCTTTTATATTGGTCCAGTGGAAAATAGGTTGTATCAATGTGAAAGCTTAGAGTAACAATATAGAGAGACCGTCCTAATTATGAGTCAAATCGTTCATACTCGCAAAATATAGCTCTCTCTTTATGCTCGTTTCTATGGACATATGAGAAAAAGAGACAAACAATTGTTATTAAGAACATATGATTTGGGGCGTGCTTAAAACCGTGTAGTCATTTTTTCAATATATTACTAACTTCACAGTAGTTTACATGTCAGTCGAATTGACAGACAAAAAGCTTAAAATATATAATTACTTAAGTGAATTTAGTGTAATCTTAAAAAAAACGATATGGTTATATGTGCAGTTGTTGGTTCTTTCAACTGAAGTAACAAAGGACCAAAAAAATCAGTTTCCACAGGTATTTATCCAAGAATTCGTATTTTTTAGTTTGACCTCAAATATTTTACATGCTAACCTACAAAACAACTAGTTACCTATACCAATATTTAGTCAATCTTTGCATTATTTGTTTCGATATAATAAACTCCCGTTTAAAATGAGTTTGAATGCATTCTCAATATGTTTTACTTCGAGAGTTAAACGGGATTCTGACGTAAATTTGTATAAATGGGGATTCCCTGATTAGTCCAACATCTGAACGTATCCATGTCTCTTTCTTTCTCATGTAGCAACTCAAAATTGTTCGCGAACAGATAAAGACAGAATAATGTTTATCTTTACGGTTTTCTTCGCATCCGATTGGCTGGAAGCATATACGTCATACCTCCCTTGGTCAATCCTTGGTCAAAAAGCGGCTTCAAAATTTCTCAATGTTAGGTCTCTACGTTACTCTAAGTGTGAAAGATGGGAATATTTTCTTGCAGAGGAATGAGGCTAATCGCTGGGCACACTGGCAGCCTCCGTGGAACTTTAGAGATGAGAATTCACCAAGAGTCAGTTTTTTGCCGATATTTACAGCCTGAAATGTTTCTGTGTTCTTTGAACCATAAAGTTTAATTATTTTTTTTAAATTAACCTTTTATAAATATGTATCGTTGTTTTCCTACTCTACAACCAAGGCCCGGTTTTTCTTCACCAGCTTATCCTATATTAGAACCCTTTGATCGCTGAATACACCACATGTAACCACATCAATCGTGCATAGTTTATTTATTATACAAAAATATTTTTAAAATATTACATCAAACATCAAGAATACGTCAAAACAGTATATGATAATAAGCAATGTAATTATTTCTTACAACTAGATAGTAGGACACTGCCAGAAGGATCATTTTCAAATCTGGTTTGACCAGGATCCGCAGTAGGGATTGGCAGTCGCTTTTCATCTGCATACCGCTACGAATGTAGCACCAGATAATTTATTTTACTGTATAGTTAAGTTTTTTCATGGTCTTGGTGGACGTTTAAGCTCTCCGATTAAATTTAATATACTGCATTTCACATAGTATCAGAATTAAATTTCATTATATCGAACTTTTTGCGACATGTAATGAAATTAAATATTTGGTTTCGTAATACACAAATATTTAAAAAATTTAAGCGATTATTTGAATATCGATTTATACGATCATAAAATTAATGCAAATTTTGTGTTTTGCAATTCAAAATTCAAGTGGGGATTCGCAGGTGGTCAGAGCAAGGTGAACTCTCGCTATGTATCATGAGAATAAGAATCTTCCTCATCACAGTACGGCCAAGCTTAAAGAAGAGAAATAAAAAACCGGGCCTAAATTCATTAATGCTGCTATGCATGACTTTTTAAAGAGAAATATAAATGACTTATAAGTCGATCATTTCTTTTGCTTTGTTAAAATAAACAAGAATACATAATGTCGTTTGCTTGCTGCGAAAAGTCGCCAAATGAAACCATATATTCGGTGAAAGACATTTGTTGCATTTATGTACCATTCTTTTTTGGAGTGCTAATGAATACATTTTTGTAGTGTTTGGATTCATCGGTACTTTCATTGAATGATGAAAAATATATTTTTTAAGGGGTTCAAAGAGAATCTATAGTAAAGTAAGTCGGTGACTTTGCAGCAAGGCGATAATATGTTCGCATAGATCTTATTGGTACAGCTTTCATTCAAGGTCACAATTTTTTTCCTCATAGCTGAAATTCGCAATTTATTTGATAACATTTATCATGAATGTAAAAAAGGGTTCTCATTATTACATTAAATAGGAAAAACTTAATATTCTTTCTTATCACCTCATTAAAATGTTTCATAAATTTTCATTTCCTTGTTTGCATAAATTGAAACAGCTAAATGCTTGACTTTAGATTTTCACTACAATAATCTGATTTTGGTGTTTTTTGGGTTGTGATTTCAATTCCTCCTTTTTGATACATCAGCCATTAATAAATGACCTAGATAGTGCATGACTCAAGGTTATCCGTTAATCCTTTAAGAAAGAAGAAACATATAATTAAATGGCTAAACAACACAAAAATCACAAACCAAAAAAATTGCATACAGAAGACAAACGCACGAAATTTCTCCATTTGGTTAGTACAGTAAAACACCGATTTTCAGTGGTAGTTGGGAGACACTCGAACCGGGATAATTAAAAAAGATGGTTAATCCAAATAAAGTTTTTTTTTAAATGATAAGAAAATCGTTTTGGTGGCATTAAGGGTCAGCACCCAAAAATACGCATTTTTTGGCTTTCTAATACAAGTAATACTATAAATGATTTATTTGTTTATTCTATACGGGAAGTTAGGCAAATATCTAAGGTTTCTAGTGAATACAATTTTTAACCAGTAACCTTTTAAATTGTTCATGAAATGCATACTGGAACTTTAGGTAAAACGTTCGAAAACGGCTGCGCTAGTTTTCAAACTGCACATTTTACTGACATTTTAGTATGTTTTTCACGGAATTTAAAGGATAACAGCCTATTTTTTTTATTCACTGGATACCTTAGACATTTTCTTAACCACTCGTGTAGAATTTACAGATAAATCATGTATGATATATGTTGTATTAGAATGCTACAAAGTGACGTTTAGCGCCATTTTAAGTGCTGAGCCTTAAACTATAAATATAAACGCTTATAAATAAAGTCCATAATATTTTTAAAACTTTTCTGTTGTATTGCAAAGGGCCACGGTTAATTCAACACGCCAATGACTGAACCCCCCCAATAATCAATGTTTTCCTGTATTTATTGAGCAAATTGCACAAATTCAAGCAAACATACATAAATCATGGATTATTATTTATTACTTTACTTTTAGTAATTTTATGATTCAAAGAACTGTGACATTTTGTGAAATCGATTCTATTAGTAAGATTCAATATTACTTTATGTTAATCAGTTTTCCTGGCTTATTTGATTTTGGTTTTTATTTATTGTGTTTAACTAAATTATATACATTGTTACTTCTTCATATATGTTAATTTTGTTACTCTTGGATATTTTTAAATGTGTTTTGTTTTTTAAAGACAAACATACATTATGTTTTATTTTGTGTGTGATTGTGGTGTTCACTAATAATAATAATATTTAGATAATTTGTATAGCGCCGTCTTTGTGAAAAATCACCTCAAGGGCGCTGTACAAATCTTAATTTCTACTTAATAATAATTCTTACTTTATATAAATATACAGCAACATACTTACCTGGCAGGTCACCTCTGGCAGGACACAATTACCATATGATAATAATTTAGAATTTAGCTGATTCTTACAAATATATTTTTTTATTTGTTTTTTAATTTTATTATTATTTTTTAATTTTTAGGGCACGAGAGCAAATTTAAAATATGGTATATCGGAGGTATTTTTTAATTTTTCGTAGTGAGGAACAGATAATGGTGAAAATCTTCTAATGAATTTAAGGAATGAGAGTCTGAAAAGTTGCCTTGGTTTGAACAGAAATTCTATTGGGCTTGTTACATCTTGATTATGGATATGATTTTCTGAAAAAATGGGTTTTGAGTTTGACTCTGAACTAGGTCCACTAGATTAACTATTCTAGAGTGAACAAAATTGGAATTGAAAATGTAATTATCTTTTATACAATTTTTAATTTGGAGATATCTATAAAATATGCACCATATGATCTCTATTTTAGAAATTGATAGAAATGATTAACATTATATGTACTGATATACATAAATGATTACAGCTGTTATTTTTTCAAAACTTGTTTATTGGAATGTGACTGGTAATGCATATCTCAAATATATACAAAACCAATATTTGTTGTTGTTTTTTTTTTATATATAAATGTTTGCAGAAACAAGAAAACATACCTTTCTGTGTTTGTTTCTAAATTTTTTTGTGAATGTTTTGTGTCAATCTGTCAAAATTGGCCTAAAAGTAAAATAAATAATTAAGTAGTAATACTTTATTTTATTTTCTAGGAAACTCCACAGTTAGGCTTAGGACATGATTTAGCATTCCTGATGTACAATAATCAAATAAGGTAACATTCATTACATTTTTATTTCGTTACTTAACCACTCTTTTTTTAACAATTGATGTTTAACGGCATTGACCGAAATCCGGGTTTTTTGTAAAATGTTTAAAAACTAATTATTTATAATTCAAAATTTAGGACTAGAGCGATAGAGATTATTAGTAAAATTTCAAACAGGTTACTTTCCTACACTGAACAGAAAATTGATAGAAGTGTGATGTATGCCGATTTGATAGAAAACTGTTGCGGCCAATTTACATAAAACCTTTCGACTCCTAAGTCCCAGACATGACAGTGAAATTGATTATCTGTTCAAAAAATAATTTCGTTATTTGAAAATGCTTGATCAATTAATAAAATTTCCCTTCCTTCGGGCACACAGACACGCCCTCAACACACTTCTATTGGTTTATCACTTCAGTACTTTCCTAGTATGAGATATTTTTGAATAACATTCCAAAATTACCATCTGGTTTAGCTAAGCTTTGTGAAGTTGGTGAGAATCTGGACCCCATTGACTAAAATATTATTATTTTGTTGTTATACTAACTTCACTAACCAACCACCACCCGATTCTTCAACTCCAACAGACTTCCAAATTCCAATCTGCTGAACTTCACTGGCCCGGAATCCCGGCTGCTACAGCTCATGGAGCACCTGACCGGCAACATTACAGGGGCCGGCTCGCCAATGGTGCTGGTGGGGGGCGCGCCCGGCGACATTGTGGTGTCCGGCGAGGGGCTGGACGCCGTCATGTCGCAGCTGCTGTGGCAGGCGGAAACCGAGGGACCGCCGCTTCTCGGGGCAGAAGCCATCGCCAATCTGCCGGAAGTTGTGGTGTCCGAGTCGCAGGAGCAACAGAGCATGCAGTGCTCAGTTTGCTGGGAGGCATTTGTCAAAGGTATTTTATGTTTTTTATTTTTATTTGATTTATTATTATAAATTTCTTTAAAGTTAGTTTTTTTAAATAGTAATAATTGCAAAGCATGTCAGGAAACAAATTGGTCTCGGTGTATTTTCCAAGAACTGCTATGTGACCTACCGCTGTTTACGTGGATATTATGTAGAAAACTCTCACACCATAGTGGCGTGAAAAGTCTACAGTATATTGATAATGTGCCAACAGTAAAAAATTACTTTTGGTTAGGTTAAGTTGTGATGCGCCAAACGCATAAAACAAATAGCGTTAAAATAAATTCCTTCCATGTCTTACTGCACATGTACAGACAACATCAGTGGAGCTCGTTGACTCTGGACCAAGAGGTTGTGGGTTTGAAACCTGGTACGAGTAAATAAAATTAGTTAAATTTGAATGGAAAATAACCTATAATTTAGTGTATTTGCAACTCATTCCGAATCCAAACATTATTGGAAATGAAAACCAAGTACCTCCCAACCTTACCTTCTCCTTCCTTCAACCTCACAACATAAGCACCACGTCTTTATGAAATTCACTTAAAATGTTTGTATACTAAACAATACGGTTGTCAAACTTTAGTAAATTCAAAACACTGTTGCCATGGAAACAAAAAACGCTACAAATGTGTACGTCAACCACTGAAAGAAACTGAAGTTGCCAATTTACACATGACCTTTTGACTTCTAGACCCCAGATAGTTAGTAGACAAGTGGACAAAAGCGTCGGTTACCCACCCACGCGGTGTGGGTTCAATTCCTCTGCCGGCTAAGTCTTCCATCATTGCATGAGCAATATTTTCCGCTTATTATGATGGCAGTAGGAGGAATTCAAATATTGTCAGGTTATTCGTAGCCCGGGAATATTGGTCTTTCTTTTAAAAATAAAGAAAAGACATGCCAATAAAATTGTTGATCTATTACAGAAAAAAACAAATTATACCCCAAATGAAGATGCCACAGTTCCACTGGCTCTGGGCAGTTGAACATCCTTCTTTAGCCATGAATGCCGTTTGTCATTGAAGATTGGGGTGGTTGTTTCCAGATGAGAAGGTGCGCGAGTTGCTGTGTGGCCATCTGTACCACCAGGCCTGCATCACCCCCTGGCTGACGCTGCACGCCACTTGCCCCATCTGCAGGAAGAGCCTGTCCCCTGAGGGGGCTAGACCCGCCACCCCCACAGCAGATCTCGGTGAGTCCCCATCTTCCTTTATCGTACTAGCACTGTGTTGACCAGAGTTTCACAAACTTATTTGTCTCATCGCCATCATTTCAAGATTAAAGATTCCCTCACTTATCCAACCTTAGAACTTACATATCTTTTTATAAACTTAACATATCAAAGCTTTACGCTTCATTGTGATATTATTCAAACAATATTATTAACATTCAAACAATATGAAATTGAAAAAGGCACAGAAATTTATTTTAAATTAAATTTATACGTGCTTGGTTAGTACGTCCCTCCCGGATAGAGGAAAAGTACCAAGTCCGATTCTGGATCGCAACCTGATCTTATTTCTATTCTGTGTTTTTTCAATTGCATATTGTTTGAATAATATTAAAACTTATTTTTTTAAACTGCGTTGATTGCGTTTTCTTGGAAAATTAAAGAATGCTGAAAGTGGACGATACATAACTGTATCTATACAGTCAAGTGGATTTTTTTTATAGCCAACCACACTTTTCACCGCTTTCTTATTGACGTCGCTGCCATTTTACCACCCTCCGATGCACCTCTCTTATCCCTGAGGTCACTACCCCTCTGGCAGCTTCCAGTGCCACCAGGGGGCGATATCGTCACTTTAGGAATCACTGGTGCATGCAATACAGCAGTGAAGCTACAACTTATAAGGGAAAACCTAGTATTATGTTTGCTCCAAATTAGACCATTTTTCAAGGGACCAAAAAAACAAATCTTGAGCATGAAAAGTTCTTTTAAACTATTTTTTTACATGTGTTTACATGTGTTTACATGTGTTTACATGTGTTTACAATGTGTTCCAACATTTATACAAATTTTACTGTAATTGGCAAATGTTTTTGATATAAAATTGGGTGGAAGCTCAGAGCAAGAATATATATGGAGAGAGGTAAATATTTTTACCCAACCTATACAAATTTACGATAAATCACATTCTCCGAGTTTTTACGTCGTAAACCGTGAGAGAGAGAAAGAGATAATACAAGTTGTCACATATTATTGCACCACTTTTCGGTATGTTGGCATGTTTTCCGTCTCCCGCGTCTCCGGTGACTCCGCCCACTACGTTTTATTATACGACATAACAGTTGATAATCTATATTTTTGTTGATAACAATACTGTGAAAAAGTGGTTTTACAAATAAACAAAACATTATGTCGAGATGTGCTATGAATGAATGTAAAAATACCCTCACCCTAGCCACGCCTAAGTCAAGAAAAAATCAACAATCCTGACTACACAAGGTATCCCTCCTGGTATATTATTGCTCTGAGGGTGGAAGAATTAGTCAGAAGGTACCAGATATTTACACTAACTTGTTTTATTCATTGACATAATAATTTTATTTTCAGGCACGCAGCATGGTCTATCATTCCTATTCCGCTCGTGCGGCGTGCCGCTACCGACTGGGGGCCTGGCGGGGCAGACGGCCACCCCGCCGAACCCCACACCGGGCACCGCGCCCCCGCCCGCCGGCGTCGCCTCCATGTCCTGGACGGCCAGCGACCCTGCGGCCCGAATCATGCGCCCCGTGCTCTCCCTGCTGCGCTCCATGTCCAGCCCCACCACCTCTTCCGGCAACCCCGAGCAGAGGCCCCGGCCACCACCGCCCCCGTCCAACTACGATATGGACCTCGAATTCGACTAATTATCATTGTTAAATTATTATTGTTAATTAATTACGGTCTCTTTCCGGGAATTTTTCAGAATTTAACTAAATTCAGCAAAATTGGAAAAACGATACTTGAATACCCATCAAAAGTTTTGCAAAATAATTCAGGGGAATTGTATAAAAATATAAATCGAATCTGTTATTTCCTTGTGGAGTTCACTGAAGAGATGAACCGATAGAAGTGTGTTGTGGGCGTGTCCGTGTGCCCCCGAAGTAAGCCCAATTTTTCCTTACTTCTGGTGAAATTGATCAAATATCGAAATTCTGTCTTGAGCAGATTTATTTGCGTGTTGGCGCCTAGAAGTCCAAAGGTCTTGTGTATTATTTTTGACATGAATTTTCATTCAAATTCGTATATATTCACGTTTCTATCGATTTTCTGTTCAGTGATAGAGTTCTATTGTAAAGATTTGATTTAAACACCAGTCTGGATGTGACGAGCTGTAACTAGTTCGCTTAAATCAAAAACACTCTGAACAAAAAAGTGAAAAAAAGGTCAAGTATTTATTTTTAATTGTTTTTTGTATGGTATAGCAGAGAGTTTTTAACAATTTTTTTCTTCTCAACATTGCCGTTTTATACTCAAACTTATAAAACACTTTCATATCTTTCTACCAATGAGAAATATGTTTTTGATAGGATGAAGTAGTTCATACAGAAGCTTGTTTGTTTTTTAACTTTTAAATCAATGTTGGCTTACTGTTGTAAATTGGGGGTGGTTTTTGCCATTTTTGATATCATACCCCTAAATTGAAGGTTGCATTCATACACAATCTGCGTGGAATTTTTGATTGATTGTACACAACCCGCAGGCAGTTTGTAATTTTGTGCAATGCATAATTTTTTTTTTATTATTAAACTTTGATGTGTCACCAATTATATTAAATCTTTTACGTTGGCTATTAAATACCCATTTTAATGCGGGAATAAAATGCCTGCAATACATATAACTACTACAATGCAATCATCTTTTAGGACAAAAAGTAAGTAAATGAAAATTCCTTTTATAGGTTGCTAACTACTTTCTGCTAGAAAGATAAATAATGATAAATTTACGCTTAGGATAGTGGGAATTCTGAATCGGGAAGATTAAAATTTCAATAATTTCCCTCTGACACTGATAGATTACTTTTAAACGAAGTTATGCATAAATAGTCATACTGATAATGCTTCTACATTGCATGCAACGTGTATGAAAGTACAGCTTGACACGGATAACTTTGCAGGCAGCCAGAAGAGGAACTAAAGACGCCATGTTTTTTCATTTTCTGTTTTTTTTTTTTTTACGATATAAAGCAATACAAATGGTAAATTGATAAAATATTCCTCTAGGTTTTGGCATTCAACTACTTTGGAAACCTATAAAAAGAACTGATAATTCCACTCTCAGGACAAGATGCCACCAGCGTAACTTGTATTATCAGCTTTGCAGAGAATAATTGAACCTTTTAAAATTTTTATATTAATACTGATGGTGTGAAATTAATAAATTTGTGCATTTTAATGATTTTTTTTACAACTCTTAATTAGTTTTAAATAAAATTCAAATAATATTTCACTGTTCCACATAAAGCCTACGTCTAAGGATTTATTTTCAACTGGTGGCGACATCATCGCCTGCAAGGTATCCGTGTTAATCTCTATCCAGTTTATATGCAATCAAGATTTGGAGGTTAGATTGTTGCTGCATGACTTTTCCGTTGTAATTTATTGAAATGATTTTTTATGCCGAATAGTTGAACGCTTAGTGATGAAATATTTGCATGTTTTGTTAAAGCGACGCCGAGTTATTAAGTCAGCTATATTCCCGGAATGTTGAAATTTGTGAATAGAAGTCAAATATATTATTATTATTATGATGTATTCCTGGAATTTGTTTTAGATTTAATATTAAAAAGTTAAAATATATTATTATTAAACTAGATGGGTGCAGCCTTTGTGCGTTAAATGCGCCTACGTTTTGTTTTTCATATTTATTGGCCAATCATTCTTCTACTCCTTGATATAGCTGTTGTGACACACAAGCGGTTTTGTTCAAATCTCCAGCAGAGACAAACAATCATTTGTGAGTTGTTTGGTACATCTACTCTGGAATCCGTGTGAATTTTTATTCTGGAAAACTGCAAAAAATCCGGAAAATATGAAAGAAATTTCTTAGTTATTGAAGCATTACTTTACCCATTGTAATAAAATATTATATTACATATACTAGAAATTACTCATTATTTCATTAAAAAAAACAATTGATTAAATGACTGAAGAAGAAATTTTTTTTACAATGTAACGCATTAAGGATGTACGCACCAATAATTCATTATTTTACCCTTTTTATTGTAAGTTGAACATAGTCATGCTATTTTTACACCGAAGCATTAGTAATACCACAACTGTATAGGAATACCGCTGATAATGTAACCTCTATCTCTTTCGATCTTTTAATCAATGCATATAACAGATAGACAGGTTTCAACGAAACTCTCGGCGGCCAGACCATACCATTCTCAAAGGGTCTTTGGCCAGGACATTTTTCATCTGCCGGCATTTTGTTTCCCTTCAATTTGACATAATCAAAGAAGTACTGCATCAAGAAAGAATGGGGACCTTGAAGTAACAATATATGGAGAGAGAGCTAATTCTTTTTACTCAACCTATACAAATTTGGGATAAATCACTTTCTCCGGGTTTTTACGTCGTACACCATGAGAAAGAAAGAGACGACAAAATCTCTCAAATTATCACACCGCTTTAAAGTATTGCTAGAATTTTCTTTGTGTCCCGCGTCTCCGTCGACTCCCCCCACACGTTTTGATACGCAAAATAAATGAACATAACTCAACGGTTTATTAGGTTACATGCTATATTTTTGTTTATAACAATCTGTGAAAAAGTGGTTATATGAAAAAACATTATGTTGACATGTGCTGTGAATGGATGTAATACCCTAGCCCTAGTCCTAGTCACGTCCAGGCTTAGCCGAGTCCTGCAAACCTCATAAAAACTGACTACAGCAGCGCTCTCTCTTGTATATTATTGCTCTGAGATGGGGACTAATGAATTATTATTGGTACATTATTGATGCTTAACTATGTCTAAAGATTGTGGAATATGTAATATTATATAAATTTACATAGTAAAAGCAATCTAGCCGTATCAGTGTCCACCCAGAAAACCTATTTATTAACTACTATGCTTTCTGCTGCAATGTGATATCTAAAATCAGAATTGCAACAATGAATAATGTACTATTTAGCTTTTGTTTGTTTGTAAAAAGACCTAGTAATGAACTCGATACTAAATTTGACCTAATTATGTAAATAAACGCTATGTAACCGATGGGTTTAGTTTACTTAGAACCAAAATCAAATGCTAAGTTTAACAATCTAGAGTTTTTAACCTTATCTTGAAAAATATATAGTAATAAATTGTAATATTATAACTTCCATTCATTATATATTATTATAAAATAATTTATTTTCAATTTATTGTACTCATTTTAAATGCATGGAATAAACTTTCGTTAATATTATGTTTTAAGTTGGGTTATTGTAAATTGTATATTTTTAATGAATACAAGTGAAAAGTTAAAGCAAAATTTAAATGTGTTGTTGTTATTATCTCCTGTACATATTATTTTGTATTAATTCTGGCTAAAAGAACCGTAGTAACGGCTAAAATGTATTTAACTTTTTTCATTAAACTGTATCTGACAAAGTTGTGTGAATTTTGTCTACTTTTTATCATTAATATGCACGTAGTTCAAATTTCAACCGCCAGTTTTGCACGTCGAGAAGTTTTACATTGTCACCAGAAAATTTAGTTTTTTGCCCTTACTACGGTTTTAAACTCACTGTGTGACTACTACAGGGTACTGGAATGCTGGGAAACTACTCTATATGGAGAGACTCACTGAAGACTACATATTATTAGTCAACGCTGCCATAGAACACTGCCACCTCGGGAGACTAATTCAGCTGCTGGGAGTAGAAACCACCCAAAGCAATATGAAATCTGAAGAGGATGAAGAAACAACAATTGGAGGTAGTTATGCAGAAAGCATCCAACCCCAAAAATACTAAACTGAGAAAAGGCGTTTAAATATATGACAATACAAAGGCATTTCTTAAGTGAATATCAAGGTTTTTTGTTTTGAGAATTATTATAAATAGGTAATTTATAATTTATCAATGTATTTTAAAAAAATAATAGTATTTCCGATCTTATCATACATTTTAATAATAATTGGATAATTTGTATAACTCTTTTTTTGTGAAAAATCACCTCAAGTGCGTGGAATGTTTTTAAACTTAAAATTCAAGTCAACGCGCCGTGGGTTCAATTCCTCTGCTAGCTAAATCCTCCGTCATTGCACAAGAAATATCTTTCGCTTATTATGATAGCAGTAGAAGGTTTTCAAATATTGTCAGGTTATTTGTAACCCGGGAATGTTTGTCTTTCTTTAAAAAAATATATATCTGCAATTTGGGTTAGTAAAAAATTGAATTACCAAAAATCTATTTCCATTTGGAGCTTGAATGCTCTTGGCAGACAGAAATCTCGTATTTATCTATGGGAAAACATGTAAAACTCGATTTTTGTCCAATTCATCTTTGGTGCTAATGTACAACTTTGATGGGAAGATCATTCAGTCTAGTTTTATTCTTTCTCTGCCAGCTCCTTGTCTTACTGCCACACATTAGGGTTTTATCAATACATACATCTAGAAAATTTCTGTGTTTCATATAATTTACAGAACCAATCATTTACTTATAGGTGTACAACTTTGCTTCCGCCATTTTTACCGAAATTCGAGTCTTTATTGTAAAAAACTGGCTATACATTTATGATTCAAAGTATTGTCCATCGCTGGCCACTACTTTCTCCCATCTTTCGGGCAGCGTACGAATCCAGCGTTGAAAAAACTGGTCATCTTTCGAAGCGATCCACGGATCGATCCAATTTTTTACTTCTTCGTAAGACCGGAAGTGCTGGTTGCCAGCTCGTGTGCCATTGATCAAAATAAGCGATATACAGAGGGAGCAGAAAATTAAAACCTCCCGCAAATTACGAGAATTAGGCTCGTAAACATAGACATAAAATACAAGACATGTCATATTCATACAAATTGAACGATAAATATGGCATGCTCTGAAAGCATGAAAAGGATACCATACCAAGCAGAATATGTGTGTATGAATGAGATAGCTATATGAACGTCCCGCGTTACATTCTCCGCGTTACAAGCCCTCTCTTCCCTTACGAGCGAAGTAGCATGCGACGTACTCGTGTACTGTCGCTAGGTTGTCTTCCACACGTTTATGTATTTCTGCATTCGCTATCTCACTTATTTGAATAATTGTATTAATTGAAAAAATAAGTGATTTGTGTGTACTTCGCATGAAAAGAAACTCCATGAGATTTGTTTTTTGTTCCCGAATGATTTTTACACTTGTTAAAAGCACAGGAAGGCATTTTATCTCAGAAAAGAGCTTACAGCGATGCGTTTGTGGCAGCTGGTGACAGCTTGTTCGTCAAACGAATGTTTGGGCGAGACTAAACACAGTAAATCTCAGGTATGCCACGTTGGCTTAGTTTCGTACAGTCACGCGCGGTGTCTCAGTAACGTATCTACATTATTTAATTCATCTAAGCTCGTAAACTGACATTTTCAATCGAGAATAATTTTATGATGCAGCCACAAATCTACTAATGTTTCTATGGGGTTATGTTGACAGATGCCTAAGTTTATTACATGATGTCTATGATCTATTTATTTTGACCACCACTTACCGCTAAAGCCATCTAAAGGAAAATGGCGGAAGCAAACGTGTACACTTAATCAGAGTTAGCTATAATAGTATTGCAACCGTGGAGGACACGGAGAGGTACCTTTGCGAAAGAGTGTAGTCAGGACGGTTGACTTTATACTGACTCGATAGAAAAAGACAAAGATATATTAAAGGATGTTAGATAGTCTATTAGTTACCGCCCACGTGGAATTTGGACATTTTTAATAAACATATTTGAACACATTAAACAAAACAATATCAATACACCATTAAAATGATTTATAAAGTCAAAATGTCACACCAACACTATTAACAGAAAGTTTGCCTAAAAAATGATGGAAGTTTTTTGTTGATTTTATACCTTTAAATCATTAAAAAATGTGAAAATTCTTACGTTCGATCAAAAATATTGAAAACTGTTCAAATACCTCTGAAAAGCGATGTTTCATAATCTTTGTTTTGTCTTATTTGAATATTCACTCATAGCACATATCACCATCATGTTTGATTTATTTGTATAACCACTGCAAGTATTTTAATCAACACAAATAGAGGAAATAACCTCAAAATCCGTTTACGTAAGTTGTGCGACTCGATGATGTGAAGTTAGCGCGGACGGAAAACATCCTCACATACTTAGAAGTGTTGCAATATTATGTGACGACTTTTCTTATCTCTGTCTCTCTCATTGTATACGACGTAAAAACCCGGAGAAAGTGATATATCGCAAATTTGTATAGGATGGGTAAAAATATCAGCTATACCTTCTTATATCGTTACTCCAAGACTGCAACTTTATGTCCACCAGTTTCTGCACCGCCAACTTAAAATGTGCATATTTTCTAATTCTAATCCGAAATTTATGATAATTGATAATCTGTTAACTCCTTTAGGAATATTACCGAAGATGAATTGCACACCAAACTGCCCCCATAAATTAATAAAGTGTACATTTGCATACTAATGGTCTGATGCGGAAAACCCGTTTCAAATTGTACTATTCAAGTTATGCTTAAAAAACTCTTCTACACACTTAGGTACAATTCGGATTTTTTTAAATGAACGCCGATGTATTAGAATTTAATAATGTGTGATGGCAAAGAATGACGTTTTCATCAATCTGTAAATTTTGGCAACATTCATGGCACAGTGATGACAACTTTTGCTCTGGGCCCACATTCCATTGTGGGTACGAAACCACGAAAGTGCAAATTATATTTAATATATTGATGTTTTTATTAATATTAAAAAAAACCTGAGTGGACGGTAGGTACCCGAAGATCAGTGTTGCCACGGTGAAAGGCAACAATTCAGATGTAAAACATGAGTTGAAGTGGATTTTGTTGTGTTTATAAATAAAAAATTAAGTAATATTTTGATAGCTCTCTCTCTTCCTTTTTTTTTCGCCCATTTTCCATTCCCTACCCCATTTTCTTAACAAATCAACAATTCTGCTAAATCTCTCAAAGCAACAAAGATAAACGATACACACGTGTCGCAGCCTTCGTATTCTCCATTACCTCCTTGGTTTTCCTAATGAAAATATTAGCTTTTTTGCTCAATCTCACCCAAAGCAACAAAGATAGAAGATACCCATGTGTCCATTTCAGCGATGAATCTCCACCATTTAAGCATTGCGTAGATGCTTGTACATAAATTCTTACTCAACAAAGAGATATGGAAAAAATACAGAGAGAGACAGAAGAAGCCAGAAAAAGCAACAATAGAACAAAAACGTGAAAAAATCTTTTTATCCCCAACAATGATGGGGTGCTTTAGTACAGTTGGTTGTTTACGACCAGAGGAATAACATCACTCTTTTCATAAAATTCACAATTGCTTTAGTAAATTTCTGCCAAACCATTTTTGCAAATGGATTCCTATAATACATTTTTCTTTTGTTTGCATCAAATTATCTGGTTATTCTTAAGTTTAGTATTTTCAAAAGAAAGTGAATTTAAAGATGTATTATTTTATTTAGGACAAGAAAACATTTTATCAATTTTCGAAAAGAAAAATATTTTTTTAACAAGGAAATATCCATATTTTGAGCAGGTAACTCCATTTTTTTTAATGTCATTCAGCCCAAGAGTTCCAGCTTCTCCGAGCCAGTTGAACTCTGACGTGAATTTGGAAGACGAGTTTTCTGACGGAATTTTGCGAGGCTGAAGCTGAAGGAAGTAGGGTAGGGGGAGGAAAATGGTTATAGGAAGGTTGATGAGTTATTCAGATTTGGCCAACAAACCTAGCTAAAGCAATTTCCAGCAAAGTTTTGATTATAAATGGTCCCCTACTCAGAGAGTAAGTCTCTTGCCATACTGAGAGTATCTTCCACTTGGAATGAAGCCCAAATATATTGTTAATATATTATATAATTAAAATTAAGAAGAAAAATATTTTTCGTCACAAAACTGCTTACGGTAAGTGATTTAAGTAATTAACACGTACGTAATATTTAGATACCAAAAATAATAAATCAAAAATCAATTTGGTCGTGTGAAAAATACCCGTCCAGCCAATTCATCAATGGCTTTATTGCGTTTCTTAATCATATTTGCGGAAATTAAAACCATGAAGTGTCCCCGCATCTTTATTGATTTAAAACTTCCTCGTATTTTTTTCCTGTTTTTTTTTTATCACTTAATGTTTGATTATTTCGGAATATAATATTATATTGCGTTGTTTAAAAAAATACAAATTTGGTTTATATTCTGGCACTCGATGTCCGCTAATTCGATATTCATTCAATTTGCGCAAAAAAAAAAAAAAAACACCATCACTTCTTTTTGTTGATTCAATACCGCTACAATGAAACGCAAATTATTAGGTATTAACCTTAAATTCCAGTTTAATTTTTTTCCTGGTTTTTTTTTAATGTCAGAATATTGAATTATTTTGTAAGGTATTATGTTAATATGTTATCAATGAATTTAAATTAATTTTTTCGATATCTACCAACACAAAATTTATTATAGTAGCGCAAATTAAAGCCATCAACTTGTCTTTGTTATTTCAAAACTGCATCGGAATGCGAACGAGTATGAACTTTAAATTCCCGCGTATTTTTTTTTCTTCCGTTTTTATGGCTGAATGTTTCCTATTGAGGAGAGGTGGGAGCGCGGAACAGCTGTTCCCCGGCGGTGTTCACCTGCCCAGCAGGGCCCCGAGTCCTTTCAAATAAAAAAGAACTAAATAATTTAATGAATGCGTCTGGCCGGCACACAATGATCCGTCAGCCATCTGCGCGTTAAGCTTGCATCATACTAAATACACGAATGCAGCAAATTGTGTTGAAGTTCGTTTAAACAGGTACCTACTTGACCTTTCACGTAACATTGCGTATCTGTGAATGGTATGTTATAATTAGATTTCGGATTATTTGCTTATGCAATAATATAATAATATTCAGTCATTCTATATTCACCCCCCCTGAAAAATGGTATTAATTTTTAACTTTTTCAATTAAACATACATATTTTGGATATTTTTATCGTATATTTGGGAATTGTTAATGCATATTTTTCCATTTTCAGTGTTCAGAATAGTTTAGTGCATATAATCCTTAGATTGATTAAATAATGTAGATACGTTACTGAGACAACGCGCGTGGATGCACTAAACCGAGTCCACGAGATATACCTGAGATTTACTACGTTTAGTTTCACACAAACATTCGTTCGATAGACAAGCTGTCGCCAGCTGCCACAAACGCGTCACTGTGGGCTCCTTTCTGAGAAAAAATGCCTTGAGAGGTGTAAAAATCATTCGGTAGTAAAAAACATATCTCACGGAGTTTCTTTCCATTCATAATTACCCACAAATCGCTTATTATTTCAATTCAATAAGTACAATTATTCACAAGGTTTAAAGGTTCATGAAAACGGTGTGAGATAGCGAATGCGGAAATACATAAGTGTGTGAAAGACAACCAGAGCTAGTAGTGCAATACCTGATTATAACAGTAGCGTGGGACGTTCATATAGCTATCTCATTCGTACACACATATTCTTTGAATGGCTATCCTTTCATACGCGGATGAAACGGAATATAAGACGTTACTAGTGCTGCTTCATTTTTCGTTAGATTTGTATGAATATAACGTGTATGAATATTACCTGAGTTAACTTTTATTTCAAAATCCAACCAGGTACTGAAGACTTATGAATTTTATTGTAAAACAAAATAATATGTAAAGTGGTCTGGTGTAAACTTCCCAAAATGGCAATTCAGTCCTTGCTTTTCCAGCGATTATATATATTATTCAGATACATGATTAAAATTAAAATTAACTGTAAGAATTTTACTGTAAAAAAAAAGTTTAAAGTGCTACGGTGTAAACTTCCCAAAATGGCACTTCAGCTCTTTTGCCTTTCTTGGTACGAAATGCAATAGAAGTGAATCCTCTTGGAGTCGAATGTCCAAATAATATGAACAGATAACAATGGCTTAGCGACAAACTCACTCACACAGCTATTTATTTAATTATATACGCCCTCATGGGCTTTTACATAACATATGATATAAAAAATATTATAATAGTGACATAAAAAAATAACAATGATTAGCACCTAAAAACATGATTAAGTCGATAGAAATATTAAAATGCAAGTTAACACTAGTATTATTGAAAGAGGTATGCTATTTGTAACTAGATTCAGTGCAGTTGAATATATCTACTATTTCAGCAATAGAATTACTCACTGTATGCAATCTAGGTACAAGCGAGTATTTAAATGACTCAGTACTGATATTATTGTTACATTTAAAAAGAATTTTGGATCGAGTTGATCTGTTAGGTATTTATTTATATGACATAATATAATACGTCCAGACGTTATTGGAGCAGTGCGCTCTAGACGGCGAATTGCTAAGGCACTGAGAATACTTTAATATAGTGATTTTTAATACGCCCAGCGACTATATATAACTATGTATTAAATGAAAAAAACTCATCGATGGTGCGGAATGGAAATTCGCGTCTTTAGTTATATGCTCTGCAAATTTAGCTGAGCTTAAAAAGAGCAACAATATTAGCTGCGCCAGGCGCCGTTTGACTTAGGGCCGGGCCTGCGTTTAGTTGGTCGCCCCAGACCGAGCTGAGGGAAGCAGCTAAAGAGGCTTTGCGAGGAGAGATTGTCTGCAATGGACTGAGGCCGCCAAAGTAGCACCTTTTCGAAGAGATGAATTCACGAAGCGACTTGAATGAGGGGAATAAAATGTTGACGATTAAGATGCAGCACAGCATGGAGTACATACGAAGTAACACTTCCTAGTTATTTATGTGTTCCGTGCAGTATATTTTTTTTATTTGAAAAAAAAAAATAAAAATTAACTCCACACAGGAGAAAATTATTTACCTCGGAACCAATGTCATCTTTGGGGATTTAAAAAAAAAGAAGTTATTTAAAGTGAATACCGCACAAGAGTTCCAACTGCTCCCGACCGTTTGGAGCCAGTAGGACTATGGCATCCCCAATTGGGGTAGGAGGAAGGGGAAGGAGAAAGGGAGGAGGATGGTTGGGAAGTACCTGGCTATTCAAATCTGGTCACTTGGGTGTTTGCATGACTAAAGCCATTTCAAGCAACGTTTCGATTCTGAATGGTGGTCTTTCATCAAGGCGATATTTAGGGTATTTACCACTCTGTCAAAGTGAACCTGAATCTTAAGGAAAGCCAAGTTGTAGGTAGTGTATGTATGCATTTCAAAAGCCTCCAATTTTTGCGTCGCCCGAGATAGCAAACATTCTAAATCTCTTTGCTTTAAGTACATAACTACAGTTTCAGAAGTAATTCTTTTTCGTTTCATTAAATTGAAAAGGAGAGAAAATTCGCGTTCGCTGAACCCATAAACTATTAAACCCCCACGTGAAAATGACAGAAAAGTACCTATATGACATCTAACTAGAACTATCAATAAAAATTATCACTAACTGGTCAGAGTTGTGTAGCCAAAAATTGAACCGGTAGGTACCTCTTACCTGGTACTTACCTCCATAATAATAACGCGGTTAGGCCGCCCCTTTGTTTCAGAACATTAACGAACATTCAAATTAAGTGCGGTAGGCACTTTCTTTGTATTTTGACATGCAACACCCAACTCCTCGAGCCCGCGCCGAAGGAAAGGTGTTGCGCGCGCAGCTGTTTCGGCACCTGCCATTTTTTACCGCCACATTCAGTTATTATTATTGTTGTGTGTTTTTTCCGCCTTGGCTCGGGCCGTTGCCTCGGGCCGTTGCCTCGGGCCTACCAGCACCTACCGCCTGCACGCGGCAATCAACTGCGGGGACTTCAAATAATATCGAATAAGAATACCCCTTTATGTTCTTTTTCATTAATGAAATAAGACGGCATCGTCTGACAACGAAGAATAAGATATTGTTGATCTTTTATTTCATGTAAGGGTTCTTCAACGTTTTGCCCAACCTCACACTTTCTGCTCTGTAAATCCTAATAAAAGAAAACTTTTAGAGCAATGCCTACAATGGCCGGTTCACGGTTTTGGATGCAGGAACTTTATAATCCATCACTCAATAAGTTCATAGTATGAGAATAATTTGCCGCCACTATTGAAAAATTCATATGCCTTTTAGGAAGTATCAACCTTCAAATAATACGTACCAAAATTTCATAACAGTCTGAGGTTTGGTTTACAAGTTACGGTGGTTTTAGTGATGCTATTTTTTTTAATTTTCAACACAATGGAAAATCTGAATTTCGTGTGTTGATAGCATAGACATAAAATATAAGACACGTCATATTCATACAAATCTTACGAAAAATGTAGCACCACTAATGTTGCACCACTAAATGTTTCACCCGCGTATGAAAAGGATAGCCACAAAGGGTTTGAAGTCATTGATGCAGTAATATCGTACAATTTAGTGTAGGTTGCCAACCCTAATTAAATGAATATCGGGTTCGAATCCTCTCCGGGGTTGTACTACCTTCCTAGTTCGATGCACTCCCAAATTGTTGCCATGTGTTTCAATACACTTTAATGATAACGGCAACCCTTTCAATATCTCCAAAAAACATTTTTATTATTATTATTATTTTATAAAACAATCACTTTTTTTTTAAATCAGCAATGTAGAAAGCATAAAACAGACCCTTTAAAAAAATGCAATTCAATATGGCTATATAATAGAAAGTGACCGAAAATAATGGAAAAGCTTCCTCAATTACATCACTGTCTGACCAAAAAAAAAGAAACTGTCCACTCTGAATACAGAAATCGCATGAACCAACCGTTATGGAACCCGAAGGAAATAAATATGACACTTTACACCTCACACCAGCCGTATTCCTAGTACAGATTGGTTTATAATGTTATTTATAGTGTTATTATCTTAGAGTACATAGAGTAGTATCTATCCAAGGCAGTGAAGTCAGTTTTGGACTTTTTTTTGATGATTTTAACATGACTCGGCGCAGTTGGGCGTGGCTAAGACTAAGGCTACGGTATTTATACATCTATTCATATCACATATCGACATGATGTTTTTGTGTATTCGTATAGCCACTTTTTCACAGTATTGTTTTCAACAAAAATATAGCATCTAACCTAAAAAACCGTTTAGTTGTGTCAAGTTTAGTGGCATAAAAAAAAAAATGTGGGCGGAGTCCCGCCAGTGTTACTTCAAGGAACCAGCACCTTAAGATCATTATGACAGTATATAGAAGCGGGCCAAGAAATTTGTTGTCTCTTTTTCTCTCATGGTGTACGCCGTAAAAGCCCGGAGAAAGTGATTTGAAGTTTGTGTAGGTTGGGTAAAAATAATTCTCCCTCCATATATTGTTACTTCAAGGTTATTATCATACAATATTCATTTTACCGATGAACATGCTCAAAACACAACACCACATTTTCAGAAGCTGATATTTTCCATTTATCCACAGGTCAGTTTAATAAATGCATACGGGACATAATCAAATAACAAGGTTAATTTTTAACTCCCTACCACTGCTGTGCGTTACAGATCTAAAATATGTTAATTATTTGTCTCTATTTTTATTTATACACGGTATGTTGTGTTTCTTTTTATTTATTTTTTCTTGTTTTTATCTTGGGTTACATTCTATGTTTTATTTATTATATAGTTTTATTCACCTTTTCTATGTATGATATATTCTTTTAATTTGTTTAACTTAACGTGTCTTAAAAACTAAATGAACAGAACTTTAATATTATTATATTCTTTTTTAATTTTTCTGTAAAAATGTTGTTTATTTAAACATTATCATTTTTTTCTTTTGTTACAATTTGTTTTTATTTTTAGTTTTTAAATAAACTGTTGTGGCTTTTATAGTGTATAGCGGAAACTTCACTGGTCAATCCAACAATGTAATTTACTTAATATGTCAAAATTGATATAAAACTGCATGTTTTCCCAAATAAAATAAAATGAGAATACAAAAAAATATGCATCAATTATTCATAAGGAACATTGAACAACTAAACATATATATTAATAGGAGCAAAATAAAAGTTAAATTACCGAACCATTTACACAATGTTTTCACCGTGGGTTAACTATTGAGTGCCAAAAAAATCAATAGAGTTAAGTAAGTGATACAAAGAGTAGAGAAGTGAAAGAACGGTATAAATATTTTTTATTATAAGAGCAAGGATACAACCACAGTCGTAATAATATATTATATAAAACCAAAAAAAAACCTGTAACCTTTTCTCAAATTCGAAGGAGATTTTTTACCAATTCGTTTCGACCTTCTGAGGTCTCTGGGTCTTTGGCATTTATTTAACGTTAAAAATAGGATATAATGTACAAAAAATTACAACATTGCCAATCTTCTTGATAAGGGTAGCATCGCGCTTGGCGCCGTCTCATTCGATTTCACTTTAAAACGATGATCAATGAATTAAAGAGGAAACTGTTTAAGTTCGAAAATTGAGAATTTTTGGAATTACATTTTTTTTAAAGATTGACAAACATTCCCGGGTTACAAACAACCAGAAAATATTTGATAACTGCTGCGATCATAATCGGCGGAAGATGTTGTTTGTGCAATGATGGAGGACTCAGCTAGCAGAGGAATTGAGCCCACGATGCCCGGTGATGATGATTTTATGTTATATACGTACATCATTGGCACTCTTTTTATTTTTTTACATGAATACCGCACAAGAGTCTCAACTGCTCCCAACCGTCTAGAGCCAGTGAGACTATGGCATCCCCAAATTGGGTATGTTGTGAGGCTGAAGGTAGTGGGGAGGGAAAAGAGATCGGGAAGAGGAAGGTTGAGAAGTACCTGGCTATTCAGATCTGGTCACCAAACACGGCTCAAGCCATTTCAAGCAACGTTTCGATTCTGAATGATGGTCTTTCACCAGGACGGTACTTAGAGTATCTACCACTCTGGAACGTGCCGCAAATATACTTGTTATTATTTTTATATGATTTAAATGTGTTATGACACATATTAATTAAATAAAAGATATTGACGCACGCCGGGTTTGAACCCGCGACCTTTGGATTCGTAGTCGAGCGTCTTACCACTCAGGCCGTCACTACAGCCCTCGGAGAGTCTTGGCCACCTCCGGGAAACATCTCCAATCCTTTTATCTGAATACCACACAAGAGTCCCGAATGCTACCAATCCTCTGGAGCCAGTGGGACAATGGCATCTCCTTTTGGGGTTTGTTGTGAGGTAGTGGGGAGGGGAAGGAGTTGGGGAAGAGGAAGGTAGGGAGGTTCCTGACCATTCAGATTTGGTCACCAAACACGGAAAAAGCCATTTCAAGCAACTTTTCGATTCTGAATGGTGGTTTTTCACCAGGGCGATGCTTAGAGTATCTATCACTCTGGAACGCGCCACAAATTTACTATATCGTCGTCGGAAAGACAAAAGGACTGAAGCGATTTTGGGAAGTTTACACAAGAACACTTTAAAGTTTTTTTTGTTTTTTAAAAAAATCATAGGTCTTTAGTACTTGATTGGCCTTTGAAAAAAAAAGTTATATGTAATCGATGTTTTCACTGAATTACCTGAAGCGACAAATATCTTTAAGAAGTCCCAAACTTGTGCCGCTTGAGTCGAGCCTTCTTCTAAATGGTAAATATATTTTAGATGGCTGAAGGGCCACAAAAGTCTTCAGAATCAAACGAGAGTCAGAGCATTCGATGCAGAAAAGAAACTGATAAAAGCTGCATATTTAACTCATGCTTCACCAATGTGTCGCTTAAGCCATGTTTGCTTTCCAGCGAAGATTTGTATTATAGTATATTTGCGACACGTCCCAAAGTGGTAGATACTCTAAATATCGTCCTGGTGAAAGACCACCATTAAGAATCGAAACGTCGCTTGAAATTGCTGTAGCCATGTTTGGTGACCAGATCTGAAACTTCCCAACCTTCATCTTCCCCATCTCCTTCCCCACCCCAATACCTTCAGCCTCACAACATACTCCGATTTGGGATGCCATAGTCTCACTGGTTCTAGATGGTTGGGGGAGCAGTTGGGTCTTGTTTTTTTTTAGTTTTATGTATTTTATATTAGTTACTTTGTACATTCAAGTTTACAAGTAGCTAATTATTTCGTTTTATTTTTGACTGTATAATATTTTAACTTATATACTACATATTATTTTGATTTATATGCATTTTAAATAATTTTTGAGGCTTTTTGAATTTATTGACAGGCATAATTTTGATGGTTTCCGGCAGAGCATTATAAGATTTCATCTCTTTATATGTTAAGCTATTATGTGTGCGGTATTCACAAAAAATAAATAAGTTAAAAATAACTCAGATAAACAGCGCATCGAAATAATATAATAATAAAGGTCAATGTCTCCAGCTACGATCAGCTAAAAGGTTTATAAACATTTAATACATCGTTGTTACGTATCCTCTGAATTTAAGTTACCAAGCCCTTAACCTTATCTCGTAATACAATGAAACCTCTAAACCTAACCCAAGGTGCGATAGATTTAAGAAAGTAGATTCATGGATCCATAATAAAATAGAATTTAGTTGCTTTCACAAGACATTTTCAACACTAGTTTTCAATTGCCTTTATTTTAATCTCTCTATTCCAGTGTTTACCAAACATAGAATTCCAATATAAGTGTTACCAGCTCAGAGCAATAATATACCAGGAAGTATAGCTTTTGCGAAACAATGTAGTCAGAATTTTAAATTTTTTCCTGACTCGAACGTGGCTAGGGTTCTCATGGACACACCTTTTTATATACATTCATAGAACATGTCTACATAATGTTTTGTTTATTTGTATAACTACTTTTTATCAACAAAAATATAGGATGTCACCTCAAAAACCGTTGAGTTATGTCGCATAACAAAACGTAGTGGGTGGAGTCGACGTAGACGGAAAACATGCTTATGTATCTAAAAGTGGCGCGATATTATGTGATAACTTGTCTATCTCTTTCTCTCTCACGGTTTACGACGTAAAAACCCAGAGAAAATGATTTATCGTAAATTGGTATAGGTTGGGTAAAAATATTTATCTCTCTCTCCATATATTTTCTTACTCCGAGGTTACCAGTGTACCCTAAGGGCGGGTACAGAGGGGAAGAAGAGTTAGGGAAAATTTTGGAAAATGCATTACATAATTGCTATTTTCAATGTAAAATCCAAATCCGCGTAAATAAATGTATAAAAAATTTATAGAATGAAAATGAAATAATAACTTTGTATGAGACCACAAATATTATTTCATTTTTAGGACTGACCGATTTCGCTTAGCCTACAAATTAAAGTAAATAACAAATACAAAGTGTGCGGTTATATAATACCTACAGAGGGATAACACAATATAAAATAAAATAAGAGAACAGTGAGAAAACAACATTTTAAATTATAACAAAGGAGCAGAGAGAAAGAGACAGATAATATGAAATGAAAGAGGCAAAAAGTCAAGCTAGAAAAAAATATTAAAATATATATTTAAAAAAAAACGCATTTGTTTTTACTATAGTTTTTTTTTAAAATGAGAAGTTCTTGCTATTTTTAATTAGAGGCGTTAACAGACACAAGCCTTTTATAATAATGTACATATCATAGCACGATCAAAATGTGAATATCCGCAATGAAAGGTCGATATAAGCGTAATGAATAGGATCAAGAAAGGGACGCTTAGATGGTTTGGGCATGTAGAGCGAATGAACGAAGAAGTAGTGTGAAAAGAATATATGACGCAAAAGTGAATGGGAGAAAAAGTCGGGGACGCCCGAGGAAGACGTGGCACGATCAAGTGAATCAAATACTTGAATTGGGCCATTAAAAACAGAATAACAGAAGTGTATGTATGACACGATGTATAAATGTGAATGAAGAAAGGAGTGTGTGCCAAGACAGAGTTGTATGGCGATCCGTCCTATCTGCCTACCCCTTCGGAGAAACGGCGCGATGGATTGTTAGTTAGTTACATACCATGTAACTATACCCTACACAACCATAATATAAAATGATACGATATCTTTGTGTCTGAATGCATTAAATGTAAATCATTCGCCATTGGATTATTATTTGAGACGGAATCCGTTCTAGTAGACATTGAATTCTTTTCAAAGTGTTTCAGTTTTTACAAAGAAAAAACATACAAGTGGAAATTTATTGCGGCAAGAACGAAAAAGTTTTCAGAAAACCTCTGCGTAGATTAAAATGAGGCTTTTCAAAGACAAAGTGATTCGCGCAACTCGTGGCAAGGAAAATTAAATTAATATCGTTCAATATTACTGACATCTGTGAATGAAAATAAATAATATTTCTAACCTTGAAAATAACGCAAGTAAGAATGAATGTCTTTAAATGTAATTAAAAAGTTTTATTAATTTATTTAAGTCTTCTTTAAAAAAAAAAAAAAACACAAACTTCCCTGGGTTAACATTGTGACGATCTAGTTTTCCCTTCGTGGTCGAGTGGTAAGACGCTTAACTACAAATCCAGAGGTCGAAGATTAAAAAAAAATCACAAAACATTTGCATTTACATAAAATAACGAGGCCTGTTCAAAAGAAAAGGTGAATTTTGAATTTTCGCGGGATGTGTACATTCGATTATCATTTTTTTTTGTTATGTTGGTACACATATTTTTATCATATGTTAGTATTATAAGCCATTTTGGATTAGTGGTTTGTTTTTGACAACTGGAAAGGTAAGTCACGTTTTTGTGTGTTCTTTGATTTTTTACTTTTGAAAAAAATGGATTAAATTTTGCGTTAAAAATAGAATAAAGTACTCCAACGCACTTAAAATGTTGACTGTGGCATTCGGCGAGTCTATTTTGTCTCAAAAAAGTGTTTATAAGTGGTACAAGCGCTTTACAGAAGGCCGAGAAGACGTTAATGACGATGAGCGTCCTAGAATTGTGGAAAAAAAATCATGGATTTTATTCTTTGATCCATTTTTTTCAAAAGTAAAAAATCGATAATTGAATGTACACAGCCCGCGAAAATTCAAAATTCACCTTTTCTTTTGAACAGGCTATGTATAGTATATTTGCGAGACGTTACTTGAAATGGCTTTAGTCGTGTTTGGTTCCTTACTAACTTCCTCACCTTCCCTTTTCCCAACTCCTTCCCCTCCCCACTACCTTCAGCCTCAGAACATATCCCAATTGGGGATGTCATAGTCTCACTGACTCTTGACGGTTGGGAGCAGTTGGGACTCTTGTGCGGTATTCACTACAAAAAAATATACAAAAAAGGTATAACTGGATAATACCTGAATTCCTCCTACTACCAACTACCATTATTAGAAACAAAAAAATGTTGTAAAAAAATTAAGGACTTAGCCAGCAGAAAATTGAACTCGCGACGTCATTTCAAAGCCATTATAACAAAAATAACATGCATGAGACATTGTATGAATGTGAATGAAACAACGAATGTGTCCTATTCCACCCTCTCTGCCTACCCCTGCGATGAAACAGTTCAATGGTTATTTAGTTAGTTACATTTTATTTACTTAATTCAATTTTTTTATAGATTCTATCACGCTAGTAAAAGCAAGAAAAAAAAGCAAGAAAATGGGGCAGCCTTTGGGGGTTAGGGCTAAGCACAGGTAGTAAAGCAATTATTAATTAGCTAGCAATTTTATAAATCATTTAAGAGTTTTATGTGAAAATGTAAAAATACTTAATCTTAACTGGAACACATATAATAAATATGCACATATATCTTACGCGACGACATAACCATAGATGCATTCATAAATACATCCAGGTTAAAATGCAATTCAATTTCTAACAGAATTAAGAAAATAAAATATTTTAGATTTTCTCAGTTCAACAAAGAAGATTGGGTTGACCAGAACGCGCTTTAAGGGTTGACGTTCTGGCTGGCGGGAAGCAAGCTCGAAGAAGGGGGTGTGGGGAGGGGGAGGGATGCAAGTTCAAGTGCACTACTGGCAAGTCAACGCACTGCAATAATTCAACGATTCGAACTGGAAAATGCCATTCAACTGGGAAAATTTGTACCAGTGGAAGAGAGCTTTATGTGTTTTGTACAAAATAAGAAACTTTGATGAATGATTTATTCACTGTTAAACTTAAATAGATGTAGTTATGCAGAAAGCATCCAACCCCAAAAAGGTGAAACTGAGAAAAGGGCGTTTGAAAATATTACGGCATATTAATTTGTAAAGTGAATATCAGTGTTATTTCTTTATGAGAATTATTATAAATAGGTATTTTCTAATCTATGAATGTATTTATTTTAAAAAATTAGTAAATTTCTTAAGTTATCCTGTATTTTAATGTTTTTAAACATCAATTTAAGTCAAGTATCTGCAATGTGGGTTAGTAAAAAATGAATTACCATCAATATTTTGAATTTGGAACTTGGATATTTTCGGCAGATAGAAATCTCGTATTTATCTATAGGAAAATATATGAAACTCGGTTTGTAGGAAATTGTGGGTTGGACTTTTCTGCATAACTACGTCCAAATATAGACGCACAGTTATATTACGCGTTGTGCAAGAAGCCAATTAAAAGACTGCGAACCCTATTGAATGATTTAGATCGAAAAAGAGTTGATCGGTAAAACTTTTTTCGCTTTAAAAAAGATAAGTGGTTAGGGATAGTAAGAATGAACACCTACCTAATAATATATATTAATGTTAGCGTTATCTTGTCAGTTTATAAAACTGATCTGGCATCATGCAATTTGTATACATTCAGAAACTTCTATGTAAATTAATTTATTTTAAATTTTAAACGTCATTTCTGTTTTGAGCTATGGAGCTTTGAAATATCCGTTTAATGATAAAATAATTATTAAGTCTTGGAAATTCTCTGTAGTTTATTTTTTTCTTTTGTTTTTGTTTGCCTTAATTTTGTTTTCTCACTGTTCTCTTATTTTATTTTATATTGTGTTCTCCCTCTGTTTGGATATACGTATACACCGCACACTATGTATTTTTTGTTTAGTTTAATTTTATACCCTGGTGATACTGAGGCGAAATACCAAAAATTAATATTAAATCAGTGGTTTTATACAAAGTTATTTATTATATTGGTTGACCTACTTTCATTGTACGAACGATTAAAAAAAAATTGCACCTATTTAGCTGTAAAATTTTAACTCTGCTAGTTTTATTTTTTATTTTTAGTGACAGCTGTTTCTGCGTTTAAGCTCATCGTTAATTCAATTGAATTATATATTAAAAAAAATAGAGTTCTACAAATCCAACACAAAAAACTATAAATAAAAATGTAAAAAAATATTTTGCTCTAATTTTCGATGTATATTACCAATGTTCTACGTTAGCTCTGAATTTCTTTATTTTTTTAGTATCAAAATACATCTAGGATTATTATCAATCAAGCTTCCTCATTAACTTATTTACCATTGTTATTTTCTTTGTGGAGGTATGTCTACGTTTACGATAATTACTGTCGTATTTTTATTTTTTCTTTAATTTTATTTTCTGTTTTATTGACTTATTTTTACATCCTTTTTATTGCACTGTATAAAAAACTGACCCCATACATGTAATAAACTGTATGCTGAATGATGAAATATTATTAAATCCCGGGCGATGCCGGGTAGTAACTTTGAATAATGCCCAGCCTTCGTGAGGCTTGCCAAGTATTGTTACAATGTCGCACCTTTCATCGAAATATTTTTAATTATTTGCAACTACTGTAAATTGAAAGTCGGTCGGAATATTTTCCTTAATTTGTGACGAAAAATTTCGATTATTTTTCAAAACGTGGGCCGAAATAGCAATGAAACAGGAATGTGATTTGGGAATTTATCGGTTTTCTGAATCGAGCGACGATATGTTCGTGGCATTGCGCTGCCAACTGGAGATTGAGGAGTTTTTCAAATATTATCAGGTCATTCATAACCAGGGAATCTTTGTCATCCTTTAAAATATATATTTATGTACTTCTAGTTTTTTTAAATATATTTTTTTTAAATGAATACCGCATAAGAGTCTCAACTGCTCCCAACCGTCTAGAGCCAGTGAGACCATGGCATCCCCAAATAGGGTATGTTCTGTGGCTGAAGGTAGTGGGGAGGGGTAGAAGATTGGGAAGAGAAAGGTTGGGAAGTACCTGGCTATTCAGATCTGGTCACCAAACACGGCTAAATCCATTTCAAGCAACGTTTCGATTCTGAATGGTGGTCTTTCACCAGGGCGATACTTAGAGTATCTACCACTCTGGAACGTGCCGCAAATAATTTGTTTATTAACTTTATATGAATTGAATGTGTTATTACACATATTAATTAAATAAAAGTTATTGGCGCACGCCGGGTTTTAGCCCGCGACCTTTGGATTCGTAGTCGAGCGTCTTACCACTCGACCATGGAGGCCGTCAAAGTCTAGTGAAATCAATCAAACATTTTTTAATATCGGAATTTAATCTTGACCAGATAATCAACTTAGCCTAGGGTCTAGGAGTCAAAAGGTCTTGTGTAAATTTGCAACAACAGTTTTCTTTCAATTCGGTAAAGATCACTCTTTTTGGTATTATTTGTCCACAGTAAGTAAGTACCTTAGAGCAATAATATACAAGAGGTAACGCTGTAGATCGATCTGTAGTCAGTTTTTACTAGGTTTTACTGACTCGGTTGGACCTAGGCGTGGCTAAGACTAGGGTTACGGTATTTATGCCTCCATTCATGGCACATGTCGACACAATGTTTTTGTTTATTCGTATAACCACTTTTTCACAGTATTCTTATAAAAATAAATATACGTTTTGAGTTATGTTCAGTTTAGTTGCGCATAAAAGCGTGTGGGCGGAGTCCCGTGAGACGCACGAGTCAAAGAACATGGTTACAATACTTTGAAGCGGTGTGAAATTTTGCCAAAATTTTGTTGTCTCTTTCTCTCTCACGGTATACGACGTGAAAACACGGAGAAAGTAATTTATCGCAAATTTGTTTAGGTTGGGTAAAACAAATTAGCTCTCTCTCCATAGATATTCTTACTTCAAGGTAAGTGCCAAAAAGTAAGGACTATTTACTATGTATGCATAGCTTAGTTTTTTTTACTGGTTAGTAGCTGAGTGGACAAACGCGTCGGATTCCTACCCGGGCGTCGTGGATTCAATTCATCTGCCAGCCAAGTCCTTCTTTTTAAGAAAAGTCTAGCTACGTTATTACGTTGTAAATACTCGTACATGTAGGTAGATCACAAAATTATACAATACAATTTAAATCAAGAAATGTACAATAGAGAGTTCGGTTCATTTTCGAAAAAAGATTAATGAAATTTTGAGGTTGTGTCTTAATTTTATTAAGAAAAAAAAATCTCGAAAATAAAGATAGATTTTTTTTTTAAATTTATATATATATATATATATATATATATATATATATATATATATATATATATATATATATATATTAATATAAAATATATATAATTTCATTTTTAATCATTCAGAAAACGTGTTTACTGGTGGAGTTTTCCAATATTTTTTTGATATTTGATTTAAAAGTTACATAATTTTTTTCCAATTTAATTTTCAACGGGAGAGCATTAAAAAATTTGATACCTTGATGGGAGTAATGGTGTTGTGAGGCACTTGTTTTAAAATTAGGGATTTCTAAGTTGCCAATTGATCTTGGTCGTCTGTGAGTATGTTGGCTTGAATCCTTATTTTTACCATATAATATAATTAAGATTTCCATCAAGTAAATATCGTTGTGTAATTTTTACAGTCCATTTAATTTCGTCGATGTTCATTCGAAACGGAAAGCACAATTCGATGTTTTATTGCCGTTTCCGGATGCAACAGATGTCGTACAAATATTTTACTGTGAAGTATAGTATTATTTAAAATAATTTTACATCACACCGTAGATATCGTTGGGAGAACTATACTTTGAACGTACAGTCCACAATATACGGTTAAGGGAAACGAGACAGTTATTGCGTATATTAAATCAGACAAAATGAATTTCTCTGCTTATGTTTTTTTTTCAGTAACTTACTGTGAAGAAATCTTTTAGGCGTCTATTTTAAAAACAAGCCAAAATGTAAATAAAAACAGAATTTATTCATCCATTCATGATTCCTATTTTATATTCTTACTAAAACAATCAGGTAACCTCACAAAAAATATGAAGAAACGTTCCGAAAGTTGAACTAATCAAAATGGGCAGTATTTGTCTACGATTCCAGAGATCGCGGGTTCAAATAGTGGCGTTCGCAAATATTTTTTGTTTAATAAATACATATTACTACACATATAATAAATATAAAAAATATTTGCGACACGCTCCAGAGTGATAGATACTTTCAGAATTTCCCTGGTGAAAGACCACCATTCGGAATGGAAAGGTGGCTTGAAATTGCTTTAGCCGTGTTTGGTGACCAGGTCTTAATAAGCAGGTATTTATCACTGTTCCTTTTCCCTTTCTCCTTCCCTTCACCACTCTTTTCTGCCATACAACATACCCCATTTGGGAATTCTATAATCCCACTGGCTCTAGACATATGGGAGCAGTAATTATATATAAAAAGACTGTGATGTAAGTAGAATGACCAACGGATATTTTTCAAGTAACTTTAACAGCAGTTAAAAGCGACCGTGATATGGTATTCAAAGTGTTTTAATAATTATTATTGTTTTTTTGCAGAGTGAAATTATTTAATCTTAAAGAAAGCTGTTATATTCCTGCCACAAATTTCTACCGTATACTTATTTGCGGTGCTTTTACCCGTGAAAAATCACGGGATATAACTTGACTTGTCAAGAAAAATATTTGTTGCTTTAATCGACCCATTTCAAATTTAGAATAATGTCTGCTAAAATAGATTAAAAATAGATTATTATTTTCTTTATTGGTTATGTAGGGATTTGAAAAGATTATTTTTTAAATTTGACAATTTCAGTTAAAATCCGTTTTAAATCTCCGTTTAAATCCGGCCTCCATGGTCGAGTGGTAAGACGCTCGACTACGAATCCAAAGGTCGCGGGTTCAAACCCGGCGTGCGCCAATAACTTTTATTTAATTAATATGTGTCATAACACATTTAATTCATATAAAAATAATAACAAGTATATTTGCGGCACGTTCCAGAGTGGTAGATACTCTAAGTATCGCCCTGGTGAAAGACCACCATTCAGAATCGAAACGTTGCTTGAAATGGCTTAAGCCGTGTTTGGTGACCAGATCTGAATAGCCAGGTACTTCCCAACCTTCCTCTTCCCGATCTCCTTCCCCTCCCCACTACCTTCAGCCTCACAACATACCCAATTTGGGGATGCCATAGTCTCACTGGCTCTAGACGGTTGGGAGCAGTTGAGACTCTTGTGCGGTATTCATGTAAAAAAAAAAAAAAAATCTGAAAATTTCACACTTGTACGTATGTACGTACTTATAAAAGAAAATTATGTAAAGTTAATTTCTATACTTAGCAGAATACCTTCACCACAGATGTGCGTTGAGAGCAGGAAACCTGTAATTCGACTCTTCTCAGTAACTAAATACTTGAAGACCATTTTAAAAGCTTTCTGATTCAGGAAATCAGAATTAATTTTCAGCCTAAATAATATTTTAGGAATTTCCCCATGTTAACAACGTGAGTGGGAAACTTGATCGGTTGTAACAGAGTTAATACGTAGGTAGATAGGTACTGTGCCAGCAAAGTAGGTACAAGTTTAACTTTTAATGTTAGCTTCTAGGTTAACAAGGTAGATGAGAACTTGTTTGACTTACGTACTGTTCAAACACTACGGGGAAAATTTGCGCTAGCAACTTCAATGAATCCTTCAAAGCGCATTTTGAAAAGACCTTTTTTACAGAAAATGCTGTGGGTATTATTATTTTGCTCAAGCAATTTCTTTGTTAAACATTAATATAAAATATACTTGTTGTTTACGTCAAGCATACTAATTTTGCTGTCGACATATTTTTTCGCACTGGTAAGAACTAAGAAGGGATCGTGTTTTTTTTCGTAAAGTTATTTTTTGTATGAATTCAAATTGTATTCTCTTGTGTTAATAATTGAATAAATTTCAGTGAATTCTGAGAAAGCAGTAGAAATAAAATCCCCGAGGCGTATGTTGATGTTAAATCTATGAAGAATGTGGTAGACCGATATGAATAACATTATGAAAGGGATGTTTAGATTGTTTGTGCATGTAATTAATATTTGTATTTGTAATATAGCGGGTGGACGGAGAAAAAAGCTGCCGCTGATTGTATTATGGCGGCGCAAGTTGATGGATGAAGAAGTCGGGGATGCCTCTGAAAGACACGGTAGAGTGAAGCAAATTAAATAGTTGAGTCAAGTCATGTCAACAGTTAGATCAACAATAATATGAACGATATTAGTTGAAAGGCACTAATTTGCAAATATTAGTTCTAAGTCACAACGCCCTTGAGGCGAAAAACGGCGCTATACAAATTATCCAAATATTATTAGTTTTTAGTCTTAATAAGTTGTAGGTTAGGTACATTTAATTGTAAGGCGCCCTTAGAATGTTTTTTCACACGATTACGACGCTATAAAAATCATTCCAATCCAATTATTATTTATTGATTATCTATATACTTGTACTTTCTGTCAAACTTATGCGTCATATTGACTACGTTTGTCTATTTGTTACCGATATTTGCGATGCTGTTTCTTAAATATTCCGCATTTTTCGTTGATACTTGATAAATCCAGAAATTCCAGTACGTCTTCTGATCAATACGTTCTAAAAATATTTTCCTGAAAAGAAAAGTTGAGCTTTCCCCCAGCAATATTATCCCTTGCGTAACTTTCTTGTGCCTGTGTATTTGGTCTACGTATTTGTACGTACGAACATGTCCGGCGAACTTTCGTCTGAATAAATAATAATTCTGTTAATTGCAACGCCATATTTGATTGAGGTTTCGCTGCAGACAGTGAGACAGTGCAGGCAGTTGGGGCAGACTGTTGGAGTAGAATGTTGGAGTATTGTGTTGGGGTAGGTTGCTAGGAGGGGGCTGGCAGCTAGCAGACAGACGAAGGGTGGAACTGTTTACAAATAATTCAAACCCAGTAAAAGGGGATAAATTGCGAGCGACGTCGCGTAAATTTGTTTGATGGCAGAGGGAAATGTTTGAAAATGCTAATGGAGATGCAATTTACAATTTACAATTTGCAATTTGCACTTGGTACTTGGATACAAATGAATGCTGCTAGTGAGGATGACGCGCACAGCCTTCGTAAGGTGATTAACTCTGACTTTTGATGCCCACCAGGAAATTCCTCGGAAAATGAAGTCAAGTATTTTCTCATATAATGCAAACACTTTGCTTGTTACTCTACAGTGAAATTCCAGTAGGATACATTCAAATTAATAACATTCGTAAATTTAAAAGAGAAATGTTTGCTAGCGTTGAACATGAATTTATGTACACGTTTTAAGCTTTAATATTAGATTATTAATTGGTCAAAAAAAAAAAAATGCAGTCTTAATCATTTTTTTTTCTCTGCATCGAATGCTCTGGTTCTCGTTTGATTCTGAAGGCTTTTTATGGCGCTTCTGCCATCTAAAATATATTTACCATTTGAGGGCTTAATTCAAGCAACACAAGTTCGAGACTTATTTTAGCTTTTCGCCGCTTCAGGTAACTTGGTGTGAGCATTGAGTTACCTGAGTTACTTTTTTTTTCATTATCCAACCAGCTACTGAAGACTGATGAATTTTATTGTTAAAAAAAAACTTTTAAGTGCTCTGGTGTAAACTTCCCAAAATGCGCCTCGGCTATTTTGCCTTTCTGGCGTTGATATATGGTTTCACTTGGATAAGCTTCCCTCAAATATCTACCAGACACTAGGTAGGTACTTGGTGACTCTCATTCATCCGAAACCGGCAGATATTTGTGGGTAGATAGTTCTGCCAGTTTCAATGAGCTTGTAATCATTCCACATTTTTTTAATAGTAGTACCCATGAAAAATCGCGGGATGTAACTTGACTTTCCCAGGAAAAAAAATAGTTCCCAATTCAAATACAGAATAATGTCTGCCAACATACATTATATGAGGGACTTAGAAGCAAAGGCTGCAATCTCTAAATACAGTTCTGTAGCATTGTCAACTTTTGAACGATTATTATAAAGAAATGGAGAATGAAGTGTACTAAAATGTTAGTGCATATTAAACTAGAAACAATTTGAAACAATTATCTCTAAATTTATCAACATATTCACAAAAGAAAAGTGCATTAAACGTTAAATCAACTTTCCAAGAAATAATTTAAAATTAAGGAGATTGCTGCCTTTGCTTCTAAGCCCCTCATATGTAGATATTTTATTAGGTAGGTAGGGAATTGAAATGATTATTTAAAAAAAAGACAATTTCCATTAACATCAGTTCCAAATTTGAAAAGCACCACTCGTATGGTCGTACTTACTCGAAAAGGATATTATTTATAGTTAATTATTATTACAGAGAAACTAAACTTATTAGATTACATAAACAAAACCTAGTAAAAGCAGTAAGTAAGTTAATAACTAGTAGACATTATCTAAGTAACTAAATATTTGTAGCTACACTTATGGGATAGTACCACTCCATAATTTAAATGGTGCCTTGGGGTCTTAGAAATAAGTTACACGTTTCGTAAGACGGACAAGGTGTTAAGTGCTTATTCTTTGAACTATTTTAATTTCTGCGCGGAGGTTGACGAACACCGCGTCCAGCTTTCGGACCGATCCCTGACTGATACGACCCTGTAAAAGAGTCTAGTATGTCATTAAAATCATCTAAAAAGGAAGAAGATGAGGAAATGCTAACTTGAACGCAAATTTATTGTCGATATAAATACGTACTATGTAAAAAATAAAAACGCCTAAAAACACGTACTACTAACAAAGAATTTTTTAAAAAGTTATTTAATACAATTCTTTAAATCAATTTCATCAATCAAAAGAATTCTACAAAATGATTTAAAAATATGTGTGCTCGTACATACTGAATTAATTCCATTCATTTGAGGGTGGTAGCAAATGTGTACTCGTATAATCACATCAAACAAATAAAATACGTCGAAGAGGAAAAAGAGTTAAATATCATGATGGAAAATCAATGAGTATCTTCGCGTACGTGCAGAAAAATAATGATTGTAAAAGGGGTGACAAAGTAGGTACCTAAATACGTATGTACGTATCTTTTCCCCCAATGTTACACGTCTGAAGCATTCAATATATTCCGCGTATACCTAGGTCAGTAATATTATACCTAAGCAAAAGCTTTTTGTTTCATTTTTTTTGCCGTGTTCGTGATTCGTAAAGGCTTCTTATTCGGAAGGGGTGAATTTACTAAAAAACAGAGCGCTGTTGAAATACTTCACCCCTTATATAAATGTAAAGAATCGCGTACATTTTGACAAAACACTGCCATTTTCAATGTGCGTATTACGATGAACACAATGAAAAAAATATTAAATTCCTTTACTTAATGCAAACAAAAAAATGTACACTTTTCATGCTGCTTTGAACGCTCACAAAGGTCGGAAAATACTGCTTACGTCATTTTTTTAATAAACGTTACTTAACAATTTTCATGAAACAATTTCATCAACACATTTTGATTAAGTATTGTATGCAATATGAAACAGAAGAACCAACAGAAAAAAATATTAAGTTGCGACCGAGACTTATTTTAACTCGAAATGCGGTCTAGTAGAGGTTCCGAGTTCATTTCTCGGTCGTGTCTTTTTCGTTTTCAACTTTCAATATTAAAATATAGCATAAAGATTTAATGAGTTAACGCCAATTGAAATTTTGATTCAGTTCAGTTTTAGTGTTTTCAAACTCAATGCATTACAGGATTAAAAACCTCCCTAGGAATCTTGTCGTGGCGAATTTGAGAGTGTGACATCACAACACCGAGATCAAAAAGCTGCTAAACTTAAGAAACCGATTAAGTTAAAGGTACCTATATATTCATATGGTGCCGTACAAGAGTTCCAACTGCCCGGGGCCAGTAACTATCACATCTATTTTGGAGAATGTTGTGAATCTGGAGTAAATGGGAACAGAGGACAGTCGTAATGTACCTGATTCATCCGATCTGATAATATATCTAAAGCCATTTCAAGCAACGTTTCTGTTCTGAATGTTGGTATCTCACTGAGGCGATGGAGTATCTTCCACACTGGAACGTGTGGCAAATTGTATTATTACATCGTTGTTGGAAAGGCAAAAAGACTTAAGCGACACTTTAGTAAGAAAATGAGTTGAACATGCAGTTTTGATCAGTTTTTTTTCTGCGTAGGAAGCTCTGACTCTCGTTTAATTCTGAAGACTTGTGGGGCTTCAGCCATCTAAAATATATTTACCCCTTGGGAGAAGGCTTGACTCAAGCGACACAAGTTTGAGATTTCTTTTAGCTTTTTGTCGCTTCAGATAACTCAAAGAGAGCATTGAGTTACCTAAGTTAACTTTTTTAAAATATAACCAGGTACTGAAGACTTATGAATTTTATTCTAAAAAAAAAAACTTTAAGTGCTCTGTTGTAACGTTCCCAAAATGGCGTCCCAGCCCTTTTGTCTTTCCGGCGACGATTTGTGAAATAATCCGAAATTTTATTTGCCCTCGCAACGTTTTGCACTGACGGCTTCTGGGCTCAGCTCCAAGGAGCTTTCCGCTATATCACGAAGGTCGTCATATTTACATTTAAAATATGTAAAAAAAATAACGTATACTTGTTCAGCCAAGTATCTCTTACACGTGGAGTACGTCACCAACTACGTCTCAATCAATCAAATCGGCTTCCACGAAATAAGTTATTCTCGATGAAAGTATTTTTATTGAATCCCTAGCTTTTAATGAATTACATTTGAAAAATACTTGAGCTATTAAATTTCTTGTTCAAAGAATCTACAGGTCTACAAAATGATATTTATATACTTGAGCAAAATATGTACTGAAAGAAAATTATTTGCTCCACCGCCCGTTTGTGATCTTGAAATAAACCTCCCTTATCTGTGAGTTTAATTTAAACAAGTCCAGAAGGTTAAGACCTTAAGCACTTACTTTTAAAATTGACATAACACACTCTCGACTAAAATTTAGAGTTAACCTTTCGTATAAAATCAAATAAACAGATTTCATGTCGGCACGAGTCTGTTTGAACAGCGGCGTCTTAGCAACCGGGTTGTCATGACAACCCGAGATGGTTCCAGACATGTTCTATTTGGAGAACAGAATAGGTGAACCGATGGAAATGTGTTGTGTGCGCGTCTGGTACGCCCGAAGTGAGCTCAAGTTTTCCTTACTTCGGGTGAAAAATATCAAACATAAATACGAGATTTAAATTATTTTTTCAACTACTTTTTGATTAATTTCACATCGGTATGGATCGTATTTCTAGGAGTTATCTTTTCAGTGATTCGGAATAATATTTATAATATTCCAAGGGATAAAAAACAAGTTCGTACAATGTACAGAAAATGATCTCGACACCCTTACGCCTACACCCAGTTTCCCTGGAGCGACCTTTGAAAATGCTCGCACACGTGTTGATTTAAGAGATGTGTTTTTATCTAAAACCATTTTCTCGTTATTCTAATTAAATAGTTATCCCACCACAGTACCCGTACCTTGTTTTGTTTTAGACTTATGCGTTTTAAGGAAAATTCTTGAAAGTTGTTGTAAATTAATTGTTGTCGAAAATTGAAGAAACATATTTTATGGAATATCGCTCTAGTCTCAAATATTCGGAGCCAGTAAGACTAAGGCATCACTAATTAAGGTAAGGTTGCAAGGCTGAGAAGAGAAGAGAATGGTTGGAAAGTGCCGGGGTGTACAGATCTGTCAATTAAAAAAAAACTGTTTAGTTTTTAAACGGTGGACTCTAGAATGGCAGAATTGGGAGTATTTTCCACTCTGTAAAAAAGAGAATAAGTAAGTTTTTGGTGAAAACAAAGTGCTAACCTCCAAACAATTTTTTGTTTATGTGACATTATGAGAAAGGTTAAGGATACGGCTAAAGCGGGTTTTGAAGATGCTCAGATTAAATAAGAGAGAAAAGATGTTTGACCGTAGCTCGTTCCACATGTGTGCCACTTCACATAAGAACGGCTCAAAGAAGCGACTCGCTCTCATGCTGTCGACATCAACTGTGAATAGGCACTTAAGCCCCTTCGAGCAGGCTCAATTAAAATACCTGCAAGACAGACTCCACGTTACGTACGTTTCTCCAGTTTTTTAGAGATGGCAATCAGTTTGTTAATAGCGGATTGTTAATCAAAAGAACCGCCCTCCTTTGCACAGTAATTTTTAATTTGATTTATTCGTTAAAAGTTGTAGAGAGTAGCAAGTCCCATATCACACCTGGACTAAAATAATTATTTATTTCACTGAAATGTTTAAAACTAGGGCAATTAGGTTTATCACGAATCCTTTGTATAAAACAGAATACACTCATTTGAAGGCGAGAAAGGAAATTAACTTTACTAATTTCGCATAAAACACAACATAAACTTAATTTATTTTCAATTAGTATAATTGTAATAATGCTTTGTGGGGATATTAAAAATCGTGAACCATTAACAAGTGGGTCTCAGTTTTTGAAGGCTTTTATTCGTAAACTTCGCCAAAGGTTGTATTCCGTTGAATTGTCCACTCGTGCGAAGTCAATAACAAAGTTAAAAGCTCGCCCCAACGTAAAATATCACACAGTGCCCGAGGTCAGTGTTTGTACGAGAAGAATATATTTTACTGACCCGGAACTTATTATTAAATTTCAGTAAATTGATATTTCAGTAAATGAAATTGCGTTATTCTGTGAAATAATATATGGAAAGTTCTCAAGAAAAACATATTTAAAAATAGAAAAGGTTAATGGAGGAAACTCATAAATGGAGGACTGGGTTCTGTATTTAGTGATTTAAAAAAATCTAACGAAGTGGGGTCGGTGGTTCATTTTCTAGTGAATACCGCACAAGAGTCCCAACTGCTCACAACCGTCTAGATCCAGTGAGGCTATGGCATCTCCAATTGGGATATGTTGTGAGGCTAAAGGTAGTGGAGAGGGGAAGGAGATGAAGATGAGGATGGTTGGGAAGTACCTTGCTATTCAGATCTGGTCACCAAACACGGCCAAAAGCCATTTCAAGCAACGTTTCGATTCTGAATGGTGGTCTTTCATTAGGGAGGTAATTATTGCAAACTATAAATTATAGGAATCACATTATGTGTGCGCAAGGAAGAACGGAGCGAGTCAATAAACGTAATGTTCAGGAGAGCTAAAACTAAATTTAGGAATTTCGTAATTTGTATCATACGTCACATGACCTTTTTCAAAAAATAATAGCACATTATTTTATTTTCTGACACTCCTCATTTTTTTCTTGATAGATACGTATCTAAGGAACAATTCTGCATACTTAACTCAAAACTTTTTTTTTTTTTACTTATTTTGTTCTTCCTTGCATACACAGTACCAAGTTATAAAAATATGAATTATGTACAATAAAAAATAAAATAAAACATTTTTTAAAATTTTTATTTTTTATAATTGCTTTGATCGGGTCCTGACAAGAGTCAGAATAGCAAAAGAGTAGATATGTATGAGAAAATAAAATATTATATTAATGTGAAGACCAGGGTAGCGTGTGTGGGCGAAGGGTGGGCGGGGAACCTACTTTTAAAAGAAATCAAGTAAAATTAAATATTTAATTATTTTATCAGTATGGAATTTTTTTTTTTTATTCAAATTTATACAATCCCTTCTTTTGAGGTTTCACGTCAAAAATTCCAACTAAAAGAGTGAAAAAAAACTCAAATTTTCATCAAAGGAAAATAAAGCTCCGTTCACACATATACGTTCGATGGATATTTTGTTAGGGGCATGTTCGCGTGCGCGCCGAAATAATTTATTTCCCCCGGAGCTGACAGCTTTATTGGAAAATGCGCGCATACGAGCACGTCCTTGGTATCCAGACACGTAGCCTGAGCTTGCTCAAAGGGAAAGGACAAAACCCGGAATCGAATTTGAAATAATTTAATATGTTTAGGTCGGCACTTCCTATACACAATGCAGGACTTGTGTTCGTATGCTTAAGTTGGCACTACAACCGACCGTTGTAGGTACCTTACATCAAATAATATATTCTTATTCACATACCTTCTAAAAACAATATCTTTTTAAATTATTTATTTTAACAAGTGGATAAATGTAACCTAGTTTTGCCACAAGAAACCTTCGAATTATTATATATTACAAGTACCTGTGAAAATATTATGATAAAATATTAGTTGCTTTAATTCACCCATTTCAAATATAGAATAATGTCTGCTAAAATACATTTGATTAGGTACTTAATTAGATAGGTAAGGATTGAAAAAGATTATTTAAAAAAAATGATAATTTCAACTACGTACGTAATCACAAAGGACAATATTCTTAATTAACTGCTCAAAATTAAGCCGAATATTTTCACGGAAGACTTTGAAATATGAATATTTAGGCGAATTTTCAAAATACCCTGGACAGATTCTGCCATTTTTTCATCGAATGGAAAAAATGTAGGTATATTCTAACCGTATAAACTAACTAATCATCACGACGTTTTTCCGCAGGGGTAGGGAGAGAGGACGGACCGCCATACAACTCTGTCTTGGCACACACACCCTTTGATACACCTCGCTTCCATTCATACATCGCCTCATACATACTCTTCTGTTATTCTGATTCTTGATTTACTTGATCGTGCCATGTCTTCCTCGGGCGTCTTTGACTAGATATGAAAATAACAAAATTTCGATATCCTAGTCACATTATGAGGAGCAATAAATGCTTATCCAACTGATAATTAAGGGGCAGACTGATAGAAGACATGATAGAGAAAGGCGCTAGTACGAGTGTAGTTTATGATAGACAAACTCCGATAAGAGTAGGCATTAGAAGATGAAGTATTTTCTGTTGCCTGAGCCTGCCATAAACCGAGGCCACCTGATTAGTGCAAGAAAAGGGCTCTTAAGGAAACTTCTTGGAGCAACAGGCTATCTACTCCTCTAGGAACAAAATTATTTTTCTTATTGAATTTTATTTTTCGGCACTCAAAAATACATTTTTTGGCTTTGTAATACAAGCAAAACCACAAATGATTTATCTGTTAATTCTATACAGATAGTTAGGAAAATGTCTAAGGTTTCTAGTAAATACAATTTTTTTACTGTTATCTTTTAAATTCTATTCGAAATTTCTTCTGAAACTTTAAGTAAAACGTTCGAAAATGGCTTTCAAAATGCGCTTTTTGTTGCCATTTTAGTATTTTTATCGTTGAATTTTAAAGATTACAGCTTATTTTTTTTATTCACTGGAAACCTTTGACATTTTAACTGCCCATGTATAATTTAGAGATAAATCATGTGCGGTATTGCTTGTATTAGAATGCTACAAAGTGACGTTTAGAGCAATTTCGAATGCCGAACCTTAAGCCTGAATGTTGTGAAGTTGATTACAAAGTTTAATGTTCGTTAACCAATAACCTTACAATAGTTTTCATAAGAAATATTCATAACAAGAACATTATTACGTGAAGGTTTCAATTTTTGAAGCACTTCTTACATTTAAAGTTATTTATTAATATTTAAAGTGTGCCTTTTCTCATCATTTTGGCTTTGAAATCGAATAATTTTACTAGAGCTTAATTGATTTGATATTGGGTATACCCTTGGAGTAAGAATATATACGGAGAGAGAGCTAAAATTTTTACCCAAATTATACAAATTTACGATAAATTACTTTCTCCGGATTTTACGTCGTAACCCGCGAGAGAGAAAGAGACAACACAAGTGGTCACATAATATCGCACCACTTTTATGTATGTAAACATTTTTTCCGTCTCCCGTCTCTGGCGACTCCACCCACTAACATTTTTTATGCGACACAACTAAACGGTTTTGAGGTTATATCCTATATTTTTGTTGATACAATGAAAGTGAAAAAATGGTTTTACAAATAAACAAAACATTATGTCGACATGTGCATGAATGGATGTAAAAAGGTGTGTCCTATATGCCTCCATGGTTGAGTGGTAAGACGCTCGACTACGAATCCAAAGGTCGCGGGTTCAAACCCGGCGTGCGCCAATTACTTTTACTTAATTAATATGTGTCATAACACATTTAATTCATGTAAAAATAATAAAAAGTATATTTGCGGCACGTTCCAGAGTGGTAGATACTCTAAGTATCGCCCTGGTGAAAGACCACCATTCAGAATCGAAACGTTGCTGCTTGAAATGGCTTTAGCCGTGTTTGGTGATTAGATCTGAATAGCCAGGTACTTCCCAACCTTCCCCTTCCCAATCTCCTTCCCCTCCCCACTACCTTCAGCCTCACAACATATCCAATTTGGGAATGCCACAGTCTCACTGGCTCTAGACGGTTGGGAGCAGTTGAGACTCTTGTGCGGTATTCACGTAAAAAAAAAAAAGGTGTGTCCATAAAAACCCTAGTCACGCCCGAGTCAGGAAAAAATCAACAATCCTGACTACACTGTTTTGCAAAGCTATCCCTTCTGCTATATTATTGTTCTGAGGGTATACCGATAGCATATTACGTTGAATCCTGTAATGTTTAGGTTTCAATTAAGAAATTTAACGTTGGTGGAAATCCAAATTGGTTTTCCTATCCAGCTAGATAAAACCATTTCCCAGTAAATAACTGACCATTACAAGAATCTCTAATTAAAGTTTATTTCTTAAACTATTATTGAAATACTCGTACATATTCTTGCGAAGGTTTTGATTTAAAAAAAAGCTAAGTTTTAAGGTATTTTATAATATGTAGGTATTCAATAAATTGAAATCGTTTTTTTTAATCTCACTTGGTAAACGTCTTTGTTATTTGGTTTTTAAAATCTATTTTTTTTAGTACTATTGTATTACCCGGAACCATTTTAAAGATTTTTTAGGCAAGGGTCAGTTACAGTTGGTTTATATTAGGTTAGGCGAGGTTCGGTTAGGTTACACAAAGTGGTCCTTTGGATTTATCTGAAATCTTTTTGAAAACCTAAATAAAAATAACATTTTCAAAATAATTCCGGATAGTTTGTAAAAATATGAATACCGATTTTACCGTTTTTTTACCGTTTTACGTTCAACAGAATCGTAATTATAATTGGACGTAGTTGTATTTATGCAGAAAGCATCCAACCCCAAAAAGATGAAACCGAGAAAAGTATGAAAATATGAAGATACAAAAGCATTAATATGCGTAATTGACATTTGTAAAGTGAATATCATTGTTTTTTCTTTATAAAAATTATTGTAAATAGGCAATTTATAATCTATCAATGTCGTTATTTAAAAACAAATATATATTTTCTATGTTACTCTATATTTTAATGTTTTTAAACTTCAATTTAAGTCTAATATCTACAAGGTGCGTTAGTAAAAAACTGAATTACTAAAAATCTATTGCATTTTGAGCTTGGATGTTTTCACATGGTGTAAATCTCGTATTTATCTAGAAAACATGTAAAACTTGATTTTGGCAAATTCTGGAAAGGACGCTTTCTGTATAACTACGTCCAATTGAAACATCCATATTAACAGGCGTTGTTTTATTAATAATTCTTCCCATTACGCATATTCTTCAATAAAAGATGTTGATGCCTCGAATCAAAAAGCGTTTAAAGTCTATGATGAAATATTCACCGTTACCTAGAACCCTTTTAAAATACGAGTACCTACCCCTATTGTCGCAAAATTAAATTCTTCCTTGTTGATTTTCGCTTCCTGCTTTTTTCAATCAGTGCGTCTGTCGGCTGCCATGACAACCAGACAACCCCCTCCCTACTCCCCGCAACTCACCTGTCCCCCGCCCTCGGTCAATGGTAGACTTACCCCGTAGGTACTGTAGACGCAATAATATATATGCATTATTATACGTGTCTATGGATTGGATTGTTCAACTGAAGAGGATTCAGTTGAAGCTGTTGCCAATCAAATCTACGATGTCATAAAATTTAAAAAATTATCATCTACTTATGGCACTTATCAACCTTCCTCTTCAACTACTACCTTCAGCCTCACAACATACCTCAATTGTCGTTGCCATAGTCTGACAGGGAGATGGTTGAGAACATTTGTAATAATACAACAAATAGTAATAATATTTAATTTGATTAAAAATGAAAATACAATTCTACAAATTTCAACCGAAAACCATTGCGTAATTATTATCATCATTATCTCCATGCAGTGTTCCATACTTTGCGTTGTCATAGAACATGTTACGACTTTTAACAGGTTAAAAAAAAATGATGCTCTGTAAAGGATTACAGTTTGTTCGACTAAAAAATCGTTGTCAACAGAATGCCATATTTAAGGTGCAGGTGAAAAGGTATAATGAGTCTGTTTAACGGGTATTTCAGTGCAGCTTGTTCGGTGGAACTAGCCGCTTATGACATCAACAAAGATATCGTCATTATAATGGACTTTACAATAACTATTACCTTTTATTGACATTTTCTTTATATTACCTCTAGTTTAATACTTTTACTCGGTTTTCTCTTCCTTATTGTATTTTTATCGTCGCCGGAAAGGCAAAAGGGCTGATGCACCATTTTGGGAAATTTATACCAGAAAACTTTAAAGTTTTTTTTTTTACAATAAAATTCATAGGTCTTCGGACCTGGTTGGATTTTGAAAAAAAAAGTTCATTCAGGTAACTCAATGCTCTCACTTAATTAACTATCTGAAGCAACAAAAAGCTAAAAAGAGTCCCAAACTTTTGTCGCTTGAGTCAAGCCTTCTTTCAAACGGTAAATATATATTTATTATGTATACAATTATTAATTGTTTTATTGACTCGCCTTCTCTGTTGCAACTTACCCAGTTCAACATTCCTTGCCGTAGACTCAGAAACAATGAATTGCTGTTCCTCAACCATCACAATACTAATTATGGGTATAATTCTTTAAAGTCCATAATGTCAAGACTTGTTAACTCAAGCCATGGTCTTGAAATTTTTGGTAGCCGTTTAAATGATTTTTGTCGTTCTTTACGACTCTACCAGAACTTTGACTAGACCATGGCTTGAATGTTCTCACTTATGTTTATTTTGCCTTATTTTTGTCATCGCTTCATTTATTAGTATGTGTATGCTATTCCTTCTCTGTAGCTCTTTTTTTCGTTTGGTGTTTTGTATGTATTTTTTGTAATTGGACTTTAGTCCGTTAATTTATAAATAAATTATAGGTTTCTGAAGCGCCACAAAAGTCTTCAAAATCAAACGAGAGTCAGAGCATCTGATGCAGAAAAAAAGACTGATCAAAACTGCATATTCAACACATTTTTGACCGTTGTGTCAAGTGTCGTTTAAGCCCTCTTGCCTTTCCAGCGACGATATACTCGTATCTATTATTTTCACCTCTTACATACCTAAATATTTCATAAACTTAAAAAAAACTTATTAAACATTGCGTAAGTCGTTGAAAATTAATTCTATTGATTTTAAGTAGGTTTTATTAGAGTTTTATTAGAGTTTTTCATCATCCCCACAGACATATAGCTCTGCGTATGCTATGTACTGATATAAAACGAACAGTGCACCGCTCGCCAATCATGACCCGCCACTCAAAGGGCTGTTAGCTGCTTGTAGGGATTACACATTTACAGACTTTAAAACTACCGGTTATTATGTTGAATAAAATAACTCAAAAATGACATTAAACGTTACTTTCCAGCATTCTAATACAAGCAATCCTACAAATAATGATGTATCTGATAATGTTTAATGGGTAGTTTGAAAAAGATCGTTGAGGAAAATAAGGTTTTCAGTGAATACAATTTTACAACTGTAATCTTTTAAGTTCCGTGAAAATTATCCTAATTTTTTAGTAAAAGTCGCAGTTTTAAATCCAGAAAAGGCATTTTTTAACGTCTTACCTAAAATTATAGTATGATTTTCATAAAGAATTAAAAAAATATATATTTGATAATTGTATTCACTGGAAACCTCAGATATTTTTCTAACTACCTGTATAGAATTAACAGATTAATCATGTGTAGTATTGCTTGTACTAGAAAGCCAAACAGTGTCTATTTTTGGGTGCTGACCCTTAACCAGTAATTTTAAATTATTTCAATGAAAACATTTTTAGCCTGTTCACAAATGGCCATTTATTGTAATATTTTACTTTCATACAATGCTGCATTTAAAAAATTGTCTGTGTCAACAACAGAAAAATACCTTTGCTAACCACTGTACAGATAATCCCTAGAAGAAAAGGATAATCATTACTGATTTGAAAGAAAACGGTTGTCGCTAATTTACCAATTAGCAATTAATTAATTAATTCATCTTTGTATAATTATGATTACCATTTTGTGTGTTTTTTGCAACGTATTGGTGTAACACTGTTTTTGCAAAAATAAAATAAATAAATCTCCTTCCCCTCTCCACCACCTTCAGCCTCACAAAATGCCCCAATTGGGGATGCCATAGTCCTACAGGCGCCAGACGGTTGGGAATAGTTGGGACTCTTGTGCGGCATTCACATAAAAAAGTGTATGTAACGAATATCCGAAAGATCACTTGAAGTTTATTCATTTTTGTCGATACAAATGTCCAAATATCATTTCAAAATATGATATTTTTTACCAATAACCAACATCCAATACCCAATAACCATGTTGATTCATATTGCGATCCCGAGTTATAAAGCTGGAAAAATAATATCCAGCCCCACTCACAAGTTGGTTACTATGGTAATGGAGCTTTGAGCAGGTCTGGATCTAAGCACACATACACAGCCATGACATAGACGTCGCACAGTCGGTGTCACGCCTGTGTGTGTTTGCCAACTACGTGTGTGTAGGTGAGCATAGTAGATGTTGTGAGCTCAAAGTACTTAGATATCTCATCAGATTACTTTTTGCCATTCTAATTTCAAATGTAGGAATAGTTTAGGCACTTAATAGTTTAAAATTTATGTCGGCTTAAAAGAGTTGTCTGTCTAGTTTTTTAACGTAATCAAAAGTTATTAAAATAGAATTGGTTAACATTGTTTTACAAAACCTGGATATGAAAAATATTCACTTAAGGGTCAGCACCCAAAAATACACCCATTGTGGCTTTCTAATACGAGCAATACTACAAATGATTTATTTGTAAAAATTATGTGTGTAGTTAGGAAATAAGGTGAATAAAATTACTTTACTGTAATCTGTTAAATTCTATATGAAACGCATACTAAAGCTTTAGGCAAAACGTTTAAATGTTCTGATGACATTTTGGTATTTTTTTTTGTAGAATTTAAAAGATTACGGCTTAATTTTTTTATTCTCTCGAAACCTTTGATATTTTCTTAACTGCCCATGTAGAATTTACAGATAAGTCATGTGCAGTATTAGAATGCTACAAAGTGACGTATAGCGCCATTGTTAGGTGCTGAGCATTAAGAAAAAAATGCTGACATTTTTTTTTCTGCGCCACACTTTTAGATTTTTTAAAACTTTGCTATTTATACCTACAAAAAATTCTTCTCGAAAGTATGAATATTTAAAATCCTACCTCTCTATCCAGATTCACTTAACATTGAAGTGTATAAATGGTAAATATATTTTAGATGGCTGAAAGGCCACAAAAGTCTTCAGAATCAAACGAGAGTCAAAGCATTCGATGCAGAAAAAAAACTGATCAAAACTGCATTAATAATATTTAACTGATTTTTGACCAAAGTGTAGCTTAAGCCCTTTTTCCTTATTATTATGCATTATTATAGTGCACTGGTAATTGGTTGTATCCTTGTATGAATTTTATTTGAATTTGGACCTTACTTTGCAGGTGTGCAACGAATTACGGTACTTTTTAATTCCGCCCTGTATCGAGAAAAGCGAGAAGGATTTTCCTCTGCGCTCAATGTCATCGTCATCTCGTCCATCTTCTCTGCCTGCAAGGACCATGGTGTGTTGGGATACACTAAAAGGTGACTGAACTGTGTTAATGCGAACATCACATCCTGAGACATTAGGAATTGGAGGATTTTTCTAGAGGCTTTTATTAGATTCGGTCAAAACTCACCTGGATACAAATCAAAGCTTTTAGTGCTGATGGTAATGATAATGTATCATAAAAACGTCTTAATATCTGGGGAGGTAGCATTTTTATAATTCATTAACTTTCACAAGGTTAGAGTTTAATTTCTCAGACAAAGCCCTTCCAGACGTTACCCCTTTGCGCTACTTCTGTGGCCTTGGTCCGTGTATTACTATTTGAATTAAATTAAAGGCTTAAAGTTATCATATTAAAATATTACAATATTAATAATTATTTTGATGGGAAGCCCTGTAAGTCCTTGAGTCGGATGCAGCGGTTAGTCCTGTTTTCAACCCCCTGGTAGGCGAAAGGGCCGTGTAGGGTTGTGGTGGGTGGGGGAGGCTCTGGGGGCGGTGGGTGGTTGATGTAGTATCGCTTTGGTTCCATAAACGAACCTCCTTTAATTTCCACTGAGTGTCCTCGATACATCCTCATCCCGGTAATGGTCAAGGCTCTTTCGCAAACATGTAAACATTTGATACATGTCTGCAATCTCTTCATAGGACCTGTGCGCTGGGTAAATATACACACATTTTTATGTATGTGTATGTATGAAATCAATATCATGAAACGGGAATCAGATTATGAAGAACTCTCCCAATTTGCGAATATCGTTTTGATCAATTATTATTTATGTATGATACCTATGTCACACGTGTCAGTTCAACAATTATCTGTCATTTTTTCTCGGTCTAGTCTTGTTGATCTAGAATCTAGACCATTTATTATACTATTTAAAGGTGTCAAAGAATTAGTCCGATTTCTTAAAAAAATAGAAACTTGTTTTGCTGACATTTTTTGACATGTGTGATTAGGTAGGTACATAACATGCATAAATTTAATGTAATTGAACAACCTTATTTAAAAATATTGTACAGATTGACTTATTTATCTTTACAGTTGGTGGGGTCGCTGGTGTAGATTTTGTGGATACAAAAATCTATAGATTTTTCCAGAGGTCGCGGGTTTGAACCCGGCGTGCGCAAATATTTTTTATTTAATTAATATGTGTCATAACACATTTAATTGATATAAAATAAAATATAGTATATTTGCGGCACGTTCCAGAGTGGTAGATACTCTAAGTATTACCCTGGTGAAAGACCACCATTCAGAATTGAAATGTTGCTTGAAATGGTTTTAGCCGTGTTTGGTGACCAAATCTGAATAGCCAGATACTTCCCAACCTTCCCCTTCCTCATCTCCTTCCTCTCTTTGTTACCTTCAGCCTCACAACATACCCCTATTGGGGATGCCATAGTCTTACTGGCTCTAGACGGTTGGGAGCAGTTGAGACTCTTGTGTGGTATTCACGTAAAAAATAAATAGATTATTAAAAATAGTTCCTTCGTCCGTTAGTTACATATTTGGCCGCCTACGAAGATAAAGATAAGTGTGTCAAGCAACATCTTGACGTGAAGACATAGAAAGGACTCCTTACAATTTTCTATAAGATAACCTTTTACTATATTTAATTTCTTTTTTCTTTGTTCCGGAACATGATTTAATAAATTTTATATCATGTATAATATCTGCGATGATACTACCGTAGTCTGAAAGGAAGTATGCGACGTTATTGAACGAAGCCATTGTACGAAATAATACCAATATTGAAAATTCTCGAACAATATTAAGTATATCAAAACAAAGTTATTCTCTTTTTGTTTCTAAGAATTGATTACTTCGCTCATTTCAGTGATCGTACTTCAAATTGACGAAAGCAAAATAGTTTTTTCTTCAATTCAATGAGGAATTATAAATTTATATTAGCATAAATTATATTAAACTGAATATTGCAATCACCCCTAAGGAACTCATTGTACATAATATAGATGATACCTTATTGATACCTAGTGTTCGACGGTGTTTGGGCACACCTGCTTTTTTATCATTTTATGACAAGGGTAATAATTCGGTTATAACCGTGCTATGGTTTTTAATTGGGTAATTACATTATGCATTTGACGGCCTCGATGGTCGAGTGGTAAGACGCTCGACTACGAATCCAAAGGTCACGGGTTCAAACCAGGCGTGCGCAATTAACTTTTATTTAATTAATATGTGTCATAACACGTTTAATTCATACAAAAATAAAATAAAATAGTATATTTGCGGCACATTGCAGAGCGGTAGATACTCGAAGAATCGCCCTGGTGAAAGACCCCCATTCGGGATCGAAACGTTGCTTGAAATGGCTTTAGCCGTGTTTGGTGACCAGATTTGAATAGCCAGGTACTTCCTAACCTTCCTCTTCCCTATTTCCTTCAGCCTCACAGCATACCCTATTTCGGGATGCCATAGTCTCACTGGCTCTAGACGGTTGGGAGCAGTGAAGACTCTTGTGCGGTATTCATATTTATATTTTTAAATACATGTTAAAAAACGATGCAAACTGAAGGGGTACTCTTTGCATTACATATTACAAAGATTATTTTATTCAATGTAACCTGAGTTAATATTTGCTCTCCAGCGAAATGCCAGTACTTGTGCTTATTTTCCAGTCATACCTAAACTAATTTATTTGTGTAATCAAAAAAGTGGTATTATTTCTAATATACATTTTCAGCATCAACACGGTGCTACAATCCACAGTATCTACAGATCGTCGCCGGAAAGGCAAAAGAGATGAAGCGCCATTTTGGAAAGTTTACTCCAGAGTCTGCTAATAGTTTAAGTCGACTCAATCTGCTTAAGTTAATCGATGTACACTGTTGTTCGTTGGCAATCTGCAGTCGTGCTTGGGAGCTTGGAGAAACAATGTATGGAGAGAGAGCTAATTATTTTTACCCAACCTATACAAACTTGCGATAAATCACTTTCTCCGGGTTTTTACGTCGTACACCATGAGAGAGAAAGAGATAACAAATATAATACACCGCTTCTATGTACTGTTGCGATGATCTTGGGCTCCTGGATCACCGCGGGACTCCGCTCACATCTTTTTATTATGCCACTAAACTTGACACAGCTAAACGGTTTTTTAGATTATATGCTATATTTTTGTTGATAACAATACTGTGAAACAGTGGTTTTACGAATAAACAAAAACATTATGTCGATATGTGATATGAATGGATGTATAAATACCCTAGCTTTAGTCTCAACCACGCCCAGGTCCGCCGAGTCAGGTAATCCGAGTAGTCCGCTTCTTGCAAATACTTTTCGCATTATGAATTAAATTCTTTCACGGAATCGTTTTTATGTGTTTTTGGTATTTAGAAAAACCGCATATTATCAATAAAAAAAAAACAATGTAAATAGTTAAAATACTGAAATATTTATCAATTTTTTAAATTTTATTTTTTATTCGGTTTTTAGCCCATGAAAAATTATTCCAAGTTAATCGAGTAATGTGTTTTGAAAAATATATAATCATCGTTGATAAGTCAATTTCCTTTAAAAAAAAGTGGTATTGTTTAAGAAATGTTCTATCATTTGTTTTTTTTATTTTAAATTTTTGCATTTGTCCACGGAAGAAGAACATTTGGAGGTTGATTGACGATTCATTGAAAACACCTTTTTTATAAAGAGTTATACAATAAGATTTTTTTTTTAATATTTTTTATATACTTGCTGGTATAACTAAATATAATCTAATGTAACATTTAGTAAAACTTTTTTGAGGTGCTGTTGTGGAAACAGGCGACTTTTGAAATACGCGAAAAACATTTGAAAAAACTGAAAAATCCCTCCTACACTATTAACACGTCCTATAGCTTCACCAGTTTTCATCACGTTTAGACGTAGATCGTATAACGTAGACTTAAACCCTTGCAGAAGACATCATCCCCATCGCAGTGGAGATTATTATTTTATGACTGCAAATACAAGAACGTATAATAAAACGTGCTATTGATAAAAGCCACCCCTGACGGTATGCATTGAATATGAACTTCCTGCATTGCCTTCCAAAGCCGGATCCATACTCCGGAGCGAGCTAAGAACTTTATCGGATTCTGAATCAATTTTCCGGCTTGAACAGCTTGGCTGCTTACGCTAGGAGACATATTTGATGAATTTATGAAAATGGATGACATGCATTTCATTTTTTAAAATTATGTTAGAAAGTAATAGAAATTTAGAAATTATATTAGAGAAATTTAAAAAGCAATAAAATAAACTTCAAAATCTAAAAAAAAGTAAAAACAAAACAAGAGATTTCCATAACCAAGAATATAAAATTTCATTAAAAAAATATTGATTTAAAACAAAATTTGAACTAGATAAAATCCTTAAACATTTTATAAGATGTAACACTCAAGCTAATATAATCACCGTCTATTGACACTGAAATGTGAAAGGTTTTTTTAACTAAGCACGTCACGGCAGAAATTTTAAAGAAAACACTTAAAATGATAAATATTAAAAATGATGATCAGTACAAAAGCCGAAATACGAAGTGAGATTTAAAAGGTTTTTAAAAAAATTATATTACTATGACAAAAACCGACAAAAGTAGCTCAATAGTTATACTTGATAAACTAGATTATAGCAATACGGTGAAAGAAGTTTTTATTACAAGAAGAATTTAAACCTTAATTAGATCTTTAGAAATCCAACTAATAAAATTACCAACAGCGTTAGTAATAATATTTGGTTTTTTTTTTTAAACGCCCTTTTTGTGAAAAATCACCTCAAGAGCCCTGTAATAATTTGAGGTAATATTTGTAAGGCCATATTTCCCACTGAATGGTTCAGGAAAAATATTAAGGTTAGGTTGCGTTAGGTTAAGTTAGGTCATACATCAAAACAATTTCAACTGTAAGTACCTACTCATTGAGGTGTCGAAATTAAAAACGAAGGGAGAATACGCATCCCTTAAAATTGGTATTCCTGAATCGGTAGTTGCAGACCTATTACAATCAAAACATTGGCCGAAACACTGATTTTTTAAAGAGTGGGTTAATAAGGTTGTACCTCCACGGCTCTTCATTATTAAGACTAGATGATAACGTAACTGTTTCTACTTTTTTTACCAAAACTTTAAAGGGGTTAAAACTTAAAACTAAATGTTCTTTATTTTCATCTAACATTTTGGTAAATAAATTCGATGTAATAGGACTCACGGAGACTTGGCTAAACTCTAGCGTGTTCAACTCAGAGCAATTCGATGGCAATTACCATGTATTCAGGAAAGACCAAGACGATGGTAGTGGCCGCAGACAAGGTGGTGACTGTCTTTTGGGTGTCAAAACTAAGTTTTAGGTTGAAAACATTCCCGCTTTGGAAGCTGGTATCGAAGACTTACGTGGAAACAATATTGTAGAACTTTCGATTGCATTTACATGTGTTGTTTATTTTCCACTAGCATCAACTCTGGAAACATTTAAATTATTTTTCGAGAAGTTGCACAGAAGGGTAGATCATATCGGAGGTAGGAACATGACTCGAATTTTTTACGCGAAGTATTTCGTCTCTTCTAGAATAATGTTGTTCCTAACTCTGAAAGGATGTTGGACCTTATTTTGTTTGATATTGAGTTAAATATCATACACAGCGATTCTCCCCTCGTTTATGAGGACTCATATTACCTTACATCAGAGTTTTGGTATTCCTGTAAAAAGCCTTCGAAGGCTTACAATTTTCGTAAATGTAAATTATTCACATGTACTTGATTGTCGAACAAATGCAATATTGTTAAAGTTTACGTATATATATATATATATATATATAAATAGTTAGGTTGTGTGTTGTAGAGCTTTAAGCATAAGATGGGGGGGGGTAAATGAGCGAAACGATAATCCGCTGTTAAAAAGTGTGTTGAGTTTCAAATATTATTTTTTTTAATTGGTTGAAAAGTTAGAAAAGTATTGAACTAGAATTTTTTTACGAAAAATTCTGAATTGTTTTGATGTAAGACCGCTTCATTTTATGCAAAGAATACTCAGTTTTTGAACAGCTAGAAAATCTATTAAGGCACCAATCTCCAAAATAAAATAATATTAATAAAATAAATGTATTTTTATGAATTTAATACCCGGTTTCGCACGAGACTCAACACTCAAAAATCATTCGAAAAATATTTACAAACGATATGTGGCCTTTAATTTTCATCAATAAGTATGGAGTTTCGTAATATCTCTTTAATTCTTATAAAATAAGAGAAGAAGCCATATTATTGGTTCCATATGGTTCTATGTTCAAGGTTATTAGAATAAAGTTTTTTTTTTTCAAAATACCTGCTTTCTGTTTTTCTCTCTCGATCTGAAGACGTCATCTTTAGATTTTTAAATTTATTAACATTCCCTACTCTTTCAGGAGACACATGCAGCTGCTGGATGTGGAAAGTACCAAGAGCATAATGGAGCAATGTCCTGAGTGCTTTTCTTGCGACAGTCATAAAGTTTGTATAATAAAATTCTATTTGAAAAAAACATGCTAATATGTTACTAGGGATGGTTGATTTCCGAAATTAGGTTTCACTGCGATTCCAGTTACCGGTGACTGGTGAGAAACCGGTTATTTATCCAGTTATTTTTGGAACCGGTTCCTGGTGCCAGAGAAGTTCCACGAAGAAGATTTTTATATTAAGATAGGACTCTTGTGATTCTGAGAACGAGAAGCACTGGAGCTGTGGAACCGGTTCCACGTTCCTCGCCAAATACTGATTTTCAGGGAATTTCTCGCTAAAAAGAACCGCATTAAATGGGTATTCGCAATTTTTATTTGCAAAAAAATGGAACCGGTTTCTCGGAGAAATAATATCGACAGTTTCAGTGACTGCCTTAGAACCGGTTCCTTTTAACCGGGACAGGAATATCGATCATCTTCAGCAATTACCTACTTAAATGTCTTTTTGCTGTGTGTGTCAACTTAAATATGGTCTAAATATTTTTATTAATTTAATCTAATTGTTTGATGAACGCAATGTATTGAATATCGACACCCATTCATACTATTAATAATGATTGTTTACTACAATTTCGTTATGGTTAATATATGGCCATTATATACATTTACAATATTATAAATTTTTCATTTACTTTAGGAAACGGTTTTTACTCCCAATTTAAAAGTTAGTTGTTTGAAATAAGTGATATTACATATATACCTTAGTAGAATAACAAATAAACTTTTATGTACAATGAACACTGACTAAAAACACAAATAAAAGTCATTAAAATAAAGTACTAAAACTATTATTTTGTTTGGGTGTTTCTTTCCATGTGATGTTTCGATTTCCACATCAATGGAATCATCAACAGGATGCAGGATGTGAGCTTTTACGGCCTTCGGTCAATTTAATCAACAGAATTGAATGTGTTTTTGATTGGCGTTTTTCATCATCGAGAGTGCAGTGAAACCGTACATCACTAAATAAACAATAAACACGGGGTTTTGGTTTTTCAGGTTGGATAGGTACCTTATTTTAAATATTTGCAACTGAAAACGTTTTGCCAACTCGAATTTAGAAAAATAACGGCGATTGATTGACTGAAAGGGTTTTCTAAAGAATACATATCCCAGAAGGTTTTGAGAGGTCTTGCTTTGTGTCTAACACCTTCTAATACATATTTATTCTTATTGTTCAATTGATTACTATGCAAAAAATAGTATCATCGCTAGAAAGCCAAAAGGGGTCAAACAATTAAATATGCAGTTTTGATCAGTTCTTTTTCTGCATCGAACGCTCTGACTCTCGTTTGATTCTGAAGACTTTTGTAACCCTTCAGCCATCTAAAATATATTTACCATTTGGGAGAAGGCTTGACTCAAGCGACACAAGTTCGGGACTTTTTTTTTTAGCTTTTTGACGCTTAAGGTAACTCAGTAATAGCATTGAGTCACCTAAGTTAATTTTTTTTTTTCAAAATTCAACCAGGTACTGAGGACTTGTGAATTTTATTGTAAAACAAAAAGTGCTCTAGTGTAAATTTTCCAAAATGGCGCTTCAGCCCCTTTGCCTTTCCGACGACGATATGGTTTTCTGTCTAATTTTTAGAGACTTAAAGAATTATTTTTAAGTTCACGTTACTCGTGACGGAGAAGACGTTGCGATCTAATAATAGTGGAGTTGTCTACTAATAGAAATTTCAAATAAAAAATTTATTGAAATTTCATAACATTATAGCTCACTGTTCCATAGTTTTACGATGAATTGCTGCATTACAGCTAAGATTTAAAACAAAACGTCTACGTATTCAACATCCAGTCAGAAGGTTACGAGCTCTATTCCCGCCGAGACAGTGCGAAGTCTTATAAAAAATATCAAAGTAACTTTTGGCAGAAGCACGCAAAATTCTGTGCAGTGTAACGTAATATAATTCTCTTCCAACAATCTGGGGGCTGGCGCAGTCTGCGTGCCTCACCCCAACCTGTCCTGCCCGCTCCCCAACCCCTCCCTCCCGCCCCCACCCCCGGATAGAAGCGGGTACACGGAGAGAAGCAGCAGTGCCGGTACGCTCCCGGTTATTCGTTTCAGACGCACCGGTTCCTAGTTAACAGACAAATGTCAAAGTTTGGAAGCTAGAATTATTGATGAATTATTTATTGATCTGGTTAAGGTCGTTGTTTAAAGTCAAGGATTGTCGTCGGACATTCTGTAAAGTAGGAAGATGATGATTTCTAGTCATCAGGGTACGAAATTAGACTAAACAAAAAACAAGGTGATATATGCATACAGAGAGAGAAAGCAATATAAAATAAAATAAGAGAACAGTGAGTAAACAATAGAAAAAAACTTTTAAAACTATAACAAAGGAACAGAGAGAACGAAACAGATAATATGAAATAAAAGAGGCAAAACGTAAAAACAAAAACAAATCTAAATTGTTTGAAGCAGTTTTTTTTTCTGTTGTGAGAGATGCAAATATTCAGAAAAACTGGAGACATTTAGTAGTTGTCTATATCCAGAAAGTTATGGAAAGAAATACTTTTTACTCATTATTATTTAGAAGGGTTTGCGGGAGTCACACTATGATAATTTACAACTCCATTATTGCTCCCCATTTTTATAAAGAGAAAAAAACAATTTTCAAATTCTCCAAAATAGGGCAATGAGAATTATATTGCTTAGACAAAATAGATACTGAAAAGTAGCTAAAATGACAGAGGAACTAAATTGGCTAACAGTGAAACAGATGCTTACATTAAACACATTGATATTTACACATAAAATAAATAAAAACCAGTTACCAAAATATTTTTCTGACTAAATTATTTACAACGTGGATATTCACAGACATAATACAAGGACATGCAAATAAATGAGACAGCAAAAAATAAAAAAAAAACCAATACAAAAAACAGCTTACTTTATAAAGGGATGAAATTTTATAATGCCCTACCGAAAACCATCCAAATTATGTCAATTGTTAAATTTAAAATTGCCTGTAAGGACCGTATAAAATACATTGGTAATATCAAGTAGTATTGAAGTTATTATTATTAAATCAAAAAGAATATGAATTATAATTAGATACTTTGTACAGAAATCTTTCAGCAAAGATTAGACGTTCAGTTAAGCTCCAAGGAGAAGCAGGGAACAAATGCGGAGCATTTTTGTGCGCTGAGCGTACACTAAAAACATATTTTTGTAAACTAGTCGGAGCCAGTGAGATCTTGTACCAATTTCAGCTGTTGTGAGATTAGACAGGTAATTTTTTGATAGTTTAAAGCTTTTTTTCTAGCGCTGTACAGCGAAATTGAGGTAATATTTCACTTGAATTATCTACAATGTTGATATTCACAAATATAATACAAGGACATTCGAAGAAATCAGACCACCAGAAAATAATAAAGCCAACACACAAAATAGATTACTAAATAAAGGGATGAAATCTTATAATGCGCCGCCGGAAACCATTAAAATTATGGCAATCAATAAATTCAAAATAGTCTGTAAGAACTATTTAAAATGCCTAGAAGTCAAAATAGTATATTAGTTAAAATATTATAAAGTCAAAAAGAAAATGAAATAATTAGATACCTTGAAAACTTCAATGTACAAGTAACTCATATAAATAATAATAATAATAAATAAAAATAATTTACCAGTATATATATATAGATATTAAAATTGAATAATAACAAATTATTTTATTTGTATTAATTTTAAGAAGGATGAAAATTATGAGGCTGATTCCTGATTACCTTGGCTTTTAATAACTGTATTTTGTAAAAATAAATAAAAACTTTAATTAATACTAACTTTCTCGTATGATTTACGTCCACCGCAAAAACATCCATCGGTGTCTTTCGGCAGTTTCCCTAAAAATCCTAAAAATATAAATCATCCCCACACTTCCGTTTTCCGGCGCGGTTAATCGGCGTCGGGTAGTGTCTGGGTTCTGGCGCAACGCGCATGCGCCTCCCCAGGGTCATTGATCCGCCGCGCGCCGCTTCCACCCCCCCCCCCACCTCCTCGGTCCCCTGGCGGCCCCTGCCACCCCACCCCCCGCTTGTGTTGTGACTGCCCGCCGGGGGGCGTGGAGTGCACGGGAGTTCCACATTAAAACGTGATGTCCTGCAGTAGGATTCGCTCGCTATAAATTGGCGAGAAAGTAATTACAAAATAATTTGAAAAGCTGCAATGTATTTTGCTTTGAACCTTTGATAACACAATTCGGAATTGTTTTTATATTAATGAATAGCGTAGCGCCCGATTTGTGCCGGGCTTATGCGTAACGTTTGTCCTACTTATCAAGAATGATGGAATCCAGTTTCAAAAGGCGTTGTTAGATTCAAATAATTACTTTAATAATAAACTTTTCTTCCATGTTATGCATAAGATTCCTTCAAAATTTGCCTCCAAAGAAACATATTAAAAAATATCAAACCTTACTCGGATTTTTCATATTTAAATAAGTTTAAATGTAAGAGGTCGCACACCATCATAATGTGTATATCAAAGACATTTGGCACATCACTCCGATGTTAACCCATCAGAATCTTTTGAAATTTGCCTTTGAAAGAAGATTTAGACGTAAAGCTGAGTTTTCCTGGAGAGATAAATATTTTATAAATCTGTCCAGAACCCAAAGAGTATATTGAATCTATTATTGTGATTCTACCTCAAGTGATATCAGCCCATCTTCATCGACGTGACTTTGTTGATGACTGTAATGCATTGGTTTTCCTTACGTGTTTCGCAAACAAAGTTTCCCGTTTGTGACTTTATTGTATTGCACCATCAGATTCCGCATACTTTCTGAAAAAAAAAAAAAAATTAGGAACTAAAATAAAAAATACAGTTTATCCAATACATTGAAACGTCGTATATGTCATTGTAAAGAGTCATTTTGAGTACAATTCCACAGATTGGTCTCCAAATTATGATGTTTATTCAAACACGATTGAAAGAATCTAAAATAAATTCTCAAGATCCGTAAATTTTAGAATCGCTAATTCTATAGAATGCCTAGATTATAAAACATCCAAAAACATTACAAATGTACCTTATGCACAACCTCTATACTCCTAAACAATTTCTTCATAATGTTACCTACACGTAATAACTTTATTCTTACTCATTTAACTTTATCTTTCTTTTCTTTATCCCTTTTATTTCATTTTCCTTTTTATTTTTTTATATTTTTGTGCACAACCTAAACAATATCTATAAAATCCAACCTCCACGTTATAATTTTGTTCTAATTTTCATTTAATTTCAACTTTCATTTCTTTTCTTCTTTTACATTTTAATTGTTTTTATTTTATTTTTATTAATATCTATTAATAATAATTATTAATATTAATAATTATTCATTATTAATATAAACATTTAATATTAATAAATTTATGTTTACTGTGCCTGTCTCGACACAAGATTATCCTAGTGAGACAGAAATGGACCAAACCCTTTTTTTATAGTTTAACAAGAATAAATAAAAAAAAGATTTATACCCTTGAATTCTTATATTTAATTGCATTTCAAGTTCTAAAAGAGGACCTACCATATTACTGTGGAAATTCCACTTCAACCTCACGATATTATACTCCCATGGGACGAATTAACATCTGGGAAACAAATACTCCGATGTTGTTGATATATTTAGAACAGCAATATCACAATATAGGCATACATTAGTACATTTTTTTTTATCTAGCAGAGCTAATTTATTTGATGAAACTATTCAATACTATTTTTTTTTTCTTGTACAATATTTTTGCACTGTTTATGAGTATATATAATTTTTTAATTTTAATATTTGTGTAAAAGCTTTCAAAGGGCTTAAATAAATAAGTAATATTTTTTGAAAGATTGAATGAAAAAAGCGTCTTCCCAAAAAATGTCTATAAAAATCGCTAAGCTTTCCGTAATATCATAAATGAAAACATCATAAAATGGCAATTAGTGAAAATTCATCGAAGTGAATCAGGAATACCTACACCGTATATTAAACGTGAGGAAATCTGACTAGTATAAATTGCCCAATTTGTTGTAGAAGGTTGAAGAAGGTGCCATATTTTAGCGTTTTGCAGAAATGAGGCCTAATATACTCCATTAATATTTTCTTACTTATATTCTTTAATTTATTTACTTTTATCTACATTATTATTATTTTTACATAATTTTTTATTTTATTATTTATTTATTTATTTCTTATGAATTTCTGTTCATTTTTTATTTTTGTTTCTATTATTATTACAATGTATTGATTTCAATTATGGAAGGTATTGCATTGCACTACTCCTGCATACCTTCCGGAATAAAACTTTATTATTATTATTATTATTATATTGGATATCCACGGTGTTCAAAAACTCTTGATGCAGCAGTAAAATGTGGTCATCCATAGCACATAGAGAACCTAAATTAAAATAAGTTTTTTTGAATTGAGCATTTTTACAAAAAAAAAATTTTTCAACCCTTAGGTTAAGGAACTGTTTGAGTCGGGTCTTTGTTTTCACGCATTTAAAAGACAATAAATAGTAATAGTAATATCCGCATACCTAGTAATATCCTTGTAATATCCTCATTATGACGGCCTCCATGGTCGAGTGGTATAACGCTCGACTACGAATCCAAAGGTCGCGGGTTCAAATCCGGCGTACGCCAATAATTTTTATTTAATTAATATGTGTCATAACACATAAATATAAAAAAAGTATATTTACGGCACGTTCTAGAGTGGTAGATACTCTAAGTATCGCCCTGGTGAAAGACCGCCATTCAGAATCGAAACGTTGCTTGAAATGGCTTTAGCCGTGTTTGGTGACCAGATCTGAATAGCCAGGTACTTCCCAACCTTCCCCTTCCCAATATCCTTCCTCTTCTCAAAATCCTTCCCCTCCCCACTACTTCAAGCCTCACAACATACCCTATTTTTGGGGATGCCATAGTCTCACTGGCTCTAGTCGGTTGGGAGCAGTTGCGCGGTATTCATATAAAAAATAAAAAAAAAGAAAGCTTAAATCAAAAAATATATATATCACAGAATCAACTCCAATTGTAATTTACCAGTTTCCTGCCTGTACCATGAGTTTCCGGATACCGTGTATATTCCCTCGCATACACGAGAGTCAATACAAAAACCCATATTTTATACAATTCAAATATTAATAATGCGCAGATAGAGTTTTTTTGCGTACTAGGAAAAGTATTCAAGAATAATATTTGTATTCGTTTTATTGATTTTTTTAAAATAAATATGAGGAAGTTTGTATAATATATGGTCATTCAGTTTCAGCAAAGGGTTTTGACTACACGTAATAGTTTCGATATTAATATTTACCAACAAATCCACCAATCGTTAAAAGAATGCTCTGTGGAAAAATATCAATAATTTTTTAAAAATTCTTACATGAATTAAGCGTTATAAATAGGATCAAGAAAAGGACGCTTAGATGGTTTGGGCATGTAGAGGGAATGAAAGAAGAAAGAAGTGTAAAAAGAATTATGACGCGAAATTGAATGGAAGAAGAAGTCAAGGACGCCCGAGGAAGACATGGCACAATCAAATTAATCAAATACTTGAGTCGGGGCATGTGAAGAGTCAGAATAACAGAAGAGTATGTATGAGACGATGTATGAATGTGAATGAAGCAAGGAGTGTGTGCCAAGACAGAGTTGTATGGCGGTCCGTCCTCCCTCGGTTGATTAGTTTTTTTTTAGCTAGTTACAACAATTATGTCACACATTTAAGAAGAGTAAATATATGTTAATGAGTAGCGAATGGTTTTCTCTGAATGTGAAAAAATCTCCACTGTCCTATCTAAGCTACAAAATGTGTTCGTCTTGTTACAAAACCACCAGCTCCATATTATGAGCTCTAACGTCATAAAATTTGCGCAAGTTTATCTGTCTGATTTTTTTAAGGTCAACGCAATTAGTATTTTAAAATGTAATTTCAATCTATCTCTTTCTTCGCGATTTTTTTTACATTTTCACAGATTATCTGATTTATAGCTAATATTAATTCGTTTATAAATAGTTTGGAAATTTATTTTGTATAATGACTGCCCGGATGATTTTATTCATGTTACTCCATCTTCCCAAAATAACTACCCTTCTAGAATATAATGCAATTGCAATAAACCTGCCTGTACATAAAACAGCCTCTGAGTTATCCGTTCAGTGAACGTGACCAATGCACTGAGGAGGAAATAAATTAATTATAAACGAGGCTATCGTATTATGCCTTTTCTTTCATGAATGATATCTTTGACCGGTTAGTAGCTTTGTTGATAAATGCGTCGGGTTCCCAACCAGGCGTCGTGGATACAATTAATCAGCTGGCTAAGTCCTCCATCATTGCACAAGCAACATTTTTAGCTTGTTATGAAGGTTGTAAAAGTTTTTCAAATATTGTCTAGTTATTCGTAACCCAGGAGTGTTTGTCTTTCTTTTTTTTTTTTTTACAGAATTACTTAGCATTTTTTTTCTTATTCATATTTTAACTTTTACTGCACCCAAAAATACACACTTTTTGGCTTTCTAGTACAAGCAAAACTACAAACTATTTGTCTGTTAATTTCATAAGGGTTGTTAGAAAAATGTTTAAGGTTTCCAATGAATACTAACTAACTAATTAAGTAACCATCACGCCGTTTCCCCGCAGAGGTAGGCAGAGAGGAGGGACCGCCATATAATTCTATCTTGGCACACACTCCTTGCTGCATTCAAATTCATACATCGTTTCATACATACTCTTCTGTTATTCTGACTCTTCACATGACCCGATTCAAGTATTTGATTTACTTGATCGTGCCATGTCTTTTTCGGGCGTCGTCGCCTTTTTTTTCCATTCACTTTCGCATCATATATACTTTTCATACTCCTTTCTTCGTTCAATCGTAAAAAGAAATCTTTAATTTTTTAATGAAACGTATGCTGGAATTTTAGGTAAAACGTTTAAAATGCCTTTACTGGTTTTCAAACTGCACCTTTTACTAACATATTAGTAAGTTTTTCATAGAATTTAAAGAATTACAGTTAAAAATATATATTCACTGGAAAACTCAGACATTTTTCTAACTACCCATAGAAAATTTGCAGATAAATCGTTTGAAGTATTGATTGCATTAGAATACTACAAAGTAACGTTTAGTGTCATTCTTGAGTCCTGACCCTTAATTTTTTTCATCATAATTATTATTGTATTACTTATCAATTTTTCGTTTTTTTTTTTTTAACCAACAATTTAATGTGAGGTCAATATATTTTAATGGTACCTTTTATGGAAAACAGAATTTTAAAAAGTGTGTACATATCAAGAAGAACGTATTAAAATTAACTAATTTAAATGCATTTCCTTTTCATCCCTTAAAGTCATATAAAGCAAGCAGGGCGGTTAAAAGGCGCGCAGCTGGGGCGGCACACGTAGGCCAGAGCAACCTGAAACCGAGGGTTGTATTATAATCTCAGCAGTTGAGGGCTACCTGGGCCTACGGGGTGCTACGGGGGCCTACGGGGCCTCGGTGGGAGGGGGGTGGACCCCCAGGGCCGCCCGCCACCTACCCAAGAGGTTAGAAAACTTTTCACAGCGGGACGGCAAGTGGAAACCGGTGGGAAAATTTGATTTATTTCCTCAATTGACGTCGGAAGAAAAGGTTCATGGCCTGTGGTATATTTTATGGTATTTATTATTTTTTTAACTTTGAACAGATTTTTTAAGCAGGATTATACTTTCAGTATCGCCCTGGAGAAAGACCACTATTCAAAATTGAAACTTTGCTTGAAATGGCTTTAGCCGTGCTTTATGTCAGGTAAAAATGCCGTCCTTGTTCTACAGGTATTTCAATGGAAGATGCTCCGAGGAACTTGCGTCATTGATCCCTTCGGCACCGATGCATAGTCGGGAAACTAGCCAAACGCGCGCCCAACATTTGTACACGGTCGACATTTAATACATGAGAACGGGTCGCTTTTATGACTCGTTCTTATGTTTAACAGCTCGGCTATGGAACAATTTGCCGGCCTCTGTGTGTCCTTCCTCCTTCAACATGGGACTCTACAAGACCCAGGTTCACTTCTTCCTTTCCTTCCTCTAAAAGACCCTCCACACAGCATCCCCAAAGATGATATAGGTCCTGAGAGAAATTATTTCCCTCAAGGCTTTCTGTGTGGAGTTATTGTAAAAAAAAGTTACTTTCTCACCTTCCTCTTCCCCATCTTCCTCCCCTTCCTACACCTTCAGCCTCATAACATACCCCGATCGGGGATGTTATAGTCTCACTGGCTCCAGATGTTTGGGAGCAGTTGGAACTCTTATGCGGTATTTCCATTAAAAAAAAGATTGTTAGAATACCTAACTAATTAATTTCACATGCTATTCGTTAAGGGTTACTCAAAAATACAATTTTTTGGCTTTCTTATGCAAGCAATACTACAAATGATTTATCTGTTAATTCAATACGGGTAGTTATACAAGTGTCTAAGGCTTCCAGTATTCCTAAAACAGTATTACAATTCCTTAACAGTAATCTTTTCAATCATTCATGAAATGCATTCTTTAATTTCGGGTAAAACGTTCAAAAATGGTTGCGCTGGTTTTCAAACTACACCTTTAACTGTCATTTTAGTATGTTTTTTATAAAATTTAAAAGATTACAGCTTGAAAAAATTACTCACTGGAAAACTTAGACATTTTCCTTTCAGCCCGGGTAGAATTTTTAGATAAATCATGTGCAGTATTGCTTGTATTATAATACTACAAAGTGAAGTTTAGCGCCATTTTGGGTGTGCCTTAATTGATCCTTTCTACTCACTCATCTTCTCAGTCGGTCCGATTTGTTTAACTTGATGGCAATCTTCGTTATCCGATTGCCAATACGTTAAAATCAAAATCGCAGTAATTTATACAAGATTAAACTTGGATATTTGTCGTTGGGTGGTTATTTCATTTAACATATACTCGTACGTGAATTTAAAGTTATGAAATAATTAATAGTATTTTAAACTTAAACTGCAGCAGTTCCAGAATTGAAAACACAAACGACTTACTTGGTCAATAAAGACACGTTTTAAAACTATTTCGACAACAAATTTCATTTGAATCTATTGTTTTGAAATCGCTACTCGAGGGGGTACAGTACGCTATCGAATTTCATCTCGAAACTTGGCAAATTGTTTACCTTTTTCTAGATAAAGCTACGTACAAGTATGTGACAAGTGCATTGCTATTGGCGGCGGCGCAAGGCGCTGCCAAGAATCCCAATCGTCACGGAGTTTTGGCACTAGCTCCAAGTGTTACCCATCCCCCGCAACGGGGGTAGCTAACCTAGTGATCGACGATAAAAAACAACCATGTTTATAGACAATCTGTTTTTTTCGTCTAGTGCTCTTAATTGGAAGTATTTTAACTTTTTAAATATATTTTTTAGTGTTTACCGCACAAGAGTCCTAACTGCTCCTAACCATCTAGTGAGACTATGGCATCCCCAATTAGACGTAGTTATTCAAAAAGCATCCAACCCCCAAAAACATGAAACTGGGAAAAGGGCATTTAAAAATATGACAATACAAAAGCTAATATGCGTAATCGGCATTTGTAAAGTGAATATCAGTGTTTTTTCCTTATGAGAATTATTATATTTTAAAATAAATACATAATTTATAATCTATAAATATAAATCTAAAAATATATATGCATTTCCTATGTTATCCTACATTTTAGTGTTTTTAAACTTTAATTTAAGTAAAATATCTGTAATGTGTGTTAATAAGAAAAATAATTAACAAAAATATATTGCATTAGGAGCTTGTATGTTTTCAGCACATAAAAATCGCGTATTTTTCTATGGGAAAACATGTCAAACTCGATTTTGCCAAATTGTGAGTTGGACGCTTTCTGCATAACTATGTCTAATTAGGGTTTGTTGTGGGGTTGAAAGTAATGGGGGGGAGAATATAGAGAAGACGAAGGTCGGGAAGTTCCGGGCTATTCAGATTTGGTCACCAAATACGGCTAAAGCCATATCAAGCAACGTTTCAATTCTGAATGGTGGTCTTTCAGCAGGGCGATACTTAGGCGCTCGCGCTTACCAACTTTTTTGAGGTGACTTTTCACAAAAACGGCGCTATAAAAATATTCAAATATTATTATTATTATTCACAGTGCTCAAAGTTGTGGGCTTCTGCAACCTTCCATCCCTCTCTCACCCCCATCTTCCCTCACTGCATGCTGTTTTCGTGCTGTTGGCCTGCACCGTATTGTGTTATCGCTTACCTTTCCTGAAATAAAAATAATCATATTTTTCCGACCCTCATTAATAAGCCTCCAAAGCCGCTCCATCAATGTGCGGAAAATTCTTTGAAGCTTTTGCTGACAAAGCAGATTTTATAAAATTTCAACAAAACAGATTTGAATTTGGAATTGCAAATAGCCCCCTCGCGGCATAATTGAAAACTCAATGTTATGCCACTGAGAAGCTTTTCTTGGTCGATGAAAAAAAATCTGTTTGGATTTGACAGACCAATTATTTTCACTTACATCAAATGATTAAGCTTTGCGACTTTTTTTTCGTTTTTAGAAACTTGATGGAAAATTATATGAATTTCATAAATAAAAGCGGTTACTTTTGGATATTTTTACTATTCGTCAAAATATTATGGTACATTGTGGCACGGTATTTTTAAATCGCCTATTGACCTTTTTTGAAGCTTATTATTTTATTTCAAGTCGCAAACTTTCCATCTATCTAGAAACAGAACTATTTCATTTACAGATATTTTAAGATAAAATGGTGTTTATAATTTTTGTGTTCAGTTTGTAGAACTCCATTTTATTTTTTTATGTAATTCAGTTGAATTAAATTTAATATTTTTATTATTTAGTTTTGCTTGTTTCGGTTTTTTGTTTTTAGTGACAGCTGTTTTTGTTTTTTTAATGCCATTATCAAAATGTGACGCCGAAACAGCTGTTACTTAAAACAAAAACAAAAAACAAAAACTAGCAGAACTAAATAATGATAATTTTAAGTTTAATTCAAATGAATTATATTTTAAAAAAATAATTAGAATTGTAATAATAATTGTTGTTACTTTTCCCTTAAATAAATAATAAAAAAAACAGTTACAAGGTTAATATGCAATACAATTGCAATGCAAATACGCATAGGTGTACAATTTAAACAAAACAATATATAGTAAATTTGTATATAACGCATCTTCTTCCAAAGTCTAATATCGAAGTGATTTTTCACAAAAACGGTGCTTTAAAAATTATCAAAATATTATTATTATTATATACAAACACACAAAGGAAGTCAGAGTGCTTATGCCCAAACTTATACCTTTGTATAACAAGTAAATACCTAAATTGACAGTGAACATCACATCACTCAGACCTGCAACGCTAATATTATACGAAGCGAAAAAATCATGTCACAAAATCAAAACCGCAACCACCCGATGCAAAACGCGCAAACCACTAAGCTACAGGCGTCGCCTATCAAAATCAGTTTATTATTTCGGCTGCCAGAAAGTTTTTCATGCGTGACCGACTTCTCCCTTATTAATATTCGTGAAGCTAATGGATTTTTTTAACGTAACCTAAATAACGAAACACGTAACAAGATCGTATCTCAAGAATGTCACGTTAATGCTTTGGGCCCCTCGGTATTCATATAATACTCAACTAAATTCAACCGTTTCAATAGACGCCAAGCTTATATTTCAGTTTACCAACCTGAAAAATTCACCTCTCTTCTTGAAAGTTCATGAAATAATATGATAACCATCTAAAATACGAGCCGTAATAATTGCTTAATCAAAATTACGCCTTAACTTTGTTAAGAAATATTTTTCGTTCAAATGGGATGCAATCAAATAAAATAAAATACTGTGTTTGAATAAGATAATATCAGAAATATGTAGGAAGCCAACAAAGTGATTTATACAATTAATTTCCAATGAATTTAATTGTTTATGAGTATTAATCTATAAAAAAATGTAATGAAGAAAAGAAATAAGATTTTGTTTTATGTGCTTTTACAAGTTTGGGTAATTACAGAATGTTGATAATATATTTGGAGATAGTCAACCGCCCCGGACAAGAAATCAGTCCGATCAAAAATAAATAAGTGGAAATATTTAAAAAAAAAAATTTCATAAATTAACCTGGAAATGAAACTCCACCACAAATTACAAATAGTAAAATAATCATTTTCGTTTGGTTAAATTCACGTTCAAGACTACGTATTGCAGTATCCAAATATCAATACAGGTACAAAAATAGAAAACTGTGTATAAAAGTAGATAAAATAAAAGTCGATATCTCACACTTCGTTTAGGGGTATGACCCTGTGTCAACTCTAGGTGGTGTCATACCGTCACTGAGACACCCTCATTCGTTTCCTAAGTGCTATGGACACGAACGCAAATGATTAAAATTAAAAGGTTTGTGAATGCTCGCATTGCTTACGCTATGATTCACAAAGAAATCCAATTAATTAAAACAAACACGCCATAATCGCTTTTTATAAGGACCGAAATCACAATGGGAAAACCAGTTGAGATTAGAGGATCAACTAACTGCTAAATAAACATAATCTTCACACGATTGTGGACAAGTGTCTGTGAGTATATTTTAAGCTCTAGGCAAGGGTTCAATTTTGAGTACGATATAATATATATATAATAAAATGTGTAAATTGTAACATTTTATTAAAACGTCTGACATTGAATGCACCTTTTTTTCAGTGCAAAACGACTCTATTCGCGATTTGATACTATCTACTTACAGGGAAAGGATGCCTTCAGTCAGTAGAAAATGAAAAAGAGACTTGTGATGATGAATCATATTATAAGGAACGAAAAATACAAGAATACTGAAATGATAATCCGGGGGAAAGTTGATGGGCGACGAAGTAAAAGATGACACCGCACTCCATGACTTCGTAATCTAACAATAATAATAATATTTGTAAATCTACGTGAATGGTACGAGTGCAGTTCCGTTAAGTTATTACAGGCAAGATAAAGATTGTCCCGATGATAGCTAACCCCCTATAGGAAAGTGCACAAGAAGAACAAAAATAAGTTTTTTATGTTTTCTTTCACTTTATTCTCCTTTGAAACTTATATTCGCTGGTATTTTATTTTCATGTTGTTTCAGGCGTGACTCACAAATACAAGGTAAGAGCTTTTCACGTGAGTCTAGAGCTGAGTTCAAAGGAGAGGAGATCTGTATAGCTGGGTAGTTTTCAACCTTCCTCTCTTCCTTCAATATTTAGAATCGTCTAAACTCTAAAAATATCTATTTATTTTGTATCTACGCACATGGGAATTTTATATAAAATAACGACAAACCACTTAACATCTTAAATTATAAATAGCCAGGTATTTTGCCAAATTCGTTTCCCTCTAAACCTTTTTTCAATTGGGGTTGCTGTATTTCCCCTGATTTCTGTTATAGTACGGTTTAATGAATTAAGCGCGGCTTTATAAGTTGACAACTGTTTATTGGACTTGTAGAGATACCTATGATAGCTCCGCTATTACATCTCCCTCTTTCCCATAAACGACAGATGTAACGGAAAGAGAGGTTATAATAGAACGCTCAATCGTACGATTATACTGGTAAAAACAAAAACAAAAAAGGTAAAACTTAATTTAATTTCTCAAATAGAATATTATAAAAAGCTTCGAAATGCGGACACGAAAAAATGTGTCTAATATATCAGAGCTTTTATGAAGGCGAGCTTATAAAAATTACGACATTTAATCAATTGAAAGCAAATTGTCTGGCGTAGGTAAAGTCTGTAGTGGAATATACGGGTAGTTAATTGTATATCCATCGGTCAATAACGGAGCAGACAGCCTCTAGTCTCTACCCAAAGGACCGCGAGTTGCCGGGGTCGCTAACCCTGAGGTGACAAACACACTGTACGATGTTATGCTATTTTATGGATGGTAATTTCATTTTTATAATCTCGTGGCAATTAAGGCTTTCTGTTAGAGTCTCTAACATTTATATGAGCCGTAGATTTAAGTTCGCTACTATTTCTCTCAGAGACGAGAAACGCACTAAAATATCGTTTTATGTATTACTCATCTTACCCTGCTAAACTGAAGATCAAAAAGACAAAGGCTGCCAGAAAGACCGCAGGGAAGGTGAAGCGACGATTCCAAAAGTTGCAGAGGGCAAATATGGCAGGTCTTGACCCCAAAATAAGAAACATTAGAAATATAGGAAAGAGACTTCTACACAGCAATGGGTATAGTAAGATCAAGGCAGAAGAATGATACCATCAAGGCAATCTTTACACTGTAAACTGCGGACTGGACCAACATTTAAAGAAATGAAAAATAACTTTGTATAATACCACGTATATTATTTTAATTTTTATGACCGACCGGTTTCGCTTAGCCTAAGCATCATCAGGGGACTAAATTAAACTAAACAAAAAATACAAAGTGTGCAGTTATGTATATATATATCTATATACAGAGGGAAAACAAAATCTAAAATAAAATAACAGAACAATGAGAAAACAATAGAATAACATTTAAAAAAAAACTTTATATATGTCAAACCACAAAGTGATTGCTTTCTACAAAAATATCATATTTTATTACTTGTCCAATGAAACCAATAATACAAGATTTTAAAGTTATTTTCCTTCCATCTATGGTTGATGAGCTATTGCAGGCGCTACTGTGGCAGCATTCCCTTGCAGAACCATTCTCTTCTAGCACAGCTTCTGTTTTCAACAGAATTGTCTGGGGCTACCAAGTGGATATCTTCCTTCTGGAATATTAAAAAAATGCATGTTTATTAGTCATCTTGGGTATATATACCATACATATACCCAATTTAAACATATTGGGCCATACATCCAAGCATTTACCTCAATATTTTTTTTGGGAGAGTTTATCACTTGATACTAAACTGACTTAGAAACTGCTGAGAAGGTTCTCACACTTAGGTTGTACTGATTTCACTTCAATTACTGAATCTATAACACGTTCTCAAGTTTAGCGGTAATCGCTTAAGAATTAAACACCACTAGTCGACCTGATTTAACGGCGTGCTGTGGAATAGAGGTTTCACTATATTTGGTATTTTCCTATGACCATTATGTCTTTTTCAACAGTGTCTTACCTCATTCCTGCCTTCGTACACAGAGTTGTTTATTAAACTGTATATCCAATATTTGTTGGCTCTCTTGTGTTGAAGTGTTGCAATGTCGTCAGAAAATAATAATGAGCTGATTTCTGTATTCCCTGCTTTTGCCGCATCTGGAACTTAGCAATTATGTTTGCTTTCTTCTCGTATTTTTTTTCTAATATGTGGGTAACTTCGGTTTGTTTTTCCCATAATTTAGAAATTATATTAGTCGTGCTATGTACCCCACCTTAGCCTATGCCAAACGTTGTTCTGCATATATAAAAATCTGCTCAAAAAGTTCATAGGCCTAGCAAATACACACGAAGCTGTTCTAAGGTATCATAAAACATCAAATGTTTTAAATTGTTTTTAAATTGCACTTGAACTGATTATTCAAAATTGATTATATTAACTATGAAATCATTTAACAATGTGTATTTAATTTCATATACATTCTCGAACATCTTATTTTTCATTTTAAAACTGCACCAAAATCGAAGATCGAAATAATGTTTCAACCTCAAAGTTCTACTACAGTTTTTCCTCAGAACAGATATTAAATCTGCTGTGACAGTATTTTCGTAGGGTCGTAGGTGAATAGACTGAACCCTTCCAAACACAAATTACGATATTCAACTAAATATTTCGGAGGTAAGCGATGCCGTGTTGTGTGTTAGTAGATAGTGATAGATCTTAAATTTGTTTGGTATTTTCTAATTCGAGAGAAATATTTCAAAAAAATATTTTTGTTTGTTTATATTACAATGAATTATGATTTTGGTCCTCAGATTTTTGGACTTTATATAAATTGAACACATTAGACTTGAGTATTGTGCTAATACTGCAAAATTTATTTTTACTGCAAGGGGAGTATGTGTCCATGTGAACGATGTTTCATTTCCATTAATAGATTGGTTCAACTGTACAATATTCAAGTTTATTTCATATTGTGTGTTTGACTATTTTTTATTTGTTTTAATTACCTTTTGCGGGTTAAATTTGAATTTAACCAATTTATAAATGAGTAATCCACGCTTTACATTAGTGAGTATGTTTTTTTTTATAAATAATAAAACTATTATTTCGTATTACAATATTGTGCAAACCTTTTATTTAAAGCTATTAGATACTCACCAGAAATATTTTGAGAACTATAGAACAATTATTAAATTATAGAACAAACAAAAAAACTTTTTGATGGTAAAAGAAGTGGTTCAATGCAACATAACTCATTATCAAAATATCGCTGCTGACTGAAAAAAACTTGTATTTACGTAAATTTTCTAGAATCAACAAGCTATTTACATTTCGTAACGCCAGAGTTCACCGATCAAGAGTTTTTAATGAGTCCTAAAATCAAAAAAAGTATCAATTACTCTCGACTTCGGACCCACTAGGACTATGGTATACCCATTTGGGGATTTGTTGTAAAGCTGAAAGGGAGGGAGGAATGGAAGGAAATGGTAAATAGGAAGGTTGGAATGTACCTGGTTATTCAGATATGATCACCAAACACGGCTAAAGCCATTTCAAGCAACGTTTCGATTCTGAATGGCGGTCTTTCACCAGGGTTATACTGAGAGTATCTTTCTCTCTCGAACGTCCGGCAAATATGCTATTTATTATTTTATATAAATGAAATGTGAAACGCGCATGACGGTATTTAAACCCGCGGTCTCTAGATTCGTAGTCGAGGATATAAACACCTCAACCACGGAGGTTGCCAAAGTTAATACGTTATAAATCGCGTCTCTAAAACACATTAATTTCAATTTAAAATAAAATACTTTCATTGAATTCATTAGTGCGAGCATTTTTTCACCACGTAAATACTTCTGAAAATCAATTCCAGAAATACATTAGTCACATAAAACATCGGCACGAAGGGCGCAGGTTTGTGACCCCTTACTTTAGTAGGTATGACAGGGGTCGTTCACAGTTTCCATAGTTGTCTGAAGCGCTAATCGGAAATGAATCGCCCCTCCGTAGACTTTACCCTGGAGGGAGCGATGCACTCAACAGCCTACCCGACCTCTATGCACCGCCTCTGGTAGGTACTACTTGGGTAGGCTCCATATACAACTACCCTTGGCTACGACGAAGGCTTTCTCTATTATAATTACTACGGAACGTATATGAAATCAATTGATATTATTATTTATTTATTTTTTATTTTTTATTTATTTACAAAATAAGAAAAAAAAGTTTACATATATATAGAAATTATATCAATGTTACACAATATGGATAGTTACTAAAATATATAAAAAACAATATTGAAGAAAAGTAATTCGATTAAATAATAAAAGCATATATATATATATATATATATATATATATATATATATATATATATATATATATATATATATATATATATATATTAAACATAATACATATTGTGATTTAGCGATATAAAGGTTGATAGTACATTTGATATGTTTGTAACTTTTTTTTTGTATTACTACGCCAAAGAAGAGAACTAGCTCTTGAGCTTGGCGTAGGAGTTTAAAAAAAAAAATAGGATATTTTTAGAACAATTATACTGATGTAGTTTTTTTTTTAATGTAACGATTATTTTGTTTACATTACTTTGTGTCTAGTAACTTTATTTTGATTTGGTTCTTAAGGGCCAACACTCGAAAATGACGCTAAGCGTTATTTTGTAGCATTCTAATACAAGCAATACTGCAAATCATTTATCTGCAAATTTTCTATGGGTAGTTAGAAAAATATCGGAGGTTTCTAGTGAAAACAATTTTTAAACTACGATCTTTTATGAAAAATATACTAAAATGTCCGTAAAAGGTGCAGTTTGAAAACTGACAAAGGCATCTATGAACGTTTTACCTAATATTTCGGTATGCGGATAATAAATAATTTAAAAGATTACTGTTCAAGAATTGTATTCACTGAAAACCTTGGATCTTTTTCTAACTACCCGTATAGAATTAACAGATAAATACTTTGTAGTCTTGCTTGTACTAGAAAGCCTAAAATAATGTATTTTTCGACTGTGAAAACATGAATCAAAATTTTATAATTTGTTAATTTTAACAATAAAGCAGAGATATATGAATATTTCTTAAGCAGCAAAATCTTTTAAGCGGTGAGCTCTGGCGTTATAAAAATGGGTGAATATTTTCTTTCAAGAATTTATAGAAAAATGCTGGTATTTTTTTTATGCCTTGAAAGTTGCATTTAAGGGCCAGCAACCAGAAATACACAGCTTTTGGCTTTCTAATACAAGCAATACTAGAAATTATGTATCTATCAATTCTACATGGGTAGTTGGGAAAATGTATAAGGTGTCTAGCGAATCAAATTCTTCAACAGAAATCATTTAAATTCTTTATGAAATGAATATTTGAATTTTAGGTAAAATGTTAAAAAATGCCTTGGCTGGTTTTAAACTGCACCTTTTCCTGACATGTTGGTTTGTTTTTCACAGAATTCAAAGGATTACAGTTAGAAGATTATATTCACTGAAGACCTCAGACATTTTTCTAACTACTAATAGAAAATTTGCAGATAAGTCGTTTGTAGTATTGCTTGTATTAGAATGCTATAAAGTAACGTTTAGCGAGTGCTGACCCTTAATGTAAAAGAATAAAACAGCACGCCGAATTTTTCAGTTATTCAATAAAATGTTTTTAAATTTAAATTTATTTGGTAATATTTCAAGAAATTGATTCTGAAAAAAAAGGTTGAAATCTACTGAAAGCAAAATATTATTCTCGAGTAAAATGTGGGGGAACGTAAAATTAATATATACGATCTTTAAAATCACAGGCAAAGTCTGATATTAAAAATCAATCAGTTAATAGAAATCAATAAAAACAATTTTATAAAAAAAAACATTATGAAGTAAAAAAAAAAAACACCTACATAATGAAGACAGAATGTCAGCATATTTTCTTATATAATTTCATTTGGGCACAACAAAAACATTGTCCAAATCATGTTTAGATAGACATGCATAAAAAATAAAAACAGATAATAAGAATGACGAATTAAGTCTAGACTCGGACATAAACACTTGGCGAGAAACCCAACCCATTAATGTAGTGCTTTAGCGAAGTGACTAATACGAGCCTCACTACTTTATTGTGTGTTTTTTTGGAATTCTAATTAAACTTTCGTTTTTAATAACGGTTTGAAGACAACGTTAGTGATATTAAACACAGCAACACAATAGTTTTCAAACAAACCCTAGCTGTATAATATTCCAAATATACAGATGTACCAAAATCCTGAAAAAAATTAATGCACTCACTTCTTCAGAAAAACAAATTCAAAAATTATAAAGTTCAAAACCTTAAAGAAATAAAAAAAAATAACTCTGTATAAGACCACAGATATTATTTTATTTTTTTATGACCGACCGGTTTCGCTTAGCCTAAGCATCATCAGAGTACGACATTAAACTAAACAAAAAATACAAAGTGTGCGGTTATATATACATACAGAGGGAGAACAATATATAAAATAAAATAACAGAACAACGAGAAAATAATACAATAATTTTTTCATCGTTCTGTTATTTTATTTCAATGTTTTAAAAAAACCAGAAAACGATGTATCCATTCTCGAATTAAAACGTTAGCTTTACTCCGCTCCTCACAATCTTGCAACAGCCTTTGTGGTTGAATGGTTAAGACGCTCGACTATGAATCCAGAGGTCACGGGTTCAAATCGAGACGTACGCAAATAAATTGTATTTAATTGATATGTGTTATTTCACATTTTTTTCACATATAATAATATATAGTACCTATATTTGATGCCATAGTCCCATTGACTCTAAAGGGTTGAGGGTGTTGGGACTCTTGTGCGGTATTCACCATGAAAAAAACCTGCATTATATGAAGAGATGTAGACATCGATATTCAAGATGCTTGTTAGACTTGATCAGTCCAGCGTATCGGTGGCCTTCTCCTGTCACTCTTGCATTCCCATTGGTCGGATACCACGAGTGTGCTCGATCTTTTGATTGGCAAACGCATAATATTATGTTTGCGAATATAGAATCAATATATTGATTTGGTATTCTGAATCTTTTTTTCTAACATCACATCTCATTTCATTAACGCCTTTTTGTTTCTACGTTTCTACATACGCAGAAATAGGAGAAAGGGAGATCGGATGAATTTCTTACACTTATCTATTTATTCCTAATAAAAACAAACAAAAATTCGCACGAAGAGGACAAAGCCTTATCTTGCTTAGATGTACAAATTTCTCATAAGGGTTAATTCACTCTGCCACCGACTTAATATTGCGTGTTTCTATAATAATAATAACAGTGAACTTATATAGCGCAGTTTTGTGATATTTCACCTCAAGTGCGCTTCATACTAAATTAATTAGGCTAATAAGGCTAACTAACAAATTAAAACTATACCTACACAATTTTCAACCATGAAGGCAGTTTAAGGGTGGTTGTTTTAATAATAATAAAATATTAACATATGTGATACAAGCATTTTCAATAAAATAATAGACACACATACAGAAGATTCATATAGATCAATAAACATCTAAAATAATAAAATAAATTAAAAACATAATATTTGATTGTTTACGATTTTTTACTTTTTTGTTTTGTTTTAAGACCGGTTATTAGCTAAGTGGGTTCAATTCCTCTGTTAGTTAAGCGTCAGTACCCAAAAATACACACCTTTTTGGCTTTCTAGTAGCAGCAAAACTGCAAATTATTTATGTATGAAGTCTATACGGGTAGTTAGAATTTTTTTTTAGGTTTCCCGTGAGTAAAGTTCTTAAGCAGTAATCTTTTAAATTCTTTATGAAATGCAAACTGGAATTTCAAGAAAAACGTTCACAAATGCCTTTTACTGACATTTCAGTATGTTTTTCATAGAATTTAAAAGATTACAGTTAAAAAATGACCCTTCAGTCCTAAATCATTCCACAGGCAACATTTTCCGCTTATAATGATGGTAGTAGAAGTTTTTTTTAAATATTGTCAGGTTATTCGTAGCCCGGAATGATGCCACAAAAAGGCTTGCTTTGAATGAAAATACAAATGAATAAAATTTTAAGAGCTTGTTTGATAACACAATTCACTTCCGGAGAGTGGCCGAGTGGTCCAAAGCGTCGGGTTTCGCACCCAAGCGTCTAGGGCTAAACTATCTGCTACCTAAGTCCTCCATCATTGCACCAGCAACATTTTCCGGTTATAATGACGCTAGTAGGTGGAATTCAAATATTATTCGTAACCTGAATTTTTTTATCTTTTATAATATAACTGGTCGTGTCAATGACCTCTTTCATTTTCTGTGTGGTTTTCTAATATGTATGACTAATACATATGGTTTCAATTATTTTTAATAGCAATGATATAATTTACACATGCATACTATAAACAACGAGATAGCTATCAACGTGTTTGAATAAATACATTCTCGATTCCTTTCCATTGCAGGTAAGCAGTGAATATAGTTTTCAGTCCAACCACCCCTACAAACACATCCAAACAGATCGTCTCAATGCAGCCTCCAGTCCGTTCACCCCCGTCTGGTACACCCAACACAGCCGGTACACCCTCCGTACCCGGAGTGGCCCGGTTACCCCCGTCTGGTGCCCGGCGTGGCCCGGTTACCCCCGGCCGCTGGGAGGCCTACGCGCACCCGCCGCACGCAGGCGGGAGGACGCCGCGCCCCTGGCACCACGTGCTACGAATACGCTACGAGCTACGCCGCTGCCTCGCTACGGCAGGATGCATTCACCGTGCTTTGATTTATTGATTAACTTATGAATATTGTACGTTTCGATAGGAATGCTAATTTACTTTCGAACTGAATGAAATATCTTGTTTTACATCGCTATTTTAGTTAACTATTCACTAAGCATCTTTGTTATTTGCTTTCTTAAACGAAATCGTAAGTCGATTTTTATAGAAAGGATAGTTTAAAAACAAATGAAATAATAGACCTTTTATGTGTCGTCAATTGATTATAGATTTTTTTATTATCCTAGATTCAGGGTTTTCCACAAGCCACCGGGAAATGAAAATGTGTAGAAAACACATTATTTCCAAAATGAGGAAGATAAAGTGTTAACAATAGACATTCATTGACAAATTAATATTTTAATAAAAGAAAATTTTTTTTCTTTCTAAGTGTCTTATATTATTTATATGTAACAACGCACAAGAGTTTCAACTGTCTAAAGCCAGTAGGATTATGGCATCTTCAACTTTGGATATGTGGTAGGGCTATTTGAAGTGAGGAAAGGAAAGGGAAAAATGTTTCTGAAAAAAGAGCACTGGGAAAACAACAATGGAAATTAATGGACCACCATACAAGGAGATTACCGCCCATCCTCAATACGAAGACGACTATGGTGATGATATCTGTCCATCAAAACTTACTTCTTATGACGATAAGTGCTCGATGCAATTAACTTTATTTTTATAGTCTAATATTTTGACGTTTATTTCATTACGTACAGAATTTGTTCCATTTTTCTTTCCACTTTATTTTCAATTTCGCTCAAATTATCTTTCTTCTTATCCCGATATTCTTAAATTTTAGTTACATTGTCTTTATCATTGTCGCGTTGTCTAATAGTATCGTTTAGTGTCATACTTATTTACTTGAATTTACTTCGGTTTATTGTGTTGTATTTTAAGTAAACTCGTTTCGTTTTTGATTCAAATAAATTTATTTAGTTTTCTAAATCAAATTAACAGTTCACACTAAAACCCAAATAAATTCCAATAACTTATTTATTATTTGCTTTAAGAAAGCGTTAAACACAAAATTACGCTTATTTGCAAATTAATAATTATAATTGTTGAATGTTTCTTTCAACTAATTTTCAATTCGAACACACATACAAAGTTATATTTCTTAATACCATGATGAATAGATCAGTATAAATCAATTTAATGTGTTTTTCAGAGGAAATTTACACTTCGCTTCAATATAATGGCCACGTGTCACTTACCAGATTTACCTGCAAAGTATCCAGACACAAAGCAGGGTAGTTTTAAATATTAATTAGCTAAGAAGAAGCGGATTACCGAACCACATTTTAATAATCCCTCGGATTATTCCTCTGCAGGTATCCTAGTTCTATTCTCTCGTGAACCGCATTTTCTTTATTTTCCCTCCGTCCCCCTCTCTCCCTCCCTAACGCCTGCTTACCTCTCCCTCTCCCTCGCCGGTCACAATGGAACAGCATTAGAGAGATGATTCTGTAAATGTTGAATTTTATTCGCTTTATACGTCCCTATATTATTCCAAAGGACCGTTGTTTACTCTACAACGCTAAAATTTTTATCTGGGTCGTACGCACCCCGAACGTAGATAATATACTTCCCTTTGTATGTGTTACTGAACTCTGTATGTGTATTGTGTAAGAAACAATGCTTTTGAACGACTTTAACTGTGTGTGAGTGGCAGTTTTATGAATGTATATAATAACATAGGCGTCATGTTTATTTTGTATTATACCTGTGTGCGAACAGCTTTTTAAATGTGTGTTAAGGCGATTTTAGGTCGATTTGTTTGAACATTATTGTGGTTTTTTTTAAAGGAGTACATTCTCTTAATTTTAGGGTTTGCAAGGATTGTAAATACAATGCTTAAATCGCACTCAAGCTACTAAACTGTCGTTAGTCAAAGAATCGCAAACTTCGATAGTGGACTTTAAAGTTTTGCAACTTCAGTCTATGTGAATATATTTATTTAACCATTATTTAACCACTGATCATTGGGCATCATGCCTGTTATATGTACTAAAATAAATAAATAAATTATAAAAAATAAACCTGAGTAAAGATTCTAACGTGTTATAGAATTTTAAAACTTGAATTATTTCTTTACTAATAGACTAACGGACCATTGTCCAATTACAAAAAAAATACACAACACGAAATAGAAAAAAAGAGCAACAGAGAAAGAACAGCACATACATAATATTTTAATGAAGCAATGACAAAAATAAGACTAAAATAAACAATCGAATGAACTTTCGAGTCAAAGCCTGAACAAGGTTTTGGTAGAGTTGTAAATAATGACAAAAATCATTTAGATAAATTAATAGAGTGATGATTGAGGAACAGTAATTCATTGTTTCTATTTCTACGGCATGGAATTTGAACTGAATGAGTTGCAACATATATTAAAATGCTTTCAATTTATTAGTTTTCTAGATAATAGAGTAGGTACTGTAAAAATATCACCATAGAAATTTCGTCAAAAAAAGTTTGTTTACAATATTAACAATGATATTTTGAGTTCTGGAATCTTTTCCGGGTGTACTTTTAAAGATTTTCTCTGAAACGTAGTACTTAATTCTAATCACCCGATTTAGGACTGATTGCAGTCTAGTTGCGGGATCACGAAATTATTAAACCTTTAATAAGTAATATGGAAGAAGAAGTCGAGGACGCCCGAGAAAGACATGGCACGATCAAGTAAATCAAACACTTGAATCGGGTCATGTGAAGAGTCAGAATAACAGAAGAGTATGTATGAGATGTGAATGAACCGAGGAGTGTGTGCCAAGACAGAGTGTTATGGCAGACCGTCCTCTCTGCCTACCCCTGCGGAGAAACGACGTGATGGCTAGTTGGTTAGTTAATATGTAATTATACATCAATGTCGGTCGGATCTGAAAGTATCGTATCTCACCTCACGTGACCTGGTTCGAAATGATAATTTAATTAAGAGAATAATAATTGTGCAATCAATTAATCATCCTTATTAAACAAAGGGTCTAATGCTATTTATGTATGCGGTACTCTAGCCCTACAGCCTTCAATTTTCCTTCCCGTTCCTTTTTGGCCCACCCCCCGGGGGATTCGCAAAGCCTTTGTGCTTTCAAAATAAACTTGCAGCCCTTACAAAATAAACCCCGTACTTCACTGTAGACACTTTCACGCAAAGATAGGACTTAAAATTTGAATTAGAACAATATTGGCTTAATCCACGTCGATCGATATACCCTTGATTCTTCCAAAGTCACAGGAAACCTTTTGGAAAGATGGCATCACTTCGTAGTTCTTAAAATACATAGTATATGATATCGGTACTATATGTACTAATTAAACAATTAAATTACATTGTGCATACGTATGCGAGAGTATAACATTTTCTATTTTTTTAATTTCTTTTTACAGTGAATATCGCACAAGAGTCCCCACTGCTCCCAACTGTCTAGAGCCAGTGAGACTATGGCATCCCCATTTGAGATGTGTTGTGAGACTGAAGAGGCTGTGGGTAGGATGTGAGGCTGTGGGGAGGAGAAGAAGATGGTAAAGATGAAGGTTGGGAAGTACCTGGCTATTCAGATCTGGTCATCAAACACGGCCAAAGCCATTTCGAGCAATGTTTCGATTCTGAATGGTGTTCTTTCACCAGGGCGATACTATGATTATCTACCACTCTGGAACGTGCTGCAAATGTACTATATGAATTAAATGTGAGATACATTCATTGAATAAAAATTATTTGTGCACGCCGAGATTCGAGCCCGCGACATCTGGATTCTTAATCGAGCATCTTAACCACTCGACCACGGAGGACATCATTATTCTCCTTAACAGGATGAAAATGAACTTTGAATATGTCTATCTCGTAGTGAATATAATGCTACATCCAAAATTGTACATTTCAGCGTACAACACTTAACTGTTGAAGTTTTAAAGTGGTGCCTTTAGACATGCTACGTGAAATAATAATAGCCAGCGGCTGCCACGCCGAGCTACGATTTGTTGGGTCTACGACTGCAGTCTGATTTTGCGTAGCTACGCCCCTTGGCTGCATTGCGATTCCCCTCCTCCCCCTGCCGGGGTGGTCGTGGTACAGGGAGGTAATGCTAGGGGGTAGGGGGTGGGGGGATAACGAAAAAGCTCACAACGTCAATCTCCAGGGACCGCGATTTTTATTTCTCGCTTTAGTGCGATGTGCGTCAGATTTATTTGTCAGAGTGTTTCGAAACAAACATCAGATATTTTAAACCCGATACTTCTGAAAACGAGGGGTGGCATATCATCTGCTTTTTGCGTACGAAACGTTGAAGATAATCAAATTCGTGGGAATTGAAATTATTTACTGTATCTAAAGCGATCAATTACTAGCATATCAAGTTTCTAGTACCATAACCAATGATCATATCATATTTAATGTACATTTTAGATTGGAAAAATAAATATGTAAATTATTTATTTTGCATTAAGTAAGCAGCTAGTTTTTGTTTAGACTACATTTCATAATATCGTCGCTGGAAAAGGCTTAAGCGACACTTTGGCCTAAAATGAATTAAATATTCAGTTTTATCAGTTCTTTTTTTCTGCATCGAATGCTCTGACTCTCGTTTGATTCTGAAGAGAACCTGAGCCCTACAAAATATATTTACCATTTGAGAGAAGGCTTGACTCAAGCGGAAAAAGTTTGGGACGTTTTTTAGCTTTTTGTCGCTTCAGGTAACTCAGGAGAGCATTGAGTTACCTGAGTTAACTTTTTTATTGTTATTCTCTGTCTTCGTTGATGACAGTAAATCGTAGCTTAAGCTTATATCAGTCAATTAAATATTGCACATGGGATGAAGATACCGTGTGGTTCTTTTCATTTTCTCTCCCTCTTTCTATCTTACGAATAACGTCTTGCCTGAAGAATGTGTGTCTTAGAGCATCTTCTCTTTTGAAACAAATCTAAGAATAGCGTCTGACTTCCAGTAAGAGACGAAAAAAAAGGTGAAATGTCATGTACTCGTACATGTAAACATACATATTTCATCTAAAATAAAATGATGATGTTCTCTCCGGAACTGAAGTATATATGTATTTTTTTAATTTTTTTTTTTAAATTAGTTACTTTGTACATTTAAGTTTACAAGTATCTAATTATTTCATTTTCTTTTTGACTAATAATATTTTAACTTAAGCACTACTTATTATTTTATCGACTGTGTTTAGGCGTTATTCCACTTTTTCAGGGAAATTTAGGCCTAGTGGTAACATGACTATCGTGCTGTTATGCTTGACACCTGATCATAATTTAATAAAATGATGAAACGGGCTAAGAATCGGTGTTTAACAAGGGTGATTATTTGAAATGGAAATGGTAGAAAATGATAATGGCACTAATCATTGATTTGCGACAGTGTAAAATGTGACAGTGGTTCCAACCACTAGGCCTATAATAATAATAATTACTATTATTATTGAAATAATATCAACAATTTTAACGTAAATATGAAACATAAAAAGCCAGAAACTAAAAAGAATGACGCTCGCGACCGAGACGAACTCGGAACCTCTACTCCTCTACTCTATTTTGACGGCCTCCGTGGTCAAGTGGTAAGACGCTCGACTACGAATCCAAAGGTTGCGGGTTCAAACCCGGCGTGCGCCAATAACTTTTATTTAATAAATATGAGTCATAACACATTTAATTCTTATAAAAATAATGAAAAGTGTTTTTGCGGCACGTTTCAGAGTGGTAGATACGCTAAGTATCGCCCTGGTGAAAGACCACCATTCAGAATCGAAGCGTTGCTTGAAATGGCTTAAGCCGTGTTTGGTGACCAGATCTGAATAGCCAGGTACTTCCCTACCTTCCTCTTCCCAATCTCCTTCTCCTCCCCACTACCTTCAGCCTCACAACCTACCCTATTTGGGGATGCCATAGTCTCACTGGCTCTAGACGGTTGGGAGCAGTTGAGACTCTTGTGCGGTATTCATATAAAAAAAAAATTATATAAAAAAAAAAAAAAAAAAAAAAACCGGTAATAACGCCTCTGCCAATTGAACTACTGAGACCTTATTATAGAAACCGGCATTTTAATCAAACACATACTTCATTGAAAATCATTGATATTATCTTTCAATTTCTTCCGGGTTGCCATCTTTGTAATGTTCGTGTCTCATCAAAAAAATCACCTCGAGGGCGCTATGTTTGCTTGCAAAAATGTAGAATAACTCCTTTTACCTAAACACCGTCGATATATTCTTCGATTGTGTTTTAATAATCATTCCTGCTTGTATTTGATGATTAATCAAACACAAGCAGGTATAAAAATCTTTAATCAGGTTTTGATTACAATTTATAATTACAATTATTTTTAATTAAATAGTTTATGAAAAGTTGAAGAAATATGTATTTTGTTTTCTAAACTGAGACATGTTGCGTCGTGTTAAAACTCCTTTACGAACGAAACGAATTAATTTTACCGACGTAACGTCAGTTATTTCACGCTGCCGAGATACACAATATTTAACGTCGTGAAAATTTCACTCGACAAAGTACGCAGGGAAATTTTGAAAAGGCATACATATAACTGTGGGCGGCTTTTGGGGGGTAAACATATACGGACCTAGCAGGGTTCCACGAGGAAAGAGAAGGCTTAGCGGAGAAATGAAAGCCAATTAATAACACTTTCGCCAACATGCTTCTGTCGCAGGCTCGTTGAAAGAAGGCGGTATCTAACCACTACGCCGTAGACCTTTTCATCGATCGTACCGACACGACATTACATCGCTTTAAAATGATTACGTGTGATCATTTATTTTTCAATTCATCTCGAACTCGTTCATTAAATTAAGTAGCTGCTAAAAAATACTTTGACAAAACAATATTTTTGTATTTTTTTTTAATTCGTTATTACGTAGGAATGTTTCAATATACCAATGGTTGCTCGTTATGTGTTTTCACAATTTCCCGAAAAGCATGTTCTAAAAAAAAAGTATTTTCGTAACGTGAAAAAAAACCTTTGAAATTGTAACATTTTGTAAAGAAATTAATTCCTGAATATTACGAGTAGATTTTCTCTTTTCAACAGAAACATATATTTGAAAAAAACTGTTTTGTCATTAAAATATCAACCAAAGACCACAATTTCACAGAATGCCTCTATTTTGTAGGTATGCTTTTTTATTATTTGATGCGGTTTATATTTTTTTATTTTTTTTATTATAGTGAATACCATACAAGAGTCCCAACTGCTCCCAACTGTCTAGAGCCAGTGAGACTATGGCATCCCCATTTGGGGTATGTTGTGAGGCTGAAGGTACTGGTAAGAGAAAGGATATGGGGAAGAAGAAGGTTGGGGCGTACATGGCTATTCAGATCTGGTCACCAAACACGGCTAATGGCATTTTTAAGCAAGGTATCTATATTTCTAGGACCTGTGTATTTAGTTTATTTAAAAAAACTTGTTAATTTTACTTATTTGTTTTCTTTTTGTTTACCTGGGATATTCGCTAAATTTTTAATTAATCGATACTTCTGAATGAATTAAGAAGGAGGAACCATTATTTTGTAACCATTTTCATTTAAACCACTTCATGTGGCCAAGCAATGAGGAAGATGAATCTATGCGTAAAGGTTGAATATTAAGGGAATTTAGATTGCACTATTTATTATATTTCTTATTTAAGTATGTGTGAGCGTTTCCGGTAGCTTTATAAAACCTCGCTTCCTCTTAACTTTCTTCTGATTTGTGACCAGGGTCGGCCATCTCCGCAGTGTTGACTTATTGCGTAACATTCAGGGGTAAACAAATCTCGAGATGTAGTTCCTGGTGACGCAACAACAGTGCGAGGGAGTTTGTTGTCCGACTTCTTGAAACTTCCCCGACGCCAGCCGTGGGGAGGGTGAAAATTATCAAAAGGATTCGCCGAGCAACCCTTTATACTCACCCCATACAAGCAAAACGGATAAAATACACACCACGCGTAAAAAAGTATCCAGAAAGTTAAGCATAAACTATACCTAACCTCAATTTTCATTCAACTTTTTGATGAGTGTCTGCTGACTAAATATTAAAATTGGTTCAATTCAGACCACTCTATGTCCAGACAAACTGTTTTGAGTAGTAAATTTGACGCGCGAATAAAAAAATTAACGCAAATTCAAAGGTGTTTTAGTACATTCATTATGACGATTTTAATTTTTTACTCGTGTTCACATTGCTTAGAGAAAAATGCACTAGATGCATCTTAATGTCGGTAGGACGTTGCCGCTGCACCATGGTCTGTATGCGAAAATAGGTAAAATCTATCAGTGTTTTCCCCGTTAGAGCGAGATAAAACAACAATTCTAAAAGTTTCCACAATGTACTGGAAAAGGACGACGATAGTGATTGTTATTTCTGAAAATAATCAGAGTTTTGAAAATTTTTGAATTGGGTATTAATTATTCCATTAAGGTCGGGTTCGATAAATTTGTAATGGAATTTAAAATTGTTTGTTTTGTTTTGCGAACGGAATAATGAAACACGGAATCACATTTCAGATTTGTATACATGACGTGGTTTAATTTTTTAATTTTACAGCGTACAGAGGGTATTACGGAGAAAAGTGGGCGACGTTTTTTTATTTCTCGGGGGGCATAATTTAATTAATTTCAGATTAGTGTAAGTCGAAAGGTCGTTTGTTTAATGTTTATTTTTTGAGAAAAATTAATGAAAATGATGTGGAAAGTGAATTTCTTCTTGGGGTTCTAGGGTTCTATTCATGATCTTGACCACAATATAGACATTATGTTAATTTGTACTGTCAAATTTGATTTTTTTTAAACTTTTAACACAACCAACTAACTAACCATCGTGTCGTTTCCCCCCAGAGGTAGGCAGAGAGGACCGACCACCACACAACTCTGTCTTGGCACTTACTACTTGCTTCATTCACATTCATACATAGTCTCACACATACTCTTCTGTTATTCAGACCCTTCACATGGCCAGACTTAAGTATTTTGTATTTTTATTTTTACATCTCGCAGTGTGAACATTCGAATAAGTGAACATCTAAGATGCTTAAAAAACAATAATTTTTCAGAGTTCGCCAATCACCTCATTACTACCAATCATGATTTTAATAGGGATACAGGGGTTAAAATTCTTCACCGTTGCAATAAAGGGATAAAATTAGATAACTTAGAAGCACTAGAAATTAGAAAATCATTAAACAGTAAATGCAATATTTTAAACAATCAAATTAATTTATCTTATAGTCCTATCCTAAATATTTTTCCAATAAACCGCTCGGTTATTCCCATAATCTCCTCAATTACTCCTTCTCCTTCCAACTCCTAAATATGTATATTTATCTCAGTATTTTGTATTTCAAATTAATTTAATATTGTCCTGATGATGGAAGGGTACTTCCGAAACCGGTAGACAAAATATTAAATAAAAAATGGTTAAAAACAAAGTGTATGTGTTCTATTTATATTTTAAGTATTTTAATTCACTCGATCCTGCCATGTCTTTCTCAGGCGTCTCCGACTTCTTCTTTCATTCACTTTCGCATTATATATATTTTTTAACACGTTGCATTTCTTTGTTCATCCACTTTACATACTCAAACCATCTAAGCGTCCCTTTCTTGATCTTATTCATTACCCTTACACCAGCCTTGCATTCTTTCCGGATATCCACATTTTTATCACGGTCATACATGTTTTACTGCACATACGCCTCAGGGATCTCAATTCTACGGCATTTAGTCTCCTTACATCCTTCCATGCCTCACTGTCATACATCAGGGTTGGTATAAGCACTCTATTGTGGACTGTAAGCTTCGCTTCTTTGGACATTTTTTTTATTTGCTCTAAATCAGATTTATACCCATTCTCATTGGTTATATTTATGTTTTAACCTTGGAGAAACAATGTATGGAGAGAGAGCTAATTATTTTCACCCAACCTATATAAACTTGCGATAAATCACTTTCTCCGGGTTTTTACGTCGTACACCACGAGAGAGAAAGATACAACAAATATAATACTCCGCTTCTACGTACTGTCACAATGATATTGGGCTCCTGGGTCACCGCGGGACTCCGCCCACATTTTTTTTTATGCCACTAAACTTGACACAACTAAACGGTTTTTTAGGTTAGATGCTATATTTTTGTTGATGTCAATACTGTGAAAAAGTGGTTATACGAATAAACAAAAACATTATGTCGATGTGTGATATGAATGGATGTATAAATACCCTAGCCTTGGTCTTAGCCACGCCCAGGTCCGCCGAGTCACGTAAAAATCATCCAAAACTGACTACACTGCCTTGGATTGAGACCGCTCTATATACTCTAAGGTTTTAACTATTCACGATTTTATTTGTTTCTAGTTCCATTTTCAAATAGGACATGCAACATACGCTAGGAAGATAATGTCAAGTCAAAGTCTGCTCGAGGTTTTGATGGAGTCCGTGATCTAAGTCAAATTAATAGAAAATAATTACTCATAAATCATCGCAATCACGCGTAAAGTAGAAAGTACGTGCCCAGTGTATAGATACATACCACGGAGCAGAGGCGCAAGAGGGTACTTATTTAGAGTACCTCTCCGGCCACGGGGTGGGAGGGAAGCCACCTTTCGATGCCAAGCCAGACATATCGCAGGATTTATTTTACCTGAGTGAGAGGGGTGGTACTCGCGGGGACCCTGTTCCACGGGGAATTAACTGCCCGGGTTCAACTTGTTACCACCGTGCTAGGTAGATACTGTATATACTGTACTTCTATATATATTTTAGTTTCTGCGTAGGGCACACTGGAATAAGTTTTTACGGTAATTAATTATCATGCTTACCTCGAACTTCGCATATGATTCTGTATTGTGTACTCCGCATTGAGCTTAATTAATAGGGAGTAATAACATTCGGCGGCAAGACGTTCTGACGTCAGTGTTGACGTCGTTCACTAGAGCGCTGTGAGCTTTTTGTTAAAAGCTCGCTATCGCTTTTAAGCTTGCGTTCATCGAGTGATTTTTTTGTATACATGAACATTGGGTGCTTTCAAAGATTTCGAAAATGCTAAAATATTTAGATTATTTAAAAAAAAAACATGTTTGTTGACGCTTGCTTGGCAGTTTTAAATAGCCAGATATATTAAAACTGTGCGATTTTAAAAATTCATACGTGCATACTAGATTTTATACAAAAAGAGAGGGGCAATTCTGTTTTTGCATAATATTCTTTGGACTCCACTTATGAGTGAATATTAGAAAAACCTATTCTATCTTATTATTTCAAATTATGATTAACTCTACTAAACTGGATGAATAAACAAACGCTGTTACCTACCTATTGTCAAAATGTTGACACAACTGAAAATTATCAAAAACGTTGCTAATATTAGGTGGTTTACCTGGAGAAACGGAAATAAGACCATAAAGAGCAAAGCTAAGACTGAACAATGATCTCAAACAGATGTGGAGAGCTGAAATAATAGGCTTTTAAAAAAAATGTGAACATTAGATTTCATAATAGTCTAATTGCAGTAGATTCCGGTGTTGAAGTTGTTTCAATACAGTTAAATCTAGTTCCGTTTTCGAGACAAGTAAAATACACAAGGAGATGCAAACTACCCTAGTAATTTATATTAGTATCCAGACCTCAGAACAATAACATACAGGAGGAAGCGCTTGTGTAGTCAGGATTGTTGCTTTTTCCTGTCTCGGGCGTGGCTAGGGCTAGGACTAGGGTATTTATACATCCATTCATAGCACGTGTCGACATAATGTTTTTGCTTATTTGTATAACCACTTTTTCACAGTATCGTTATAAACAAAAATGTAGGATATAACCTAAAATACCGTTGAGTTATTTCCTGTTATGTCACATAATAAACGTAGTTGGCGGAGTCGCCGGAGATGCGAGAGACGGAAAACATGTTTACATACCGGATGGTGGTGCTTTATTATGTGAGAACTTGTATTGTCTCTTTCTCTCTCACGGTTTACGACGTAAAAACCCGGAGAAAGTGATTTATCGTAAATTTGTATGTGCTGCAGACTGAACTACTAGTTTATAATATTTTGACCTGATATATTTAAAGAGACTACGAGTGATATTTAACAATACAGCCCGCCTACCCCCAAATTTTGACAAATATTTATCATCAGCGTGATTGCCTAATTTAGGTCACAGCTTAGTTTGATATGATATGCCTTATGTTTTGTAAGACACTGATATGTTGGCTTTGTCATACCTGACTAATCTCTGCGTGAGGGACAGTCTTACCTTTACCCAAAGACAATTACACTCAGCTCGGTCAAGGTATAGACACATCAAACAGACTGCTTAAGCCTTCTCATATTAATGTTTCAACATTTGGGTTCACAGCGTTTAACGTGTTAAGTCCAAATTCTTGAAACAACCTGCCACGCGTCAATGTCTGAAAATGACTTTGATGATTTATTTACAAAATACTGTTACTTCAAAAAATATTGTGGATATTTTATATTTGATACAGTTCAATGAATAATTGCCCTTACCAAGTAATCAGATACTGCAAAAATTAATGTAATCATGTATCTATTGATGTTGGTTCGTTAATGAGAAAAGCGCCCGTCAGGTGATTTAATTACAAAAAGGCAAAATATTTAATTATCCAATACCTACATACCTCAGTAGGTAGCCTATATATCTGCAGCCTTAGTTCGAGGAGGGATATAGCATTACTGCTTTTAGCTCATACATTCTTGAACGGTGTATTATTAATACCTGACATCCTGGCGGAAATTGGATTTAATATCCCTGATAATTGCACGCGAGGCCGCCAACACAGGCTTCTGTTTCTTTCCAGGTGTAGAGCTAACTTACCGATGGTGATGCACCTGGGAAGACTAACTAGGTTAATTAACTGCCTCGCAGGAAATTTGGATATTTTTCACATGAGCTACAAGCTTAGGCAAGAACTAACTATTCAGTTTTAACAGTATTATGTACTATTATAATAGTATAAGTATAATTACCATTTTTGTGGTTTTATTTTAAATCGCTTTTGCAATGTGATTGGTATAAAACTATTTTTTTCTATTTAAAATATTTTCCAGTGATGGTTAAGATAGCGGCAAAGGAAAAGAATTGGAATATACGAAGAGCTAAGATTATATAAGTACTATATATATATATATATCCGAGTTAGTTATATACTTATAATTTCTACTCGTTTATAGAAACACAGCATTATTCCATATTTACAATAATTCAATAAATTTAACCTATATTTATTGAAAATCTCACCCGATCGCATGAAATCATCTTAAAATCCAACATCCACCATTCATCGATAAACCTAGGTATACCATAGATAATAGTAGATGCCGCCCGCCACCCCGGGCACAGGGGGGTAGCGCCGCTGCCTGGGCGGGCCGGGATGCGGGAGTCGGAGGGCGGGGGTAGAGGGGGAGGGAGGGGGCGGTGCAGCCTGCAGGGTCCCCGGATCGATGCTTCGCCGGGCGGTCAATGCCCCCCGCGGGTGGAAATGTGGGCCACACGCCTCCTGGGGGGTAGTACAGAGTGTACATTAGCTCTGAGCATTGTTGTGCTAACAAACAAATGCATAGCTGTATTTATTTACTGAATAGTAAAATACAATAAAATATAAGATTCGTTGGAAAACGGCGAATGCCATTTATTGTAAACAAAGGGGAGTGGATTTTAGAAGGTGTTTTGTTACAAATTAAAAGTTACAAGTATATTAATATCCAATCTAACAGTTTTTCAATGTGGTTATTACTTGTCATACCTGAAACTTTCGATGGTACCAAATGATATATCGTCGCTGGGAAGGCAAAAGGGCTAAAGCGACACTTTGGTGAAAAATTAGTTAAATATGCAGTTTTGATCAGTTTTTTTTTCTGCATCGAATGCTCTGACTCTCGTTTGATTCTGAAGACTGTTGTGGCCCTTCAGCCATCTTAAATATATTTACAATTTGGGAGAAGGCTTGACTCAAGTTTGGGACCCTTTTAGCTTTTTGTCACTTCGGGTAAGTCAAGGAGAGCATTGAGTTACCTGAATTAACTTTTTTTTCAAAATTCAACCAGGTACTGAAGACTTGTGAATTTTATTGTAAAACAAAAAAAACTCTAAAGTGCTCTTGTGTATACTTCCCAAAATGGCGTTTCAGCCCTTTTGCCTTTCCAGTGACGAAATATGATAAAATATGAGTATATTACAACTCCTTGCGAGAACAACAGATTTTCAAAAAAGTGGTGCATAACCCCGTATCTTCAAAATATTTTTTTAATGTTTGCATAAAACTTAATTACAAATTTTATGATTTTTTAACTCTCACGATAATTGACCCTTTTTGGTAGGCGGGTTAATAAAAGGCCTGAAATTGGTAGTATAAAGCTAGCTGTTTTCATAAAATTTAACGAAATAATTCTCTTCGTATTGAGCCATGGCCCTTTGTTCCTTTTTTACTGTGATTTAAAAAAAAGCCGTAATTAATTTTAACTTTGGCGCATAATTTTATGAAAACGCGAAATTACCTACCAAAGCATTTTATTAACAAAAATTTCAAAATAAAATGGTAGATACTTTTAAGTATCGCCCTGGTGAAAGACCACCATTTAGAATCTAAACGTTGCTTGAAATTTTTTTACCTATATTTAGTGACCAGATCTGATTAGCCAGGTACTCCCAACCTTCCTCTTTTCTATCTCCCTCCCTCCACGCTACCTTCAGCCTCACAATATACCCCAACTGGAGATGGTACCCAACAGGTAGTGGGGAGGGGAAGGAGATGGGGAAGAGGAAGAGGAAGGTTGGGCATTACTTGGCTATTCAGATTTGGTCTCTCACCAGGGCGATACTTTGAGTATCTACCACTTTGGAAGGTGCCGCAAATATACTTTATACTATGTATTTTATATGTTTTATGACACATATTAATTAAATAAAAGTTATTTGCGCACTCCGGATTTGAACCCGCAATCTTTGGATTCGTAGTCAAGCGTCTAACCACTCGACTCTGAAGGCCGTAAAGTTTAGGCTCATTCACACATTCGAAAGCTTTTCGAAGTGAAAACACCAAAAAAAATCTCCATTGTTTCAGCTTCGAGGAACGTTTCTCCTGCGCCACCCACTCCCAGCCCGGGGTACCTGGCGCCCCAACCCCGGCCGGCTGCACAGACGTGCGCACGCCACTGCATCGCCGTTACTAGGGAGCTATTAACACACTGAAATTCTACAACTCCGTAGTAAATATTCAGGTTACTCCTTTTACATATGCGCTCCCGCTCCTGCGAGCTGTAAACAGTGAGCATGCAACCAAGCCGGCGCTTTATGTAATTAGGTACAAGGTTATGATTAGGTGGTTGACTGTACGATATATTTCATGTACCTTTACTTTGTTTATAGTTTGATAACTTCACCAAAGTTCCGCATCGTGTGTTGACGGACGAAAGAGAATGGAGAAGGAGAGAAAAAAGGAAACAGTTGGGTTAATAATGATAATAATATATTTTTATTTTAATAAGTTATTTTCTTTTAAAAACTGTTAGTATAAATTAAATAAAAATATATAATGAATGCCGCACAAGAGTCCCAACTGCTCTCAACTGTCTAGAGCCAGTGATACTATGGCATCCTTAATAAGGGTATATTATAGGGTCAGAAGGTAGTGGGAGAAAAATTAATTCCTTTGAGAGATCAGCCAAAACGTATTTGATACAATTAACTTTATGAAGGCCTTTATGATCGAATGGTTACGGCGATCGGCTACGAATCCAGGGGTTGCGGTTTCAAATGCCAGCGTGCGCAAATAAATGATATTTAATTACATTGTGTTATTTCACATTTAATTGATATTTAGTATATTTACGGCACGTTCCAAAGTGGTAGATACTCCAAGTATCACCCTGGTGAAAGACCATCATTGAGATTTGAAACGTTGCTTGAAATGGCTTTAGGCATGTTTGATGACCAGATCTGAATAGCCAGGTACTTCCCAACCTTCCCCTTCCACATCTCATTCCCTCCCCCATTACCTCCACCCTCACAAAACACCCCATGTGGGTATGCTATAGTTCCACTGGTTTTAGACGGTTGGGAGCAGTGGAAACTTTTGTGCGATAACAAACAAAACAATGTAATGAGCCCATTGTCGTGATGATGATTGTTCAAGCCAAGGATAGTTTTATGGATATTGATTATGATGACTTGAAGAGTTACTATTTGTCAAATGAAAGAGAGAAAAAAATCAGCACCTTGATCATGTACTTCATTGATTAATGCTGAGTAACGTGCATAAATGCCTAGGTTTTTTGTTGGAATGTTAGTATTTAGTTTACGTACGTACTCGTACGTCTAAAAGGGGAAAAAACAAAACAGTGTTATTCCATTTAACACCACTTCCACACAAACACATTGAGTGACAAATGATAGAAGACTAACGACTTTTGGGTACAACTTTGGCCGCAACGCATATTATTTTTTGATGGGTTAGGCAAAATGGTGCAATTTAACATAATTAATCCCACATTCACTTCATGTTTCCACTTGTTCCGGGCGGGTAGAACTTTTTTGCGGTGTCAGATAAAAAAAAAATACAACTTTTGTAACAGCAATCAATTTATTGTTTTTACAGAAAACTGCCAAAAATCAGCTATTTACACGGAAACTATCATTCATTCTAAATTTTTGGCCCCCAATTCTCCGTCATCTCGAGTAAGGTAACTGGTGAGATTTTATTGACCGCTAGGCGGCAAAAACTGAAATTAATGGTTGTGTGTGTGGGCTAGAGATGGTCGATATCCCTGTCTTGGTTAAAAGGAACCGGTTCCAACCGGTCACTGGAACCGTCGATATTATTTATCCGAGAAACAGGTTTCTTTTTATGGCAAATAAAAATCGATATCCTTTGTTTGAGAAACCAGTTCCTCTTTTGGGCACAATAGGTTTTTGGTGGAAAGGTCTTTTTGGCGAGGAACCGGTTCCACAGTACAGATATTTTCTTGTTGAGGAACCGGTTCCACAGTTGCAGATATTTTTGTCGAGGAACCCCCCCCTCCATGAAAAATATTTGTTGGTGAAAGGAACCGGTTCCAGTTTCAGTTATTTGTCGAAATCGCTAGCACCTTACCCCCACATAAAAATTTTATTTTGGCAGAAAGAATTTTTTTCCTGATATAAAAATCTTTTTCGAGGAACTTTTCTGGAACCAGGAACCGGTTCCAAAAAAACTGGATTAATAATTGAAAACTCTAGTATAAGCCGTATTTTTTAAATGGGAAGTAGACGAAAACAACTTTTGTGTGCAAAACTAACAAAACACCTGTTTACACAGAAAGCCGACAAAAATAACCGATTAGATAGAAAACTATCAAAAACAACCATTTACGCAGATAACTGACATTATCACGCAGGAAGCTGACAGCACTACACTTTTCCATTCCTCCTATCGGCGCATCTGATAACATTTTCGTTTTCCTTGTTGACAACGGCCCAGATTACCTTTTCCTTGTCCTCACGGGGCATAAACTTGATTAATGGTAGCAGCTTAACACCCGGGACTTGGCACATATTTTAGCGCTAAAAGCTTCTAATTACGATATTTTGGCCGCCGCATCGTCAAGGATTTATTGCGCGAGTAAACACCAAAATTTTACACTGATGAATACATAAATATTACAAATTCCACGGGATAAAGAGAGATTTGCAGCTTTTTCCAATGTTTTTAATGCCCTCGGCCTACGCTTAAGATTTCCCACCCAATTACGATATTAAATTAAAGTTCATAAGGCGCAACTTTTCCACACTTTGTTTTCTACTAATTCAAATGTTGTTATTACTGCTTTGGCAGGTGGTATTATTTCTATGGCTGATTTAGAAAACATAACATTTTAGAATTATCAAATGCGTAGGTCTATCAAAGTCCATCTAAATCGTAGGATCGTCTTCATTTCTAAATGGTAAGAACACAAAAAACGTTTTTTTCACGTACGAATTAATAATGAAAAATAAATAATGATAATAAAAACAATAATAATTGAACAATAAACATTGACAGTAAACCATATAAAAATAACCCATCATAAAAAAGTGAAAAATACAAACCAAATAAAAGAAAGAAACATAACATAATAAAATAGAGAAAAATAATTAGAAAGCTCAAAGATCTATAACGCATAGCAAGGGTAGGGAATATTATATCGAATACAAATATTATAATTGATGCACTTCTGTGGAAACGTTATGTCGATGATGTATTTTGCATTTGGACAGGTACAGAGCGACAGTTAAACACCTTCCTATCACTCCTCAACTCCTTCCATAAACAGATCCAGTTCACTTTAGAGATAGGTATAAATTCCAGTTTAAATTTCCTAGACCTTTCTTTATCTATTATTAACAACAAAATTAACTTCAACATTTACCGAAAACCTACATTCACCGACACCATAAGCCATAATACCTCCAACCATCCTAGGTCACATAAACACTCCGCTTTCCACAGCATGATTCACCGACTAGTCATCATCCCACTATCTAATAATAATTTCGCTAATGAACTCTCTACAATCAAACTAAAAGCTAATTATAACGGATACGACCATAATATAATTGACAAAATCTTATCAAAAAAACTTCGCCGAATTGCAACAAATAAATTTATCTATAATGATCTACCATCTAATAATAATATTAACCTAACTCTTCAATGGCGCAGAATTTTGTATATGAGTGATTTGATTATAAGACCAGCTTTTTACGCCAACAATAATTTAGGAAAACTTTTAATCAATTCTAAAGATAAAGAAGATACTTTAAGCCATTCTGGCATATATAAACTTAACTGTAACGATTGCCCGGCAATTTACATAGGTAAAACCGCGAGAAATGTAAACATTAGAGTCAAAGAACACATTCGATGTTTAACAATGATAGTTTTTTTTCGAATTTGCCGAACATTTAATTAAAACTAACCATACTTTTAATAAAAATACAGGTGTACAAATAATACATAAAAATGGAATAGGTTTGCGCCTTAATAATCTAGAAGCATTAGAAATATCAAAATCAAATAAAAATAATAATTGCCAAATTTTAAAGAAACAATTAGAGTTAACTAAAAGTCCGATTTTAAGAATGTTCCCCTTCTCCTCTTCCCATCCCCCTACCTCTCTACCTACCCCCATTACCACCCCCTCTCTGATGCTCTGTCCTGCTTATACTAATGTATTGTCTCTTTCACTAATTTCTTTGTCTCCTGTATAACAACTCTATATTTTAATGTTAGTTTGTATATATATATGTATATATATATATATATATATATATATATATATATATATATATATATATATATATATATATATATATATATATATATACTTTCCTGAAGAAGGTTAAGTTTAACCGAAACCGGTCGAATGTAATATGTATATAAATAAAATGGCTTAAAACTTAAACATTTTTTATTTAAATTATAATTGACCTTGTGATTTAATTTTATCTCGTACGCATTTACTAAACAGACTTGTGGATAAATGGAAAATATCAGCGTCTGAAAATGTGGTATTGTATGTAGTTAGTTTTAGAGTGTGGGATGTAGAATAATCGGCTCGAGCGTGTGTTTCGTACTGGACAGTGGATATGGATATTTTCTAGAAACAACAGCGTTGTTGATAATTTTGAATTTTGAATTCATTTTCTCATTTCTACCATGGTGAAATCTTTGTGCCTCACTATAAATAAACAGAGATCTTGTGCGTTCATAAATTTGCATAGCTTTTCTAATAACTCAATCTAGACCTATGTAGTTTTGAAGTGTCCATTTTAACTGTAAAAATATAAGAATAGACGCGATATTATTTGTCCATTTTTTTCAATTGTTTTCGAAGTCTAACCAAACCGGGTAGTAACTACTATTAAAATAGAATTTAAGGTTGTCATTTACTTAAGACTGTCTACTATTAATACAAGTATGTAATTTTCCTTGGGGATTTAAAAAAAATTATATTATAGGTCGCGCAAACATAGGATTATGTGTATTGGTGCATTTATGCACACTTTCGACTGCAATATCCTTACTAAATGTCACCAAGAAATATAATTTTGTCTTGGTTACACCTAATCTGATAGTATTAATACCGTAAGCCGTCTTCTGCAACGTTCGATAGAAAAATTGCTCATACATACAAAAGTTTAAAATTTTCTTCTGATTACGGTTCTTCACGATTTACTCACTATGTTCCTTTTGATGTGTGTGTCGTGACTAAACTAGTTATTGTTATTAGCTAATAGGGTACAACAAATAATGTGTACGATGTAAAAGTTTTTACAATTATTGTTATTATTTTTTTTTCGTTTTAACAGAAATTTTATTTTCTGAAGTAAAAAAACATGTTGTGTGCAAGCAATGCATATTTCTAGGTAGGTACTTTCTTCGGCTCAACTCTGGTTGCGATAACTTCAAAGCATAATTTGAATTCAAGATTAAAACTCAAATAGTATAGTAGTTTTTTTTTTATTTTTATAACTTCACTGTATTTCGTAGCGATTCAAAAGTTCTTCGAGTTTGATGTAAAACATGAATGAATTCATCTCATTTCGTGCCCTAGATATAAAAAAAAACATCAAATTCTTAATTAATTTTTAATTTCTGCAATGACAAAGAAAGAATTTAGTTCGCTTATTAATTTAGTCGAACGTAAATGGTTTATTTACCTGCAATCGTTCAAATGTTTCCTTTGAAGTCTGCCAAGCCGATTTCTTAGAAGGCTACTTCCCAATTTAATTAACCTCCGACGGTTTGCATTCATTTTAATAGAATAGAGCCTATTATATCAAATTGGCAATAATTTACTTTTCTACTTTAAAAGATTGCCTCTGAATTATCTGCGTCGGAACCTAATTAGAATTTTATATAAATCTAAATTATTATTCTTATTTCCTCAGATCAATTTAGTTAGTAATGCTATTGATAAAGGCTTCAATAAAACCTTTCCACGACCATCACGGTATAGTCTTTAACCTCGATCAAAACATTTTTATTTTTTGTTTTAATACTGCACAAGAAAATTGATGGTCCGGAGCCAGTGGGACTATGGTATTCGTAATTCCAGGAATTTTGTGAAATTGAAAGAAAAGAGTAGGAGATGTAAAAGAGGATGGTTGGGCTGGTCACCAAACACGGCTTAGGCGATTTCAAGTAATTCCATTCTGAATATATGTGAAATTATCCGTATAAGTTTTATTTGTAGACACTGGGTTTCGAACTAGCAATCTCTGAGATGAGGTTGTCGAATTTTAGTACATATCTTAATACATACAATGTCTTTGATTAAAAAGCGTAGATTCGTAATTTGTTTTTTTGACTTTAAAACAATATTCAAATCTCACCATTAAAAAAAGAGAACTAGAACTATAAAATAGACCTACTTATTTAATTTTTGGCAATTAAAATCATGATTTTTTATTATTATACTTTCTCTTCATTTCAGATTCCTCGAAAATCAAAAGCATTCAGATTTATTTTGTTTTTCCAAATAATATTTTCAGTTGGTTTTGATGAATATTATTCTAAATGAGGCTTCAAAAATCTTATTCAAACTTTAGGTTAATTATTGTTAAAAACGGAGGATTTTTCACATGGAATGATAAATTAATATTTATTTTGCATTTTCAAATATCTATAAGCTACTTGTATAATTTTCCTACGAGACCAAAAATTAAGCAAATAATATTTTAGCCCACGCTATTTTTCGCTTTAAATACAGCTCGTACATATCTTGCTGAAGCTTGGATTATGTACCTAAGCACGCACAATAAAATTCAGAAATACAGATTCTAAAGTTGAACACTTCATACAAAATATCACTAAACTTTTTAGTCAATAGTGCGATTTATTATAACTTAAAAAAAACTGAAAAGTTAGTAATAAAGTCGTTGATTAAACTGCTTGATCGTTTCATAGAGCGTTTATTAGGTTGGTATTTGCATTATTAAAGTATTGAAAAAAAAAACAGATAAAAGGTTATTTTCGTTACGAGTGAGTATAATCCCGATAAAATTACGTAAATGTTACGTTCTAATGTGTAAATGAGAACGACTATTATAAAAATATTATGTAACGTTTTTACGAACGAACTAAGCGAAAAAACTCACATCAGTAAATGAAAAACACATGCATAAATAGCATTGCGTACGCAGATGGCATGGTCATTTATCGCCAGACAAACATTCCTGGGTGAAGAATAACCTGACAATATTTGAAAAACTCTCACTATCAAAATAATAAGCGGAAAATGTTTCTATGTAATGATGGAGGACTTACCTAGCAGAGGAATTGACCCACGACCCTCGGGTGGGAATACGACGCGTTGGTCCACTCAGCTACTAACCCCTCATGAGTAAAGAACTAAATCTATGTATGTTACTAGTGTTCAAGGCGGGCGTAGGCTCTACAAAAATACTACCCTTTAGCCTAAACAGAAATAAAATAATGGAAAAATCCGAGGTCAAATATTTATCACATATTATAACAGCTTAGCTCAAAGATGATGTCGATTTTGAGTGACAGGGAAGAGCATATAAAGGGATGAAATCTTATAATGCTCTGCCGGAAACCATCAAAATTATGCCTATCAATAAATTCAAAATAGCCTGTAAAAATTATTCATAAAAATCAAAATAATAAGTAGTATATAAGTTAAAATATTTACTTTACTTACCGTTTTTTCAACAATATTTCGTAATGGTTAGTAAAGACTGATCTTGTTTTTTATATGGTTTATTACCCATGTTTTCGCCTTCTAGTAACAATTCTTTGTAATTTTCTAAACAAGATTTGAGTCTTGTAATTAAACATGGCGCCCTTAAAGTGATTTTTCACAAAAACGGCGCTATACGAATTATTCAAATATTATTATGTAATATTTCTGTAATCAACTGTATACTATAACATTTTCAAATGATAGCTATTTTAATAAAATATGTTTAATTAATAAAATATTTTAATATACCAAGTATTGAAAAACAAAAAAAACTATACAATTTTCAGTTGTATTTGTACATTGAATGTGTACGACGATTTTTGACCCACTTACCAAATAACGCAACTAACTAATTCACAATTTTAGCTAAAATAAAATAAAATATTGAATTTTTTTTTTATTATAAGAAACTTTATATTATTGTATTTTATATTTGATATTTCTTTAACGTGAAATGCACACTCCGATTTTCAACTCGCGAAAGGAGTACTTCTTGGATTCCTTTGGTAATGTTTTACTTTTTGCAAAGTTAACCTCACTTTGCTTTCTACGGAATAGAAGGCAAGCGGGTAGTAATAATATTGTTTGAACAAAAATGGTGCAGCTGTCCAAACAAGATTATAGGCAGTATTCAAATTGGATGTTATTGTATTATTTAACGTTTAAACGAAATGCTATTGAAATATAATATTTACACAGTTTCTTGATAAAAAATTCTCCTGTTTTATTTTCAATGAAGAAAAAAACATTTGTAATTTGGTACAGATCAAATACTGAAAGAAAGTTAATTATCAGATTATTACCACAATGTGTAATAAATGTGAAAGCCGCACAAGAGTTCTAACTGTCAGGTGACTATGTCATCCCCGATTGTGGAATGTTGCGAAGCTTAAAAGAACGTGGATTCGAAGGAGACAGAGAAAAGAGAGGTTGGGAAGTTTTTTTTTTTTACGTGAATACCGCACAAGAGTCTCAACTGCTTCCAACCGTCTAGAGCCAGTGAGACTATGGCATCCCCAATAGGGGTATGTTGTGAGGCTGAAGGTAGTGGGGAGATGAAGGAGATGAGGAAGGGTAAGGTTGGGAAGCACCTGGCTATTCAGATCTAGTCACCAAACACGGCTAAAGCCATTTCAAGCAACGTTTCAATTCTGAATGGTGGTCTTTCACCGGGGTGATACTTAGAGTATCTACCACTCTGAAACGTGCCGCAACTATACTACAGTTTATTTTATATTAATGAAATGTGTTATGTCACATATTAATTAAATAAAATTTATTTGCGCACGCCGGGTTCGAACCCGCGACCTCTGGATTCGTAGTCGAGCGTCTTACCACTCGACCATGCAGTTCGTGCCTGGCTATTCAAATCTGGTCATTAACCTTTGGAATGCCGGATTCCTGCAAGATACTACTTTTTTCGTACATTGCTGATTGTAATTTCGTAATAACTCACTTGTGATGTCGATTATATATTTTATGAAAATGAAATAAAACCCCTGTATAAGACCACAGATTTTATTTAAATTTTTATGTTCGAAACCGGTCGGTCATAAAAGTAAAAATACAAAGTGTGGTCTTTTTAAGTTTTTATTTCATTTTCATCAAATATTTTAAACCACAAAGTGATTGCTTTCAACAAAAATATATGTATAATTTATAATCATTATTACCTCCCCCAATGTGTTCACGGTTTTTTTTTAATTGTATGATAATATTATAATATAAGTATTTTTTTATTGGAATAGCTACTTTTACTCGGAGAATTGGTATTTTTCTAAAAATTTCACTAAAAAAGTTTTATTAAAAAATATGATGTTTTTATTGTATTTTCGTGTGAATAAATAAATTTCCCAAAAAATATATTTATACATTTTGCACTAGGTTATCTTGTAAATACAAACAGTAATGACAATTTCAAAATCGTTTTTTTTTTCTCTGTCATACTGACGTAAGCTATCTTCAAATACAGGGTAGGATTAAGAAGTAGTAGGACTGAATGTCTGTAGCGCGAACCGAGCGGTATATGTATTACTCGACTTGTACCGAGTTTAAGATCTCTATAGATTGATTATTTTGTTGACCAGCGATTACGGTTCATTTAAACCTGCGAACAACAATCAAAGAATCAAAAATCCGGAAAAGATAATGATGAATGCCCAAGTCCTATTGGATCTGCAGACACACGATCAGTTAAACACGGTTATTGTCGATTCTGAAAGGTGATATTAATATGTGCAGGCCCGGTTACGAACCCGCGATCTCCGGATTAGTAGCCGAGGATCTTAACCGCTCGGCCACGGAGGTCGACATGTTCTTATTTTACGCTTAACAACTAGTTTCGGAGACAGCCATTTTCCACTCACAAAAATATCGTTTTCATAGAAATAACGTGAAATACTATTAAAGTAATGAATTAAGATATGAAGCATTGTATTAGTAAATATTTGAATAATATCAATAATCAACAACACAAATATGACACAGAAAAAGCCAGAAAATAAAAAGACAATGGTCATAACCGAGACTCGTACTCAGATCCTCTACTCTATCTGGGAGTAACACTTCAACCAATTCAGCTATTGGGACCTTATTAGAAACCGACATTTTCAATCGATCTCATACATTCATTGAAGGCTATTGATATTATTTTTTATAGTAATGATAAACAAAGCTCTACCCGACCACATTAAATACCTAATAATATCAACATTATATTAGTATCAGTTATTAATCATTATTTGTATTTCTGATTGTTAAGATTTATTTTTAACTAATAAAATACCGTATTTTGAATCGTAACCTAATTGTTTTACCTCTAATATTGCATTCAAATAATTGTATGGTTCAATCAAATTAACAATTTAATTATGAACATGCTTTATTAGTGTTGTGACCGGGTAAATGTTATATGTTTAGTGCTCGGGGGGTAGGAACTGGCAACTCGGCAACTGGGGTGGCCAGCACTATTAGTTAGGTAGGTACTTACCCATTTTACTGCAATGCGGTTGCAATCAGTTCGCTGGCAACACTGAACGCTGCGTCCGAGGGATGTTTGTGTTTTTTTGCAATGATAATTTTCAGACGGCAACGACCGCCATTTTGGGAGGTGAATACACAATTCTAAATGTATTCCTTTTTCAAATTCGACGGTGGTTTTTGAATGTCCGCGTGAATTTCAATTAAGTTCTTATTTGGAAAAGGTTTTCCGTGTTATTTTATAATAACTTCGTGTAAACAATCTTTATGAAGTCAACAATTTACGCAGTAGGTTCGGGTTGTTTAAAACCCCGTTAAACGCCGATTGAGGTAAGCTGAAAAGCGTAACGGTCATGTTGTTATAGTCGTTAGCTGCTCAAGACTTGTTCAAAAGCTGAAACGGGCCTAGAATTAGCGTTTAACAGGGACCATTAATGTGTAAAAAAAAAAAAAATGGCGGCGTTCGATGAATTGTGACGATTTTAAATGTGACAAAAATTTGAAATACCTCTACATTGTGTACAGCGAACATCCAGAGAGCTATATCGCAACCCGGTTGGGCGACGTTGTGAGGCGGGTTAAGAAACTGGTTGTCAGAAGGGATTTTTATTGAGATTCTTGGAGGGGGTGGATTTAACAATAGAGAGTAAGATAAGTTTTTTGTTTTTGTTTTACTTGAATGCCGCACTAGAGCCAGTGAAACTATGGAATCCCCGATAGGGGTATGTTGTGAGGCTGAAGGTAGCGGGGAGGGAAAGGAGATGAGGACATGTGCTGTAAATGGATGTACACATACCCTAGACCTAGTCTTAACCACGCCCAGGTCTAGCCGAGTCCGGCCAGACTCATCAAAATTGACTACAGCAGCGCTCTCTCTTGTATATTATTGTTCTGAGGTCATGTGTATAAAATACCATACACAAATTATGTCGAAATATATTTGTCTCTTAACTGAACTCAGAGCCAAAGTGTTTGCCGCTCTGCACGGAAGTCGTCACAATATTTTTTCCTACTAATAGGTATCGCAGCCAGAGTTGACACGAACACATTACTCACACATATGCATTGCTTGCATAGAGCATGTCCCGAAATCGTTATTCGTCTTCACAAAAGAAAATCCCAGTGAAATTGATAAAAAAATCATTTATGATGTAAAAAAAGAATAAACAGTAAAACTTTTTCAACAACTGTAAAATTTTTTCGAGAGTTTAAATTCTAACAAGGATTCACTTTTGTTCATTTTTTCGCTTAAATACTAAGTAAGCAAGATTTAAAAAATGCTGTTTCTCAGTGACGTTTCGCAAGGACATCACTGTCGGAAGTGTATACATATGCACCAATGCACACAATCCTAGGCACGTGCTGTTTGGATTAACTATAAATGCGTGACAATACATGTTACGTGATAATACTGTTCAATTCATTTAGGTTCAAATTATTCAGAAAATATGAAGGAATTATAGATTGACACAGTTATTCGCTTAATTAAAGAACATAATTTCCTTTTTGAATACGTAAATACGTACGAGTTTGAACTTTTCAAAGTAAGAACAGATGTGTTCAGAAAATTATCAAATTAAAAATAATCTTTTCAAATTACCATCTACTACCCCTCTAATAGAGTACCTACCTATAATACAGCGCCGTTGAGGTGATTTTTCACAAAAAACGGCGCTATACAGATTATCGAAATATTATTTATATATTTTAGCAGAAATTATTCTTTATTTGAAATGAGTGGATCAAAGACATTGACATTTTTTCTTGGCAAGTCAAGTTACATCTCACGATTTTTTACGGAAATCAACTAGTATTATTAAGTGGTAGATACTCTAAGTATCGCCCTGGTGAAAGACCACCGTTCAGAATCGAAACGTTGCTTGAAATGGCTTTAGCCTCGTTTGGTGACCAGATCTGAATAGCCAGGTACTTCCCAAACTTCCTCTTCCCAATTTCCTTCCCCTCCCCACTACCTTCAGCCTCACAACATACCCAATTTGGGGATTCCATAGTCTCACTGGCTCTAGACGGTTGGGAGCAGTTGAGACTCTTGTGTGGTATTCATGTAAAAAAAAAATAATAATAATAATTTCCTTTGTAATTATGTACATACGAGTGTGATTTTTTCAAATTTGGAATAGATGTTAAATTAAATTTTAAAATAAATATTTTCAAATCGCTTTCTTCTTGATAAAGTATCTGCGTATAATATATTTTAGAAGGCGTATGGATTATTTGTAACGAGTGGATAAAAGCAAATAACGTTCAAGTCAAGTATGTCCCTAACCTTACACTATAACTTCCACTACACTAACAACTGATATTCAAATAATACCTAGGATTAACATTATTCTTACTAAAATAAATACCATTAGACGTTCAAATGTTGTTTTAAGCCGGTGTGATTTAGGTGATTCTCGAATAACCTTTAAAGGAACCAGGTAAGTAGCTACCTTTACCCTATTATCCAATAACAACAATTATTCAATGAAAAGATCGTAAAAACAATTATTATTACGAATAGAATAGAACCTTCAAAGGAAAAAACATATCATCGCCGGAAAGGCAAAAGGACTGAAGCGCCATTTTAGGAAGTTTACACCAGAGCACTTTAAAGATTTTTTTTGTTTCACTTTAAAATTCATAAGTCTTCAGTACCTGGTTGGTTTTTTTGAAAAAATAAGTTGATTCAGGTAGCTCAATGCTCACACTGAGTTACTTGTAACGATAAAAAGCTAAAAATCCCAAACTTGTGTCGCTTGAGTCAAGCCTTTTCCCAAATGATAAATATATTTTAGACTGAACTAAACGAGAGTCAGAGCATTAGAAAAAAAAACTGATCAAAATAGCATATTTAACTCATTTTTCACCAATGTTTCACTTAAGCCTTTTTGCCTTTCCAGCGACGATATATTAAGTTTGCTTTGTGTCTTACATAACTGAAAAACGTAAAAAAATTAAAAGGAAATGAAAACCGTTTACCAAAAAAAGGGAAACGCCGATTGTGTAGATGTTTAATTCGCCGATGTGCCAAGTGACATTATGAATATCCTTATAAGGTAAGTTTTCAAACAAAAAAGGTGACAAACATTTAGTTCTTATTCGCTTCACGCCCACCTCGTGCAGGTTAGCCAATTAAGCAAGATTTATAATAAAGAGCATTGCGCTTATGCCCAGAAATTGTTCGCATATTACATTTTTTTTGGCAATCATGATTTTAATTTTTAAAGCTCCAACAAAGCAACACGATCATCCATCCATTGGAATCGTTTTAACATGGCCGAGTAGTAGACCGCAGTACCTACCGATGACGTTTTGCAGTTTAAAAAATCTTTATGATCAGGTTTTGAATGATCATATTAGCTATTTATGGTTTTAAAGTTTATTTTGTAGAACTCCATTTTAATTTTTATTATCAAACTGTCTGTTTTGACAGTTTAATAACGCCCTCAGAAGGCGAAACAGCTGTCACGCGTAAAAATAATTACATCGCAGAGCTTTTAACTAAAATTTGTTTTTTTAAATTTAAAATAATAATAATATTGTTCAATATTGTTCAAATAAAATTAAAAAACCTAAAGAACATATTAGCATTCTGTTTTTCGACATTGAAACTCTGAACAACGGTTGTACCACGTCGCATTTTAATAAGCGATATTGGTAGACGTGAAACAAATAAATACCCTAAACACCGTGCTTTCTTTACTTTACCAAACACTTTTTTTTGTTTTTTCGAAAAATACATTATTACTTTTTTTACACTCAGAACCTTTCCGTAGGTATTGTTAAATGATTGTATTTTTCCTTGTGTAAAATGTAAGGCTTCCCTGTGACGATGTCAAAACTTGTGGATTGTATAACGTAAAAGAGGTTCAGAAACGCTGTAAATATTATTTTACGTAACAATAATTGATGACGTTGCTGTTACGTTATTATTTCTTTCGTTATCAACTGTGTTTGTCGACTTAATTGCTGGGGAGGCCTCGATGAAAAACACAGGTAAACAAGAAATGCTAGGTTGAAAACAACAGATTTTCTAATAACTTGTACCTTTAAAAAAAAAACAAAAAAATATATACAAAGGCTTTTGTATTGACGCCATTAATGGGTATTTTTTTACCCGTTTTTTATTTACCTTAATTGAATTGCTTTGCTTGGAAAAATGGCTTACATAAAATAATGTTTTTGCCTTAGCAAATATTTCTTACCTATATGTACTTTGTTCAACCAGAAAGAATTATTAAAAAAAAAAAAAACATTGTTGTTGTCTTTTTTTAAATTTTGTTTTTTCGGTAATTTTCATTTCAATCATTTAGTACCTGAGAAAGTCAATTGAAAACTATGTAAGTACTAGTCTTTGCCCGTAAAAAATCAAGCAGGTGTCATGAAAAAATATTAGTTGCTTCAATCCACCCATTTTAAATATAGGTAGGTAATTTATTAGGTAGGTACTTTATTAGGTAGGTACTTTATTAGGTAGGTACTTAATTAGGTAGGTACTTTATTAGGTAGGTACTTTATTAGGTAAGTACTATATTAGGTAGGTACTTTATTAGGTAGGTACTTTATTAGGTAGGTACTTTATTAGGTAGGTACTATATTAGGTAGGTACTTTATTAGGTAGGTACTTTATTAGGTAGGTACTTTATTAGGTAGTTACTTTATTAGGTAGGTACTTTATTAGGTAGGTACTATATTAGGTAGGTACTTTATTAGGTAGGTACTTTATTAGGTAGGTACTTTATTAGGTAGGTACTTTATTAGGTAGGTACTTTATTAGGTAGGTACTATATTAGGTAGGTACTTTATTAGGTAGGTATTTTATTAGATAGGTTGAGATTCGGAAAGATTATTTTTTTAAATTTGATCATTTCTATTAAATTCAGTTCCAAATTTGAAAAGCGCACACTCTACGTACATACTCGCAAAGGAAATTATTTAATGTTAATAATATGCACCTTTACAACGACTTTAACTTTGGATGCGTTCTTTTCCATTTTTGCCAAACTGCCATGTTAAATAATATTTCCTCTTCGAGGATAATAAAAATAACTTTTTTATTATTTTTATTTTCTATTATTATTTTACAGCGAATAAATATCGTACAGGAGTCACCAACAGTCTAGAGCCAGTAAGACTATGGCATCTCCAATTAAGGTATGTTGTAAGGTTGAAGGTGGTGGGGAGGGGAAGGAGATGGGGTAAAGGAAGGTACCTGGTTATGATTCAAGCAAAGTTCCGATTGTTGATGGTGCTCTTTCACCCGGGCGTGTCTACCACTCTGGAAGGTATATATCATCTTATATGAATTAAATGTGTTATGACACATATTAATTAAATGAATTTGAGTATCTACCACTTTGGACCAGATAATACCACATATTAAAACACAATATACCCTCAAAACAGATGCCTGTCCTATTTTATATCAACTCTTGGTCCGTTTGTTTATGTTTCTTCTTTTAAACTTACGTTGTATATTTTTAATTCTACAGTTTGCATTAAAAATGCATCCTACTACGACATGCAAAGCATGTTAATATCTGTAAAATAAGTTTAATTATCATCTAAGCTTTCTACGATATTTTCTACCACTATTTCCTACAATACGTGTCTGTTTTATTTCCCTTCTTTATTTACTTTTCTTCTTTGAAAATAACGTTCCATATTCCTAATTTCAAATTTGTAATGTAACCGTCACGTTCCGCGTTCCACGTTCCACGTGCGTATCGCTGCCACGCCGCGGTGAGCGAACCTAAACAAAACTTAAAGCAAAACATAGCAAAACCTTCTACGCTTTTCCTCCCAGCCAACCAACAAACCAACCAACCAACATGGCTGCGGCTCAGTTTCCCGCGCATTCCGCGTACGTGTCACCGGGAGCGTAGCCCTCCAGACATCAAATGGAAACCTTCAATACGTCGCAGTTAAAACACGCCACCACACAACAAAGAAGAGTGTCAACTCTAGATGTAAAACAATGTGGAACAATTGTATAGGACCTCGCTGTGGCGTGGCGCTTTGCGCAAGTTCTCGGGAGCGATGCCTGGCCAATATTTTCAAAGACAGCGTAACGCAGATCGAGCAAATCGATTTTTAAATTAGTCACTACTGTCAATAAAAAGTAACGCAGTATTTGAATGAAAGCAATATTCTAGGTATGGTTTTGATTGAACCTTTTGATTTTTTGTCTTCGTTTTGCCTGCAGGGTTCGGTGAAGTTTCGTGCGGCGGGTTCTGACCGATATATAACAAGGGTTGGCTGCAAGTCCTGCCCGGGTGTGCGGGAGTCACCCCCTGGCCCCCCTCGTCAGCAACCCCTATCACGGCGACACGTGGCGGCCCGGGGATTGAACTCACCCCTCCCGGTCATTATCAAAGTTCAGTGCGCCGTTGCTGCAACGATTCCAGGGAATTCTGCGTCGAACCAGAGCTGAACCCCACAAAAATTCGAAAATCCCACTTCTTAAACAAGCCACGACGAAAAAAAGTCCCACCCAAATACATGGCTGATCAAAATTATTCTTGTTGTTGGTTTTACCTTTTCTCTTTTGCATTCAGATCTGATTCAGAACCTTGTTTTTTTCCAGGTAGGCTTATACCAGGCACGTCAGTTCAAGTGCAAGCAAAAAGGCGTTCTTTTCCGGCAAGCATTTTCTCCCGAAGGTTTTTGAACCGAAGTGGGAAAACGCTTGAAACATTTCGATTCGGGTGCTTGATTTGCCTGAAATAAAAGATTTGCATTTAGGACAATGCAGTAAGGCCTTTAACCCCGTCTTGACGATGATACCTTCAAATAAAGACCCAAATTTAGGTCACCCTAGAAAAGAGCAAACATCCCTTATTCAAGTTTTTTTAAAGCCGAGGCGTTCGATTGAACATTTTCATGAAGAACCACGTTTCTTGTATATTATTTTGACGCGGTGAGATGGAGATCTATGAGTGTGTGGGTGATTAGTTTTTGGGGTAAACCTTATGATCGCTTGTGGAAAGCCCTGCCGCTATGAATAGTGCTTATGTGCGTGAAGTTATCGAGATTTGACCTAAATTAATAAATACGCCTTTTTGCTTCTAACCGATGCCAAATAAGGCAGTTTACCTTGATTTGGTTCAATGCAGTCAAATTTCAAATTGGGGTAATTATTATTTTTTTTATAAAAAGGTTTTTGTTATTTTTTACTTGGAAGTTTGTTGTTTCCACCTGACATTTTTCAAAGTTACAAAATTTTCGAAATTAAAAATTCCCATTTTCCTGTGGGCTTCATATTTATTTTCATGAAGATTTCTTCTCGGAATATGGGTAGTAGAAAAACAATGGAAAATATGATGAACAATTTAAAATAAATTCTTTGAATGAAATTTTGTTCTTGAAAAAATATGTCCTTCAGTCATAATGATTTTCCAAAAATGGAGGGAAATTTATGAATCGCTAAATAATTTGTAGGAATTTCATTAAATCAATTTAGTGACTCTAAGAAAAGGTATCTACGGTTATTTTAGATTAAAACATACGCATGTAGTATTGAAAAGGGAAAGAGCAGAAGAAAATAATAAATTAATGGAAAAAAATAACAGAAGAAAATGATTTTACTAATAGCAGAAAAAAAACACTTGATTTTCATGGGAAGCTTTTAAGTATTGTATATTTTTTAAGAAAGCTATCAAATGCGAATAATATACAACATATCATACCGTATTAAATAATATGTGACTTATAACGTCATAGGCATTCGCTTTCTTTTAGAAAAGAGATTGAATTAAAGAGATTGAAAAGTATTACCGCGAAACGTTTATTTTATTTTGTAATTTTATTATGTATAATTTTTCTCTTACATAAAGGGTCATAATTATGTACTTGTTTTACAAGACAACAAACAAAGTTAGCAATAAATTATGTGTGTAGATGCAATCAAACACCGTAAATGGCAATGGGAAGGACATATTACTTGGAGAATAAAGGAATTATGAATTTTCATCGAGGATCAAGGCCGCCCCAAAACTCAAAATCCATGACATAAACAAGTTTAATGCAAACACGTGGCAACGTAAAGCGTGGAACCTAAAATAATCGAAGCAACAAGATACTGAGTATACAATGGCTAACGATAATTATCATTATATTTATATATGCATTATATAAGTATTTATTTTTAATTCTTCGTTTTTATGGTCAATACTGTAAAAGTGTGTCGACTGGTCCCAACGGTTTGGTTCCAGTGGGACTATGACATCCCCAACCTGGGTATGTTGCGAGGTTGGAGGTAGTGGGGAGGGGAAGGAGATGGGTAATAGGAAGATTGGGAAGTACATGCCAACACTTCACTTCCCTATCTCCTTCCCTTACCCACTTACTTCCGTCTCACAATATACCCCCATTAAGGATGCCGTGGTCCCACTAGCTCTGGACAGTTGGGACTCGGTGCTTTCCTAAAAAAACACTTTACTTGGTTAACCATATTTTTAACATTACATCGTCGCCGGAAAGGTAAAAAGGGCCATTTTGGGAAATGTACACTAGAGCACATTATTTGTTTTTAGTTTTACAATAAAGTCTTCAGTACCTGGTTGGTTTTTAAAAAAAAGTTAAATCAGGTAACTAAATGCTCTGACTGAGTTACCTGAAGCGACAAAAATCTGAAAAAAGTCCCAAACTTGTGTCGCTTGAGTCAAGCTTACTCCCGAATGGTAAATATATTTTAGATAGCTGTAAAACAAACTGATCAAAACTGCATATTTAACTCATTTTTCACCAAAGTGTCGCTTAAGCTTTTTGCCTTTCCAGCGACGATATGATCAATCAAGAAGGTTCCAGAAACAGGATTATCTGGAGGAGGCTGATCGATGCCTCGGGACATGAAACTTTTAGGAAAAGGGGATGAGCGTGCAAACACTTACGTAAGAAAACATAAGGGTAGAAATAAAACCAAACGTTGGAATTTTCAATAGGGAAGTATATTACTCTACTATATCAATAAAAATGTATTTAATTTGGAAGGAGAGAAGTTTTTTAGGGTTTATGAAATGATACACATTTAAAAGTGTGTTACTTTTTCTTATGTAGAACTTACGAAACGGACAAACCAATCTGTCATGCTGCGCTCACTTTTTGACATTTACTTTGAAAATCGGTCGTCGATATCAACTGTGGTCAACTCATAGACGACTTCATGATTCTTATGGCGTGCGTAATCATCCATTTGAGCAACCCATGTGTCATGCAGTCCAAAATAAGCATAATTACAAAAATCTATGTCATGAGAAAAACAATTTTTAATTATTTTTTTTACGAATCGATTTTTTATCCGATTTTCTTCCAAAATAAATAAAGTGCTTCCGTTATAATATATCTAAAAAAAACAACATTATAAAAAACTGTAACGCATTAAAATTGAGTTTACATTATATGCCAAAACGTCTATGAACGATGTGGTACAAAAGAGCGGAAATTTTTGCTTAAAAAACAAAAAAGGATTTCCGTACTTACGGATCACGTGAAAATGAAAATCCAGGTCCAAAGTATAACCTCCCTAGTCAAGTCAAGTCCATTAGGCCACGGATTAGTCTTACAACGAACAAACAACATTGTATTACACGATTGCAGCATCACAATCCCTTCGTACAAGTGTACATTGCACCAATGTTGAATAGGGTGGACCTTAAAGTTTTGTTTCTATTTTTGATTCGTCGGAGGCTTTTTTTTCAAAGGTTGCGCTTTCGAATACTGACAACGTTAAAAATATGTTCTAAACATTTTATACCTACTAATTTTACTAAAGTTTTCAAAACTTTTTTTGTTTATATGGCTACGAAGTTCAATGATTATTTCCCGACAAAACTGTATTAATATCATAATATATAACACCCTCCACAACTACATCGTGCCTATATAAAATGTATTAGTGTTTTTAAACTTTGAATGAATGCATTAAAGCACTTTCAAAATTTTTTTTTTCACTTTTTCGGTATTTAAAAACCTGCGTTTTTAAGGCAACATAAACGGAAGGTTTGTCTTAGATTCACATTTTTTAATTATTTAAATATAGACAAATATTAGTTTTCGTAAGAATAACCTGAAATTTTTTTTTTTATCTCCTACTACCATCATAATAACCGGAAGATGTTGCTTGTGCAATGATGGATGACTTTGCTAGTGGAAGAATTGAACCCACGACGCTCGAGTGGGAATCCAAAGCGTTTGTCTACTCAGACACTAACCTGATGATTGTGTATAAAAATATAAAACATTTTCCGGGGATGAACTCGGGATGTAAGTAATTTATATTTTAGATTAATAATAACTGACCCTTACTATTCACGTTCTTATCGTCCAAATATTTTCAAAATTGCGATGAATTAATTATTGATCATAGTAATATCTCAAAATTAATTCAAATGTACACCTCAGGCAGAACATCCTTCTGGGCCTGCTACGCAAACTCGACCGAATGCACCTTCTAATCGCAGTGCGATAAGCTTATTTTGGCGTCCCACTTATTGAGTTACGTCGTTTTTGATCCTGTCGCTGCCCGACAGTGGGCCAACGCCCATATGTCAATATTTAGTGAAGTCATGTGTTTTTTTACATTTTGACTTCATCTAACTGAAAATGGGATTATTGTATCTTTTTACAATTTCATAGAACAATTGAACATGAACATGAACATTTACGAATTCAAACGAATTTGTTCTATTTATAAATCTCCGCCTTATCTATAGGGCGGTGTGACTTTTGATACCAGCCTCCGATTAGAGTTTTGTGCAGAACCGTGGAAAACCGTCAGTTTTTCACATTTGAGTAATCGAACTGCTAAAATGAGAAAAAAATGCAAAAAAAACTTTCATTAATTCTTTTTTTTTCGCAAATTCAATCTTACGGTTCGAAAATCCAACCATAAAGGGCCAGAAGTACTAATAAACCTTTAAAATAAGATAATTATCTGGATAGTTAACCGGCTAGTAGCTGAGTGAACTAACGCGTCGGATCCCCACCCGGGGGTCGTGGGTTCAATTCTTCTACTGGCTAAGTCCTTGCATTGCACAAGCAACATCTTCCGCTTATTTTGATGGTAGTAGGAGTTTTTCAAAGATTGTCAGGTTATTGTCACCCGTATATGTTTGTCTTTGTTTAAAAAAAACCTAATATTTCTTTTGAGACCCTTCATAAATTGAGGCCCTGCCTTGCGTACAAGGAAAAACATACGAGGGCCGCGTTAAAGCGTACTCCCATTTCCAATATGTAGTCGTGAACTTATAAAAGGTTCCCCATTTCTCTATTATGACCGATGGGGTGTGTTGAGGGTAATGCAGTACCTACCCGGTTCAGAGGGTCGACACCCCACCAGTCCAATTTTCCTGAATTACCTCTGTATCGATTTAAAGACACGGTGATTTTGTCGGTAACTTCGTTTCAGGCCACATGCCCCCTCATACAAATAAAATGAGGCAGGGTGGAAATATTGCCTTGGTGAAGCGAAGTTCCAGGAATGCGTACACCTTTTTTAAAACAAATTTCACATTAGGACACTAGTAAAAAAGGCGTACAAAAAATAAAAATATATTGCAACCCTTTGAAATCCCCTATGAGCTTACTAGATTGATACTTTGTTCCAGATCGGAACTACCATTCGGAATCGAAAGATTTTTTGAATAGATTTCTGTTATGTTTATAGTTTTGGACAAGATCTGAAAAATCAACTACTTCCTTGTCTTCTTTCACACTTACTCCTTTAAGATTCTTATAAGTTTCCGATACAGATTTCCACGAACTGTAGAATTCTCAAAGTAATTTTCACATAAGATTCTCGCGAGATTAATAATAACTTTAAATAAATAATAGACAGATAGGATAGATTTTATTATAGAACAGAATTATTCCTAGACACGTGAAATTCCAGTGGGGAAAACATGGTAATTAAAAAAATAATTCTAATTCAAATCATAATAAATAAATAAATTGAAAGACACCAAACAATAAATATGGCATATTTTCCTAAATCTCCATAGCTAATGGAATAAATTATGCTACGAACTGAGAATAGTAACGTTGACCTAGACATGCTAGACTTATACGCAGATTTCATGATGCCACTCGAGAGCTTTTGCTGCTTCATACATACAGATTTAAGAGATAATACCAAAGTTAATAATATATGCGGTAGTAATTTTACATTTTTGAGAACAGATTTCATGCATTCTTTGAATCTCGAATTCGAACAACGTGTTTCTAATAATAATATTTCAATGGACTCAAATGTAAAGAAAATCCTCAAATACTCCTAAAAATCAATATGGCTGCTAAACGTAGCAAACAATACTAATATTATACTTCCGCTCTACTTTTTGAATGAAAGCATTGGAAAAATCCATTAATATAGCGAAGCCTGCATTAAAAACTCCCCGAAAACCTGTATACATCGGCGATTCCAATAATTTCACCCCAGTTCAAAGATATAATCACATTAGTGATTAAAATATCAACCATTTGATGACGTTGTTTTTTGCTAAATGTATTTCGCTAAATGTTTCGAATTTGAACCTAACGCTAATTTCGATCGATCCGTAATTAATTTAGGTATTCTAGTTACATTGTATAATACATTTGACGTAATAACGCACGCGTATTTTAGTTGAATGAAACCAATTTAGATTTAGCCCATACATGTGTAGATAAAATATTTCAAAATAATGGAATATTACAATGCGCTGCTGGAAAACTTCAAAATGAAACTAAATTTTTAAAATATAGTAAGAATAAAATAGTTAAGTTTAAAGAAAACAAATTATAATTTTATATTATGAAATAAAATAAATAACTAATTAATGAAATTACTTTGACCACAGATTTCATTTTCATTTTTGTGACAGGGAAGGTAAGGTCTATAATATTTAAATAACTTTTACTAGAGTTGCTATTTAAGAAAATTAAATATATATATTTTTATAATGAATAATTTTAACGGCGTTGGATATATGTTTGTTAATTCTGTTATCTAAACAGTTTTGACACAGTGGACCGTATTCACTACCGGTTTCGCTTAGCCTAAGCATCATCAGGGTACAAAATTAAACTAAGCAAATAATACACACAGAGGGAGACACCATACAAAATAAAATAAGAGAACAGTTAGAAAACAAAAATAACATTTAAATTATCACAAAAGAACAGAGAGAAAGAGACAGATAATGTGAATTTGTATTAAATATATAAATTAAATCATGTTAACACCATGTTTTGTAGTTCAAATGGTAGTATTTTCAATGCAGTATTTTCTAACAAAAAGTTGTCAAAAGAAACGAAATAAGCACTATGCAGTCCACGGTGGAATTCTGATACCAATTAAAATCCATGGTAAAGCTATGGACCTACCTAGTTTCGTATTAGAAATGAGAATATCCGGATGTGAGTACACTTATGTAAGTGGACGGGATTAGGACAAGAAAGATACGCTTAGATGATTTGGACGTGTAGAATGGAGTGGATGGAAGTAGAAGTTAATGACGCCCGATGAAGAATGACACTATCAAGTTAATGAATCAAATACCTGAGTTTGATCATATCAAGAGTCGAACCAACAGGAAAGTCTAGATTAGTCAATTTATTTATGAATGTGAATAAAGCAAAGAACGTGTGTCTAAGTCTCAGAACAATAATATACAAGAGTAGTCAGTTTTGATAAGTTTTGCCGGACTCGGCTAGACCTGGGCGTGGCTAGGACTATGGCTAGGGTATTTATACATCCATTCATAGCACATGTCGACATAATGTTTTTGTTTATTCGGATAACCACTTTTTCACAGTATTGTTTTCAACAAAAATATAGCATATAACATAAAAAACCGTTTGGTTGTTTCCAATTTAATCGCATATGAAAACATGTGAGCGGAGTCCCCGGAGACGCGGGAGACCAAGATCATCCTTTCAGTGCATAAAAGCGGGGTGTTATTTTTGTTTTCTCTTTCTCTCTCATGGTGTACGACGTAAAAACCCGGATAAAGTGATTTATCCTAAATTTGTATCGGTTGGGTAAAAAGAATTAGCTCTCTATCCATATATTGTTACTCGAAGGTCTGCGCCGATAATTATTCCACCCTTGCGGTAAAATGTCAAAATGGCAATGAGAGAAAGAACATTTTTATGTGAAACTAACCCCCAAGGGAATATTTGACGCACTATTGCATGGAGGGTGTGAAGGAAAGATATGGCACGATCAAGTGAATTAAATAGAGGAGGGTCGGCCGAGTCTGAATAATGGACGAGTGTGTTTGAAGACGTGTATAATTGTGAATGAGACAAAGAATGTGTGGCAAGAAAGAACACTGTGTCGTTTTATTATCTCTGTAAATCTCCCTTCAGGGTGGTGGTGTGATGGTTTGATTGTCGAAACATTTTACGAGTTTCATAATTATTCAGAAAAAAAGTTTTTGTATAAATCTTAAAGTATGTATGTAAAAAACAAAACAGTTCACAAGATATCTTATTGGTTTATTCGTAAAAATATGTGGTTTGACTCAAACCTTGATGGTACAGACTTAAACTATTTTTATAGACAAGAGCTGTATAACTCGTAAATCGCAACCTTGGCGAATCCTTACTTTTGACAGTTTTTTTTTTTTTTTTTTTAATTTCTGTAGGTGAAAACACAGATACAGACACTAATATATAAAAAATATTTTCTTATGATTTTTTATTAACTTTTTTATTATTTTGTTTCTCAAAGCTGATATGAGCGTAATGGATAGGATCAAGAAAGGGACGCTTAGATGGTTTGGGCATGTAGAGCGAATGAACGAAGAAAGGAGTGTGAAAAGAATATGTGATGTGAAAGTGAATGGAAGAAGAAGTCGAGGACGCCCGAAAAAGACATGGCACGATCAAGTAAATCAAATACTGGTAAGTAGTCAGAATAACAGAAGAGTATGTATGAGAAGATGTATGAATGTAAATGAAGCAAGAAGTGTGTGCCAAGACAGAGTTGTATGGCGGTCCGTCCTCTCTGCCTACCCCTGCGGGGAAACGGCGTGATGGTTAGTTAGTTAGTTAGTTACATTATTTTTTTACATCACCTACCTCATTAGGTCATAAGAACCTGTTATGAGGTAAATGATAGTGAGTACAAGTAGAATAATTTTTTAAAAATTATGATATTTGTTACACAATGTTCTAGTTTGTCATGGTGAAGAATTTCAAGTGCTATTTTAGGAGGTCTTCAATTGCCTTACGGTCCTTACTCATTAGCCATTTAGTAATGTTTTGATTAAAGGAATACATATTGGTGACGGCTACAGTCTGTGGTGGGAGTTTGTTGTAAGTGTGTATTAATCTATTTTAAGATATAACTGTCTGATATTGAGGATTCCTAAAAATTGAAAGAGTGGCGTTGTTGGGTGCCTGAAGGGCTTTCTAAATATAATTCGTAAAATTACTTTTATATTTTTATAAGAGGACCTAGCCAGGTAATAGCAACTCCCCCCCCAACCAGCTATTCCATATCCTATATGGTTTTGAAAAGTATATTAAACATAAAGTATAAAGAATTCACCTGCATCCAAATTATTTCCCACTGAATAAGCACTTATGAGCACCAAAAGATGAATCAAGATAGATGGTTAGAAGTTAAATGGATATTTCGAAGCTCGATAGCTCAGTTAAAAATACCGTTGAGAGCTTTGAGAGCGTCGACTCGGGAAAAAACAGTGCAAATTTCATGATGTTAGAGCTCGGCGTTTGAGAGATTTTACTGCTTCAGTAACATTAGTTTTATTATACCCCAAATAGTCCAACTGTCTGTGAAGCCAGTGGGACTAAGGCATCCCCAATCAGGGCATGTAGTGAGGCTGAAGGTAGTGGGTAGGGAAATGATTTAGGGAAAAGGAAGGTTAACAAGAACCTGGCTATTTAGATCTGGTCACCAAATAAAGCTGAAGCCATTTCAAGCGACGTTTCAATTCTGAATGGTGTTCTTTCACCAGGGCTATACTGAGAGTGTCTACCACGCTAGTATCGTATTTTGTATTTAAAAAGAAAGACAAACATTTCCGGGTCACAAATAACCTGACTAACTAACTAAGTGTCGATTCACACCAACGTCCGGATCCGCTCAGTGACGATATTGTTCCGCAAGAGAGCTTATTGATATGGTATGAAAATCAATCAAGGAGTATGTACCAAGACAAATTTGTGTGGCAGTATATCCTTCTGCCCACCCTTGTGATATTTAACTACTTAGTTAGTTAAATAATTATTTTGAAGTGTAAAAATACTTACATCGCAGATTTTTTTTTATTAAAAATCATTTTATCACTAAATAATATTCTTATTAATTATTAAAAATACTATTTTGTGATAAAAAAAAATGGTTTAAAAAAAAAAAATCTGCGATGTAAGTATTTTTACACTTCAAAATAATTATTTAACTAACTAAGTAGTTAAATATCACAAAGGTAGGCAGAAGGATATACTGCCACACAACTTTGTCTTGGCACATACTCCTTGATTGATATTCATACCATATCAATAAGCTCTCTTGCGGAACAATATCGTCACTGAGCGGATCCGGACGCTGGTGTGAATCGACACTCACTCTGTCACATGCATACATCGTCTCATACATACTTTACGGTTATTCTGACTCTTCACATGACTCGACTCAAGTATTTGATTCACTTGATCGTGCCATGTCTTTCTCGGGCGTCCTCAACTTCTTCTTCCATTCACTTTCGCATCATATATTCTTTTCACACTCCTTTCTTCGTTCATTCACTCTGCATGCCCAAACCATCTAAGCGTCTCTTTCTAACCTGACAATATTTGAAAAACTCTGACTACCATCATAATAAGCGGAAGATGTTGCTTGTGCAATGACGGAGGACTTATCCAGCAGAGGAATTGAACCCACGACGCCCGGGTGGGATTTCGACGAGTTTGTCCACTCAGCTACCAACCGGTCAAAATTATACCATACGCATATTATCTTAGTATTTGTTTTGATGTCTGAATCCAAAAGCTGAACAATTAATTCAACACTCCTAACTATAAAAGCTTTTAATAAAATATTATGACAACGATAGATTTCGGCTACACCAGTACTTGCTAAACCAACGTCGATATTCGCCCAATACACTACATTACGGTGAAATGCCAAACTTCTATTTCCGACGTTGATTCATGGGTGTGCATAACGCGAAATCCATAATCCAGCATTCAAAGCATGACAAATCTCATGCGTCAATACTAAAAAATTGAAGTCTCGAAATTACTTATAGTAAATATTATTATTAATCATTCCAACATTCCATTTGAGCCAAATGTAAAAAATATTGTAATAATGTTAGAAATATTATTCTAATTGGACATTTTTTTGTAATATTTCAACCAGTACTTCCCAACTATTACATAATAATTAAATAAAAAACACACGTTGTTTAAATCCACTTTATTTTTGTATAAGTCAACTAGTTTCGACTCTGCTGAGTCTTCATCGGGACTTAAAAATATACTTTAAGTATATTTTTAAGTCCCAGTATATTTTTAAGTCCCGATGAAGACTCAGCAGAGTCGAAACTAGTTGACTTATACAAAAATAAAGTGGATTTAAACAACGTGTGTTTTTTATTTAATTAATCATGTCAATCCACAAAGTGTTTGCTTTTTCTGATAATTTATTACATAATATATAAAGAATTTTTTTGTTTTTCAAATTTTGAATGTTATTTAAATTATAATATTGTTACAAAATTATTCATATAGTGGAATTACACCAAATTTAACACAATATGGACAATTTTTTTAAATATAATATGTTTGACCGGTCGGTAGCTGAGTGGAGAACGCGTCGGATTCCCACCCGGGCGTCGTGCGTTCAATTCCTCTGCTGGCTAAGTCCTCCATCATTGCACAAGCAACATCTTCCGCTTTTTATGATGGCAGTAGGAGTTTTTCAAATATTGTCAGGTTATTCGTAACCCGGGAATGTTTGTCCTACTTTAAAAAATTTTAAAAAAGTGCATGTAGTACTCACCTTCTTTTTTAATATGAATACCGCACAAGAGTCTCATCTGCTCCCAACCGTCTGACTAGAGCCAGTGAGACTATGGCATCCCCAAATAGGGTATGTTGTGAGGTTGAAGGTAGTGGGGAGAGGAAGGATATTGGGAAGAGGAAGGTTGGGAAGTACCTGGCTATTCAGATCTGGTATCAAACACGGCTAAAGCCATTTCAAGCAACGTTTCGATTCTGAGTGGTGGTCTTTCACCAGGGCGATACTTAGAGCATCTACCACTCTGGAACGTGCCGCAAATATACTTTTTACTATTTTTTATATGAATTAAACGTGTTGTGACACATATTAATTAAATAAAAGTTATTGGCGCACGCCGGGTTTGAACCCGCAACCTTTGGATTCGAAGTCGAGCGTCTTACCACTCGTCCATGGAGGCCGTTTTTGTTAACATTCTTCGCCGTAGACTCAGAGACAATAAATTGCTGTTCCCAATCATCACTCTACTAATTAAGGGTATCATTCTCCACTGTCCGGAATGTCGAGACTTGTTAACCCAAGCCGTGGTCTTAATTTTTTTGGTACCAGTCTAAATGATTTTTGTCATTCTTTACGACTCTACCAAAACTTAGACTTGACCTTGGCTTACACTTACTACCTATTTTTATCATTGCTTCAATATTATATTATGTATGTGCTCTTCTTTCTCTGTTGCTCTCTTTTCCTATTTCGTTTTATGTATTTTTTTTGTAAGTGGACAATAGCCCGTTAGTTTATAAATAAATAAATGTTACTTATCCGAAGAAAAATAATGCAATTATGAAATATGATATCAATGTTTTTATCTTTGTTATTGCATATTATCATTAAAAGATAATAAAGTTGAGGGTACATTTGATAATTTTTGTTTTTTTTTTTTTTTTACAGCAAAGAAGAGAACTGACACAAGAGTTTGAAGCCCGTGAAATTATGGCATTCTTAATCAGAGTATGTTGTGAGGCTGAAAGAAGTGGGGAAAGAAGTGAGACGTGGAAGAGGAATTTTGGGTTAGGTTAGGTTAGGTTTGTCTATTCAGATCGGGTTACTACAAACGGCCAAAGCCAGTTCAAGCAACGTTTCGATTCTGAAATGCGGTATTTCACTAGTGCGATATTTAGAGTATCTACCACCCTTGACGGGGTCATACTTCAATTTAGCTAATCCATTAAATGTAATAAAAAATATAGGTTTTTAGGACTAGAAAAAAAAAATCTTAAAAAACAAATAATCTTAAATACATATTTGTTCAGTTCTGAAGAAGGTTCAGGTAGAGCCGAAACCGGTTGGTATATGTATCTAATAAAGTGGTGTCAAAACAAAGTTACTTTTATTTAAAATTTTAATAAAAACTTATTGGAAGATTAAAATACCTACATGGAAAACCGTATGGCTCACCGTCTTACTTTTTGACGTTAATAAATTTTTCAAAGCTCCATACCTCATGGTTGAAATGACGTTGTGAGCTAAAATAGTTTTCCTGCCCTAGTATAGTTTTGCGATTTTCATGATGCCAGAGTTCGTGGATTCCTTCGGAAGAGTATATTCGAGGATTTTTTTTGCAACTTCACCAAATAGATTTTCAGTTAAGGGCCCGATGAAGGAAATAATAATCGACAAGCGTGTGATATGTCTTTGGTTGTAAGGTTTATTTTTATGGCTATTATTTTCGCTCGATTTCGTAAACGGCAGCACCCAAAAATACACCCTTTTTGGCTTTCTATTACAAGCTAAACAACAAAGTATATATGTTCTATTTATAAATATGGCAAGCCACAAAGTTAATGCTTTTTACGAATATAACAAATTATTTATCTGTATGTCATAGTTATAAAAATGCCTTAGGTTTCCAGTGAATACAATTTTTAAACAGTAATCTTTAAAATCTTTATCCGCACCTCGGAGCAATAATATACAAGTGAGAGCGCTGCCATAATAATAATAATAATAATAATATTAGGACGATTTGTATAGCGCCGTTTTTGTGAAAAATCACCTCAAGGGCGCTGTACAGATCTTACTTTCTATCGTTACATATTAATTCCTAGTTTAAACAAGAAAAAATACAGGAACATACTCACCTGGCAGGTCCCATCAGATAGACACAATTATAAACATGGGAGCGAAATTAAAAGAATGGACTTTCTGAATTTTTCATACAGTTCAGAAATTTTAAAGAAGTAATTTGTGAAATATCCTACTTATTTGGCGAAAATAACAAGAAAGACTAAAAGTCGTCAGGCAGCTGCGAAAGCGCCACGACATATCTAACAGGTTATATGCGCAGGCAAAAAGAAGAACTGTAGTCAGTTTTGATGAATTACGCCGGACTTGGCTAGACCTGGGCGTGGCTAGGACGAGGGCTAGGGTATTTATACATCCATTCATAACACATGTCGACATAATGGTTTTGTTTATTCGTATATCCACTTTTTCACAGTATTGTTGTAAAGAAAAATATAGCATATAACCTAAAAACCGTTGAGTTATGTCCATTTATGTCGCATATCAAAACGGGTGGGCGGAGTCAACGGAGACTCGGGACACGAAGAACATTCTTACAATACTTTAAAGCGGTGTGATAATTTGGGAAATTTTGTTATCTCCTTTTTTCTCATGGTGTACGACGTAAAACCCTAGAGAAAGTGATTTATTCCAAGTTTGTATAGGTTGAGTAAAAATAGTTAGCTCTCTCTCCATATATTGTTACTAAAAGATTCGCACACTGCAATTATGGGTAAAAGGTTCAAAAGTGCCTTTGCTGGTTTTCAAATTGCACCTTTTACTGACATTTTGGTGTTTTTCATAGAATTTAAAGGATTACATTTAAAAGATTGTTTTCACTGGAAATCTCAGACATTTTTCTTACTATCCATAGAAAATTTACAGATATATCATTTGTAGTATTTCTTGTGTTAGAATGCCACAAAGTAACGTTTAGCGTCATTTTTGAGTGCTGACCCTTAAGAAAAAACCTCCAATTAATAACTCATTTTTCTCAACTCAAATATTAAATTTTAATCGAGTTCTATTTTTCCATATCGCGATCCTCCAATGAAAATTTTCTGTACATGTGTTTAATTTTAACATTATTTAAAAATGTATCAAAATACTCATCTGTTCGACTAGAAAATGTCTGGCCAAAACGGGAGGCTGCGACCGTCAACACCATAAATCCAAAGCCTCAAAAAGCCTTTTTAAATATTGCCAAACCGCGACATAAATTTGTTCGAAAACTGCTTACAATAAATAACGTTGAATATTTGGGTTTATTTTCAGAAATTCCCATTTTTTAACTGACTTATGTGGCACGCTGTACACATAACATTTCAAGCAAAGTTTCGGATTTTTTTAAAGGTTAAAAATACTCGAGTATTATATATACCTGCCTATAATACGTTTTGACATGACAAATAAATTACGACTGGTATCTACAGCCAACTAACGCGATTTCTCCCAGTAGTAGGCAGAGTGGCATCCACCTTGCTTTATTCACATGCATACATGTTTAACACATATCATCTACTCCTCTGTTACGTTGGACACTTGACATGATGAAATTCAAATAACCTAAAAGTAAACTAGACGTAGACGATGAAATACTACGTTACTCACCCAATCCTTGCTTCATTCACATTTATACATCGTGAGTAATTGATTTACTTACCCAATCGTGCCCTGTCTTTCTTGGGCGTTCCCATAGTCTTTTTACAATCACGTGAGTGTCATATATTCCCGTGACATCCCTTTTTCCGTACATTCGCTCCACATTCCAAAATCATCAAAGTATTTCTCTAGATATGACAAACTGCGACGTGTTGTACGTAAAGCTAAATAATTGATTTTCTACATTCAAAATCATTATTCAGTTGTTCGTGACTTCCGCTCTAATTCATCCCACAACAAAGATGGCGACAATTGCAGAGGATGTTTGAAAGCTGTAACAATCTCAGTAATCTTCAATGATTAAAAAAACTACCAAAAAGGATGTGTGACTTTTGTTTTAGGGGATACAAATTCGTAAGCTTAATAAGTTGATTGACACATTCTGAATACACATAAATAAAAATTTCTGTCACAGAGATTTCTCTTCACCTTCGTCCCCTTAAAATAAGATTTTTTTGACTAGCTTTATCTTGGTTTAAAACAAATAGGTAATAAAACATCAGGAAAGAGACAGTTGTTTGTTTTATATTCTCAGAAGGTTAATTCCTCACTTTTTGCATTACCCACTCGTGCGAAGCAGGTAAAGAAATTCGACAATTACGCGAGCCCTTTAGAGGTATTAAAATAAATCGCTTCTTCAGTGATCGCCAATCAAAAGCATTGTAAGCAGGCAATTGAAGAGATTTTATAAAAACTAATAAAATAACATATTTGATGTGATTACTACATCATTTATATTAAATAATCAATTAAAAAAGATCTCGTCAAAACAAACACAAAAATAGTAAAACAATCCATATCTGGACAAAAGATAAAATTATTTTTAAACATTACATTCAATAAAAATCAAAGAAAATCGATCGAGGAAAAAATAAAAATAAAAAAATCATTTTTTAAATCATAGACTCGAATACGAACAGATTTTCTAGAATCGCTTTCTAGAACTTTTAAAGTTTTGTTTCCCTTGTTTCATGCACATACCGTGAAACTTTGAGGGTGATATATTATAAAAATTATGTCATAAATTATATGAGCGAAAAATATAGTTATTAATATAATATCATTAAAAAATATATATGTTGGAACTTAATTGAAAAAGTTTGTCGAATTTAATTATATTCTTTAAATGTTGTTTTTAATCAATTGATAATCTTTTTTTTACAATTGAATTTATTTTTTACCACACAACTTACTTTATCATTATTATCTCATTTTTATTTTTTACTATTATTTTTACCTACGTGTAATGTACGAGTATGTGTATTATATAAGGGAAGTGTTAGGTTACATGAATCCCCCCCCCCTTCCCACAGACACTTTCTGAAATAAATCAATAATTATTATTACAATAAAAATTAACTTTATTAAAAATTAGCTTATTATTTTTTATTAATTATTGAAAATAATATCAAAAATTACATAAATAATTTAAAAATGAAGAATGAGATCGAGTAAAAATGCCGATTTTTTAAAAGGTCTCGGTGGCTTAATTGGCAGAAGCGTTACTACCGGATAGAATAGAGGTTCCGAGTTCGAGTCTCGGTCGCGATCGTTATTTTTTTCTGTTTCATATTTACGTTGAAGAATATTGATATTATTTCAATAATTATTATTTTTGTTAAATAATGTTTTTTTTCGATTCGGGTGTTACAGTCCAACTGGCTTTGGCCAAATGAAATGAAACACTAAAGCAATTATAGTGTTGAAATATTCATCCTTTTGCTTCATCATCTCCAAGCGCATAATCTCAACTTCAATAATAGCTTCTGTACAAAAGCTTCATTGGGTCTATGTACAGATGCAACGCAACTAGTATTAACAAGACGGACAATACGTCCAGGTAGACAGAAAGACGAACCGCATTAATGTCTTTCAATCTTCCGTCCCCAATTTGAACAGCTGCTAAGTTCCTTTGTTTACCTGCATCCTTGTAGATGGGACGAGAAAGGATCGAAGAAAAGCATATTATGAAAAAAACACATCCGTTCCAAACCTAATATCCTCGCGGCAGATGGCACATGGAACGTGGTTTACTCTTAGATCCTTATAGGAGAGTGGTTAAGATTTAAGGACCCGAAGGATGTGAGATGTTTTCGGGTTGTTAAGTATAAAAAATGAAACAGAAGGTAAACACGTGTTTGATATACTTCATATCAAATTGGTAATCACCGTTTTGAGAAAACTGCTACAACCTTTTAAAAAAAAAAAATTTCAGATCCATCATATTTTAATGGAAGTTTTTGGAGAGTATTCTACTCCCAGAAACGTTTCGTTGAAAGTTCACCATTCAGTGTCGAAATGTGCCTGTAAATCGCTTAAACAATGTTCATTGACCAAATCTGAGTAACCAGGTCCTTCCCCTCCCTTATTCTAGCCTCCAAATCAGGATATAATAGTTTCACTTGTTCCGAGTAGTTTGTGAAAAGTTTCGCTTTAAAAAATAAGTTATGATATTTTCAATCGATTTTACTACCTACTTTGTGTAGGTTACTTACTACATTTTATAGTAGATAGGTAATTTATGCCCACCATCCAAAAGCCGTCACATTTACTCAGAGTAGTTGAGTAGGTACTGATTGGAAAGATACAATTTCTTTCAAATTCTACTAATTAACTTCATTCCGTAACACAAGAAATTCAATCCCATTAAAAATAAATACGCATATTTTGTATTGACGTTGAAAGCAAAACATAAATCTATTTTATGTCGCAATAATAAAGGTAAAATGTGTCATTTAATTTAGGCTGCGTAGATAAATATGCGTCGAAGATTATTTCGGAGTATTCACAATACTGAAAGAGCAAAACTCGTAGAATTAATATGAGCATGGCCGCGCCATTTCTCATTTTCCTTGGCAACATATTTATCCCTCCCCCCTAGGATTGGCCGGGACCGTGGGTGGGGGGTGCATCCGTTGCCATGGCTACCTCCGGGGATGCAGCCTCCATGCCAGCCTCCCTAAACCTCCCAACTCTTCCATCCCTAGGCCCCCCAAACAGCCTTCACTCCCCCGGAAGACCTGAATAGGGGATAGGGAAAAGAAGGGAAACGATTCAAATGTCTGATAAAGAATAGAATATATTGTAATTAAATACCGAGGTATAACAAACCATGTTACAACGGCGTTACAAACACATTATTCACAAAAGGTTCAGTACATTGTGAGCGATATACGAACTGCGTATTAATATTATCATCTACACTAGAATATTCTTTATATTTTATCTGACGATATTCGTGGCGGAGCGAGATTCTGGCATCGGTCAAAATGCATATTCCTCTTTTTGGTAAGATATTTAGCAGAGATATTTGAGAGTGAAGATTGGCCTGACTTTACCTAAGAAAGTAGGGTACACTATGATAGGTATGCAGGATTGATCCGTCAGTGTTAAGGGTGCCCGATACCCCAATTCACTGAGAAAACTTCTGTATTGTGGAGCAGCGCTATTCAAATGCTGGACTGTGAACCGTTACCGGATCACGGTCCGGCGACAACTGATGATTTTCCACTATAAAGGATCTTGGGATTGTGTACGAAAGTAAGCTTACATTTTGTGTTCATATCGAAGAGGTGAGCCAGTCGGCATTAAAATTGTTAGGCTTTGTTCTCAGAACCGTCAGAGTTTTTCGGGATACCCGAACTCTGAGAATACTCTACTTTTCTTTGGTCCGCAGTAGGCTGGAGAGTGGCTCAATTATTTGGGATCCTCATGAGGTGGGGTACTCCCTCATCTTGGAGAGGGTCCAGAAAAGGTTTCTGAGATTTCTTTACATGAGGGAGTACGGCCATTTTCCGTGGCTCTACCCGACGAACTTTCTCCTGGGCACGCTCGGACTTCACTCCTTACAGCTCAGGAGAGAGGGGTATGCCGCCACTCACTTCTTCAGACTGCTGCGAGGCTATAATGTAAACCCTGCTGTTTTGGAGTGCGTAAGTCTCTATGTTCTTGATGACTATCTAAGACAGCATCTTCATAGATTATTCTATCTTTCTGCCTGTAGGACCAACCTGCCAATGGTTCTGCCGGTGGGGAGGAGTATTTTGCTCCTGAACAAAATCTCTTCCAATATAACTTATTTCATGTCAGTGGGGAGAGATTCAGAAGTGAAATCGTATTGATTCTTAAAAAGAAAGAAAGAAATAAAGTGTTTCTCCTCATTGACCTGATCATCACCACTGCCTGATTTTTTTTTTATTTTTTTTCTTTTATTTTCATGCGTATCTATATGGTACTTTAATTTGTATTTATTTTATAAAAATAAATCTTATTTCTTATATGCATTAAATTTAAAAGTTTGTCATGTATAAGGAATTTAATAAAGAAATTATTATTATTATGAGTAGTACTGCTTTATTTTATGTGATTAGTTGAAGACCCCACGGCAAGAACCTGCTAACTAACATTATTGTCAAAAATGAGTTAGTATTCTTACTAAATTGATTCTGGTACGCTCTATCCAATGAACACTTTCAGATCATGAAAATGGCACGAACGTGGAAAATCAAAGAGTTGAACGTGTTAACTGCAAATTTTGTTATAATTGAAATATTTTTTAATGGCAAGAACATGTTATCTATAATAATAACATTGTATTGCAGAAATGCATTAAAATGCTAAATTATTATATTAAATTTAGTATGTCAGCTATAACATTCATGAAAAATTGTTTGTGGATTTGTGATGGTACGCACTTTTTTTTAACAAAACGCAAAAGACTGAATATCTCAGGATGACTCGACAGTTAGGTAACGGGTTCTTGCCGTGGGGTCTTCAGTTGTTAGTAATAGTAGAATTTCCGAGTTTCGACGGTTTCCGAGAACCGCAAAACTTCGAATTATGTGACGGACTGGAGATATATTTGATGTAGATATTGTAAATATTCGAAGCGCAAGTTTTCATGACTACTTTGATATATCTGGCTAGGTTGATATTACTAAAGAAATTTTAGGAAAATTTCAATAGGCGGTTGGTCAGCGAAATTATCGTGTCACATTTCTAGGAATTTTCAAAAACTTCCTTTCTCCTTGTAACCATATTTTTTTAAATTTATTAAATCTTTAAAAAAAGACGACTATTAACAGGTTACGAATAACCTGACAATCTTTGAAAAACTCCTACTGCCATCATAATAAGCGGAAGAATGATGGAGGACTTAACCAGCAGAGGAATTGAACCCACGACGCCTGGATGGGAATCCGACACGTTTGTCCACTCAGCTACTAATCGGTCCCAAGTTTAGTGAAAAATTCTTAGTGAGGAATTTATATATCGAAATCGCCAAAAAACCGAGTGACTCGAATATCGACAACCTCTACATCAAATATACCGCGAGCTTGTCACACGATTCGACAGTTTGCGATTTTCGGCAACCGTCACGAAACCCTAGCGGCCTCTTCTGCGGAACCCACTTTGAGAACCACTGATCTACGATCTCAACAGTAAAAAATCAACTGAAAGTTATGTTAACTTCCGGAAAATAATATTTTAGAACCTAAAACATTGAACTTTTCTATTCCAGGACAACGAATGTGTTGGAGGTGGGTACTATTGACTTCGCTGCCGAAAATTAAATAATAATTCTGCGATAATATACGCTGCCTCAAAGGGAACTCATTTCCTTAAAAAATGTCATTCATCCGCCTGAATATTTCGTTTTTTGGGATTTCCTTGGCAGCGATTTTCCTCTTCGCTTGCTTATGTACATATTTTTCAAAATTTAAGTACAAACTGCCTACAGCTTGTAGGGCCATGCTATCCATACCAATTTTCGAAAAGCTCTTAGGAAGCAAGAAGTGAAGTAGAAGAAAGATATGGAAAATAGAATCTTATCGAATCTTATAGAATAGAATATTATCAAATATTTATTAAAGTATAATAATAGGTACAGAGATAATATGTCCAACCATTGAATGAGTTTATACTTACATTAGTCGTTACCCGTGAAAAATCACGGAAGGTAACTTGACATGTCAAGAAAAAGTATAAGTTGCTTTAATCCACCCCTTTCAAATATAGAATAATGTTTGCTAAAATACATTATAGGTGGGTACTTTAAAAAAATACTTTTTTAATGTGGTAACTTTCTGAACCCATTCGACAGTTTTAATGTTGAAAAGGTTCATAGGTACTCATGAAGGAAATCATTTAAAGTTATTTTACTTTTACATTTTTATAAAAGTTCAGAGTTATTTTGATATGGACTAGATGTTATTTATTAAGTTACTTTTTTATTTATTAACTTTTTGTTTCTTACATTTTTTTTCCAATACCTACCTCACTAGGTCATAAGAACCTGTTTTGAGGTAAGTGACAGTGAGTACAAGTAGAATGATTTTTTTTTAAATATTATATTTGTTACACAATGTTCTATATAGTTTGTCATGGTGAAGAATTTCAAGTGCTATTTTAGGAGGTCTTCAATTTCCTTGCGGTCCTTACTCATTAGCCATTTAGTAATGTTTTGATTAAAGGAATACATATTGGTGATGGCTACAGTCTGTGGTGGGAGTTTGTTGTAAGTGTGAGGCGCGATGTACATATGGTGTCTTTGTGCAAAAGCTGTATTGTATTTAGGTACTAAAAGTCTATCTTGTTGTTTGGCCCTTGTATTTTTATTATGTGTGATATACATTAAAGATTTTGAAGAATGAGTTATTTTTAACACTATTTTAAGATATAACTAAGAAGTTATTATTAATGTAATTTTTAATTTTTTTAAAGAAAGACAATCATTATCTTGTTACGAATAACTTTATTTTAAAAACCCTTCCTGCCATCATAATAAGCGGAAAATGTTGCTTGTGAGGACTAAGCTAGCAGAGGAATTGAATCCACGACACCCGGGTGGGTATCCGATGCGTTTGTCCACTCAGCTACTAGCTATTATTTTTATCTACTAGTTTTCAGTACCCACCTACATTTTTTTATTGTTTTTTTTTTACGTGCTTATAAGGTTGTTACAATTTTAAAGTATTATGTTATTATGCTATGGCAAACGAATTATTAATCAATTATATTAACTGAAAATTAACCCTTAACACCGAAATGACGATCCGATCACTGTGGCACCTGGAGGAAGTGCTGCACTTTACCCCATCTCTATTATATATAACACCGGTTGGATTCTACTGTAATGCTGTGTCCGTTGTGGTCCATCATGACTGAAACATGAATGAAAATGGTTGTTTTTTTTATTATGATTGTCTTTGGTCTTGTTACTGATCAGTGCTATGCTTCATAATATAATTATTTAGAATGCAGACCACCACGATACGGGCATATGCCTAGTTTGAGAGGTCATAATATTTAATTTTATTATAAAAAAAATATATGAAATAAATAACGATTTTTTCTTAACTAACTAACCATCACGCCGTTTCTCCGCAGGGGTAGGCAGAGAAGACGGACCACCATACAACTCCGTCTTGGCACACACTCCTTGCTTCATAAAGATTCACACATCGTCTCATACATACTCTTCTGTTATTCTGACTTTTAACATGACCCGATTCAAGTATTTGATTCACTTGATCGTGCCATGTCTTCTTCGGGCGTTCCTGACTTTTTCTTCCATTCACTTTCGCAACGTATTTTCTTTTTACACTCCTTTCTTCGTTCGTTCGCTCTACATGCCCAAACCATTTAAGCGTTCCTTTTTTTAACGTTTTTTTTCGGTATTTGTATTTGATATATTTGAAGTTCATTCTGCCATCACTTTATTTTGATCTTGAAATTTGACTTACGTAATACTCAATCGGATTTTTTTTTAAATTTTATTTGTGTGATATCGTATTATTAACTGCTCGGAGCCAGTAGAACTGTGACATTCCTTGTGAGGCTGAAAGAAGCCGTGGAGGGGACGGTCGAGAAGTAACTGGTTACTTAGTACAAAGTGGTGATTTCTCACCGCAGCGATGCTGATGGTGCAAATAACAAATAGTTTATTTTTAAAAGCAAAAGTCGTTTAATAAATCACGTTTCTCCTTACTTTATTCTGAACCCACAACCTCTTCTGGGCTCATAGCCAAGGAACCTCGTGAAAATACAAACATATCACTTATTTCAACGACATGATTTAACAATGATAAAAAATATATTAATAAGTATTGCACTCATGTCAAATGTTAGTTAGACTTTGCTCTTGTGTTTATTTCATAATAGTCTTAGCGTTGAGAACTAAGGTTTTATTTATTTATTGTTTAATACATATTGTACCAGCCTGTATACGATGCCTGTTCAAAAGAAATGGTGAATTTTGAATTTTCGCGGGCTGTGTACGTTCAATTATTGTTTTTTTTGTTTTGTTATGTTGGTACACATATGTTTATCATATGTTAGCATTATCATCCATTTTGGATTAGCGGTTTGTTTTTGACAACTGGAAAGGTTAGTCACGTTTTTCTGTGTTCTTCGAATTTTTACTTTTGAAAAAAATGGATTAAAGAATATGTAATAAATTTTGCGTTAAAAATGGAATAAAGTGCTCCAACGCACTTAAAATGTTGACTGTGGCGTCGGCGAGTCTACTTTGTCTCAAAAAATTGTTCATAAGTGGTACAAGCGCTTTACAGAAGGCCGAGAAGATGTTAATGACGATGAGCGTCCTGGAGTTGTGGAAAAACAAATCATGGATTTTATTCTTTGATCCATTTTTTTCAAAAGTAAAAAATCGAAGAACACACAAAAACGTGACTAACCTTTCCAGTTGTCAAAAACAAACCACTAATCAAAAATGGATGATAATGCTAACATATGATAAACATATGTGTACCAACATAACAAAAAAAAATCGATAATCGAATGTACACAGCCCGCGAAAATTCAAAATTCACCCTTTCTTTTGAACAGGCCATGTACATCGGAGCTGTGGACAACTTTCAACCATGCAACTATAAAAATAATGGATTCACGGTACAACAACTGGTACCGGATGTTTTTAGGGCTGTTCTGGTACTGCAGTGCCTCAGAAATGTTCGCAGAAGGGCGAGTTCCCGGATTCAGAGCCCTATAAGAAAACGGATCGCCAACTACAAGAGTAAGAATAGGCACGAGCAAAAACACTCTTGTGATGGCAGCACTGCACTTCTTGCAGGGCTCCGTTTATAATCAATGGAGTCATTTCATGATGTCTTTTTTTAAATTTTGTTTTTTTCTTTATAATTATTATTTATTACTATATTATCACGTACTAACAGCGCGCAATATAGTTGTGAATGGTGATACTTGAAGCAAGTGGATGAGGTCGTGTATTTAGGAAGTATGTTTACGAGAGACGGAAAGGCTGATAAGGATATTGAAAGAAGGGTGAATGCAGGAAACACCATTAATGGATGACTGAACGCTGTTGGCGCAAATAAAAATTGTCCAAAGAAGCGAAACTAGCAGTCCACAATAGAGTGCTTATACCAACCCTGAAATATGGCAGCGAGGCATGGAACTGGCAGAGGAAGGACGAAAGTAGACTGAATGCTGTGGAAATGAGATCCTTGAGACGTATGTGCGGTAAACCCATGTATGACCGTATTAGAAATGTGGATATCCGGAAAGAATGCAAGGCTGATATGAGCAAAATGAATAGGATCAAGAAAGGGACGCTTAGATGGTTTGGGCATGTAGAGCGAATGAACGAAGAAAGAAGTGTGAAAAGAACATATGATGCGTAAGTGAATGGAAGAAGAAGTCGAGGACGCCCGAGAAAGACATGGCACGATCAAGAAAATCAAATACTTGAATCGGGTCATGTGTGGAAGAGTGTGTGCCAAGACAGAGTTGTATGGCGGTCCGTTCTCTCTGCCTACCCCTACGGAGAAACGGCGTGATGGTTAGTTAGTTAGTTAGTTTTCATGTTATTTAATTTATTTTTATCTTTGTATTTTTCCATGTGTTATATAGAAGTCATGGGATTGCACCACCCTGCCTGAGATCTGGAATGAATACATATATTTTAAAAATTTTAACTTTTTTTTTGAATACCGCAAAAGATTCTCAATTGCTCCCAACCTTCCGGAGCCAGCGCGCCTGTGGCAACCCCAATTGGGGTGCGCTGAGAGGACTGATGGTAGTGGGGAAGGAGGCGATAGGGAAGGGGAAGGTGAGAAAGTACCTGGCCATTAAGGTGTGGTCTCCAAACACGGCTAAAGCCATTTCAAGCAATGTTTCGATTCTGAATGGTGGTCTTCCAACGGGGCGATACTGAGAACATCTACCGATCTGGAACGTGCCTCGAATATACTTATATTATTTTATATATATACATATATATTATTTTTTTTTATGAATACCGCACAAGAGTCTCAACTACTCCCAACCGTCTAGAGCTAGTGAGACTATGGCATCCCCAAATAGGGTATGTTGTGAGGCTGCAAGTAGTGGGGAGAGAAAGGAGATTTGGAAGAAAAAGGTTGGGAAGTACCTGGATATTCAGATCTGGTCACCAAACACGCCTAAAGACATTTCAAGCAACGTGCCTTAAATATACTTTTTACTATTTTTATATGAATTAAACGTGTTGTGACACATATTAATTAAATAAATGTTATTTGCGCACGCCGGGTTTGAACCCGCCAGCTTTGGATTCGAAGTCGAGCGTCTTACCACTCGACCACGGAGGCCGTCAAGTTATATTAAGTAAATGTGAATTAACACTTTTTTTTTAAATTTGCACAGGCCGGGATTTGTGCCGGTGACCTCTGGATTCGTGGCCGGGGAACTTAACCGCTCGACTACGGAGGTCGTCATACTCGACGAGGTGAGTATCATAATACATTATCAAAATCGATGCCCCAGTTCATGTCCCAGATCACGGCATGATTAGGTTCTTAGAACAGGCATCTACCTAGTGAGGAACTAATGTTGGCTGGGCCATAGTGTATTCACACTTGTATTACAGCTTACCATCGACAAACACATGTTTACACCTTCTTTACATTTGGCTTATTTTAGAAATTTTGTATTTTGTGTATTATATATTAAATTAAATAAATAAAGTTTCACACGATAAAGATGAAGATAGATAGATAACTGAAAAGAACATATCTCGGTGACATAATGGGAATGTATAAGGAAGTATAAAAAAACTTCGTCTGAAAATCTAGAATTCTTATAATACCTCACTGAAATAATGTAAGATGGAAGTGCATACAACTTCTGTGTGGTTTTTATTTTTCTGCTTGGCTTTTAATCCAAGTGTCTCAGGTTCACCTCCTGGTATGGGAACTTTATGAGATAATAATGGAGTATAATAACAATAATTTATTATACATTGCAAACTGTTAACATTTTATTACATATAAGATATTACACATAATATTTGCAAATAATTACAAATAAATAAATGAGGGGTATAGAAGCTATCTTTTTTCATCCTAAACTATTTCTTGAAAAGTTTTTTTACACTTTTTATTTCATGGATATGTTGATTCATTTAGAGATAATTTATTTAATTATTTATGTCCTAGTAGTCTTTTACATAACTGTGTAATACATAATATAAAATAATAGTAACATAAAAATAACATGGAGTAAATGATTAGAACCTAAAAACATAAGTTAGTTAATGGAAATATTATAAGATAATAAATTAACAGTAATATTTTTGAAAGAGGTATGCTATTATAGCCTTCTTGTAACTAGATTCAGTGCAGTTAAATATATCTACTATTTCAGCGAAATAATTACCCACTGTATGCAATCTAGGTACAAGCGAGTATCTAAATGACTCAGTCCTGATATTATTGTTACATTTCAAAATAATTTTTGATCGAGTGGATCTGTTAGGTACATAGAAGGTAATTAAGCTAAGTAAATCAGGGCTGTCTATAATACCATTAACAATTTTAAAAATAAAAGTCAAATCGGAAACAAGCCTCCTGTCTGAGTGAGCGCCTTTGAGGTGATTTTTCACAAAAACGGCGATGTACAAATTATCCAAATATTATAATTATTATTTTAATATTTTCAATTATTTCATTAAACAATTATATTTTATGGTTTCAATAGGTAGACCGATTTTGTAGTTAATGTATCTTAGAAATTTATGTTGCAATTTTTCCAATGGAATCAGAGTGAATTTTAAAGTGAGGGTACCAGACAGAAGAATTATATTCGACTTCGAGGATTATTTCAAATTGTTCCTAGTTGTACGCAAACATTTTGATACACAAAATTCTCTATTTTTTTGTTATAAGCATTAAAAATAGTTGCCAATGCTACATAACCGTTTTTTTAAATTGCTGCCTTTGCTTTTAAGCCCCTCAAATATAAAATTACAACAAGATGTTTTTCTTATTTTTTTTTTAAATCAGGCAGTGGTGAGAGTCGCTTTAATCAGAAGAAATTATTTCAAGAATCGACAGGATTTTCCACCCGAATCTTTTCCTCACTGACGTAGAATATGTTGATGTCGGAAGAGATTTTGTTCAGGAGCAATATACTCTTCCCTACCGGAAGAATCGTTGGTATATTGGTTCTACAGCCAGAAAGATAGAATAATATATGATGATACTGTCTTAGATTGTCACCAGGAGCATAGACATTTCAAATAGAAGCTGCAAAACAGCAGGGTTCTCGATACAGCCTCGCAACCGTATGAAGAAGTGAGTGGCGGCATACCCCCCTCTTCTGAGCTGCAAGGAGTGAAGTTCAAGCATGCCTGGGAGAAAGTTTGTTGGGTAAAGCCACGGATAGTGGCCGCACTCTCCCCATGTAGAGAAATCGGAGAAACTTCTTAACCCTCTCCAACATGTGGGAGTACCCCACATCGTGAGGATCCAAATAACCGATAGGTACTACCCACCTTCCTCTTCTCCATCTCTTTACCCTTCTCGACGTCCGTCGCCTTCACAAAATTCCCCAAATGTTGATAAGTATTTTTTTTACAGTAGTTTATATTTTACAGATATTTTAAAATTAAAACTCACTCATACGAATTGAAAGCGTCTGAAGAGTTTTTTTTTTTTTTTATTCTGTTATATAAGTTTAGTCTCGTTAATAATTCAGTAACCACAGTTAAGATTCGAAACAAAGATGCTTTAGAAAACTACAGATAAATTAATGAATTTAAAAAAAAACATGATTTTCATAATGTTCCATTACAAAATTAAGAATTTTTCTAATTATGAACTAAAAACCTTTAAAAATATCTATCGACTATTTCACTATTTCCAACATCATACTACATTCACCCTGGTTGCAACCATCATTAATTCATTACAACTCAAAATAAATTATTAGAACTGCACCTTCGCTATCGACGGTGGACTTAATAATATATCCTTTTGAAATATCATCCCCTGGTAATCGGAAATTGTTGGTATGGATTTAAATACACCCTCAGGACTGGGAGTTGGTGCCCTCACAACCCACCCCTCGATGCTAAATGGCTGACAGCGGCAAGCACATAACTCAGATGCGATCAAGACGAACCGTCTTCTATTTCCTAGAAGAAGTAATACGAATCTGTAGTTTGTTCGGTCACGTACAACTTAGTTCACGTAATGACGTAGACGAATCATTTTTCAAACTACGTGGCAGAGCAGTAAGTTCCTTGGCTTTACACCCTGAAGTTTTCTCGTGCGTGTAATTTTAAATATTGCATATTTGTATTTCGTTCCAATGTAGAAGCTACTTTTACAATTGCATTCAGAATCCAAATAATGCACAATGCAAATAGCAAGGCTTGACGGCCTCCGTGGTCGAGTAGTAAGACGCTCGACTATGAATTTAGAGGTCGCGAGTTCAAACCTGACGTGTGCAAATAAATTATATTTTGTGAATATGTGTCATAACATATTTAATTCATATTTAATAATATGTAGTACATTTTTGGCAAGTTCCAGAGCGGTAGATACTCTAAGTATGGTGAAAGACCACCAATCAGAATCGAAACGTTGCTTGAAATGACTTTAGACGTGTTTGGGAACAGATCTGAATAGCCAGGTACTTCTCGAACTTTCTCTTCTCCATCTCCCTCCTCTCCCCACTACTTTCACCTCACGACATTCCCCGATTGAGAATAACGTAGTCTCACTGGCTCTTGACGATTGGGAGCAGTTGGGAAAAATACATTAGAAAACTTCCCAACCTTTCTCTTCCCCATTTCCATCCCCTTATCTCCACCACTCACTTCAGCTCTACAGCTTACCCAATTAGGGATGCCATAGACTCACTTAGAAGGAGTTGGGACCAGTTGTGCAGTATTCACATTAAAAAAATAATCAATCAATAAATAAGTCAAGATAGAAATTTATGACGATCGGTATAATTATTAATTTACCGAGATTAACAAGGTTCGTGTGTAATTAGAAATAAGGTCCTTTGAAGGGCTGTGGAGCATAAAGCTATTGGCTGCTGCTGTGGTGAAATATCACGCTGTAAACTTCTGCCGAGTCGCTCTCAAAGCGCTGAATTGTGAATTTCACAAAGTCTGGACTAGAGAAGTCGGGCAATCTATTTATACGAATATCAATAGAGTCAACTTTCTCGGAGGGGCTTGGTTAATGTTCCTAAACGCCAACTTCCCGAAAGCTGTAATCCCGAATGACAAAATTGTAATAAAAAGGAGGAATTTCGGCTTTCGGGATGTTGTTTTCAAGATATTGCGGGGTAATATTCTAGTAGTAGGTATTTATATGCTAAATTAAATCGAATAAAATAAATTTTGTTAGCTTTACATATCTATTTTATTCTGCAATGATTTTTAACAAGTTAAAGACTCCATGCAATAGTTTTACGAAATCATTTTTTTTTTTACAAAAGTTAAATTCCCCCATATTACTTAGAGTATCTACCACTCTGGAACGTGCCGCAAATATACCCTTTATTATTTTATATGAATCAAATGTGTTATGACACATATTGATTTTTAAAAAGTTATTGGCTTAAGCCCGCGATCTTTGGATTCGTAGTCGAGCGTCTTACCACTCGACTATGGAGGCCGTCGAAGGTAGGTAATTTGGTATGAAGCGCACTTGAGGTGAACTATCACAAAACTGCGCTGTAAAAAGTTCACTGTTATGTAATTTTATTCAAACAAAATGGCACGTCGGCGAAAATTGTATAATTGCGAGAAACCCAGTTGCGTTGATCCAGAAATTGTACACAGACAAAACTGTGCGAATTTCATGTTGCCAATCACTTCACTTTCGAGAGGTTTTGATGCTTCGTACAAACAGATTTTCCGCTTTATAGTTAGGATTAAATATAATAATATATTTAAAAACGCGCATCTTGCTAGTGACTGAATAAAGCTGGTAAAAATAAAACTAATTTTCGTTCAATTAAAGTTTATTATATTTTTCACGTGACCAATAAATACCAATACGATGAAAATATTATTGTGCTGCTGAAAATACCACTTGAGAATAGCGCCACTTCAATCAGTGGCTCACAGATGCTTAAAATCAATATGATAAACTAATACAATTATGCAAAGTATAATATTATCATTAAATTAGAATTAACTTTAAAGCTTCTATACTTAATATATTTTTGATATATATCTGTATCGAAATATTTTTATTATTTTATTATTAATTTTCTAATTGAGTATGAGATCGATTAAAATGCCGATTTCTAATAAGGTATAGGTGGCTGAATTGGCAGAGGCGTTTCTCCCGGATAGAGTAGAGGTTCCGAGTTCGAGTCTCGATCGTGACCGTTATTTTTTTTACTTTCTGGCTTTTTCTGTTTCATATTTACGTTGAAAATTATTGATATTATTTCAATAATTAATATAATATTATCGACTTAAAAACATGGATTAAAATCTATTGACATTACCTTCGGTTTTGAAAGCTTTTATGCTGGATTTTATAACGAACCATGTACTTAAGAAGGGAGTACGTGATCATGTTTTATGCTCGCAAACCGTGAATAGGATTAAATATTTTTTCAAAACTGTTTTAAGAATGAGAAATAATGAACGAATAACTCCTACTAGGTAGACTAAATAGTGTAATGGTCTACGGATTTGACTAAAAGGACCACAGCTGTGTATAAAATAAAGACACGGAATTTTTCACACGTGCAGGTGCTGCCAGTCCGGGTGTGATTTTTTTTAATTAAGCTTAGTGTACCTTACATAACCTCTAGAATACCTTATTTGCAGCTGACGCAAGTATCATTGGTATGAAATAAGCTCGATATTTAGGTTAAATGCTAATTTTAGTAACGATAATAATAGTGACAAATTCCCGGGTCCAGTGACAATATTTTAATCTAACCCCAGCCCATTCAAGCGATATTAAAAATTAAGCGATATTACATTTAACCTTTTTAACTTTTATAATTGAGTTTTAATCTTTTGATAGGAATGCAAAGCAGAAAAAACCATGTGGACACGAAAATTGCAAAGCTTTTCCTATGTTATTCTTAGGTCAACATAACTATTAGCTGGCTACCTAATACTAATCGAGAGCTCTGAAGCATTAAATATCCTTTCAAGTGACAAATTGTTTAATTTGGAAAATATCAACCGAATAATTCTTACTTCTGATAATATGGTGCAGACCTTCTCACATATATATTTTTTTACAGTGAGTCCCGCACAAGAGTCCCAACTGCTCCCAACCGTCTGGAGCCAGTGGGACTATAACATCCCTAATTGGGGAATGATGTGAGGTTGAAGGTAGTTGAGGAGGAGAAAATTATGGGGAAGAGGAAGGTTAGAAAGTACCTAACTATTCAGATCTGGTCACCAAACACGGCTAGAGCCATTTCAAAGAACGTTTCGATTCTGAACGGTGGTCTTTCACCAGGGCGATACTTTGAGTATCTATTACACTCGTGCCTTACTTATTTCGAAGAGGGATGAAATCGGTGTCGGCTATGAGTTTCAAATTGAAGACCCATTAAAACACATTAACATTTGTTTAAAAAGTAAGCGCAGGACTTAATACTCTACTTTTATCTATTGCATTATTAAGTTATTGACTTGACATACTTGATTCTCGTACATAAATGAACAAATTCTCAGATGTAGTTAAATTTACTGAGAAATAATAATGGTGTATAAAAGGTTCTCGGAATTCTACAACTGTAATTGAGGAAAAGGTCGAGCTAAAATCCTCGACTAAGATTTCACTAATTTTTATGTTTTGTTATTAAAATATTGCAATTTTAAATTCGCTGATATTTTTGTAAGCGGGCTTGTTAAGGCCAATTGTAAGCTGTCAAATTGGTTACATTTATTTGGATTTTGGAATTGAGATTTATTACTTGAGTAAGGTTTAACTAATTTGCTATGTTCTTTTAATATACACTATTATACAAGTTTACTTGGAGACATATTATGATATGTATTCAGTATTCTAATTGCAAGCACTGAGTAAGTTAATATATTGTTTTCTGAATTCTGTTGTTGACATATTGGAGTTCAGGAAAAAAATAATCACATTTCTTCGACTAAGATTCAAAGAAATTTATTTTCTTTCTAAATAAACTTAAAAGAGATTACACTTAACAATTTAAAATATGTAATAAGCATTTTTTTTTATTTAAAGAAAGTGAATACTACTGAGAAATAATCAACTAATCTTGATCTTTTTTTTTTTTTTGGTTTATTAATTTTATTTAAACAATATTTATTATTTTTTTTTTTTTTTAAACAATTTTTTAGTTAAAAGCTCTGCGATGTAATTATTTTTACGCGTGACAGCTGTTTCGCCTTCTGAGGGCATTATCAACTGTCTAACATTATCACACTGTCACTATCAAGTTTGATAATGCCCTCAGAAGACGAAACAGCTGTCACGCGTAAAAATAATTACATCGCAGAGCTTTTAACTAAAAATTGTTTAAAAAAAAAATAATAATTATTATTATTGTTTAAATAATTAAAAAACCTAAAAATTAAAATGGAGTTTTACAAAATAAACTTTAAAACCATAAATAAATAATCTTAATCTTTTTTATGTTTTTTTTGGGAAAACATATAGTTTTATATACATTTTTATATGTTAAATAATTACATTGTTAAATTAACCAATGAAGTTTCCGCTATAAACTATAAGAGCTTTAACATTTTTCAATTTTTTTTTAATAAAAAAAAAAGAAAAAAAATGATAATGTTTAAATAAACAAATTTTTTACTGAAAAATTGAAAAATAATACAATAAAATTAAAGTTCGGTTCATTTAGTTTTCAAGACACATTAAATTAAACAAATTAAAAGTATATATCATACATAGAAGAAGTTGAATATAACTATATAATAAATAATACATCATAGAATGTAACCAAAGATGATTAATATAAACAAGAAAAGAAAAAGAAACGCAACATACTGTTTATAAAATGGAGACAATGAACATATCTTAGATCTGTAACGCACAGCAGTGGAGAGGGAGTTAATAATTAACCTTGTTATTTGATTATGTCCCGTATGCATTTATTAAACTGACCTGTGGATAAATGGAAAATATCAGCTTCTGAAAATGTGGTGTTGTACTTTGAGCATGTTATTCTGAAAAATAAATGTTGTGTATAGTTAGTTTTTGAGTGTGGGATGTGGAATAATTGGTTATATAAAGAAAGTATTATCTGAAGCAGTAAAACCTCTCCAACGGTAAGTGTGTCGGACTTTGTTAAATAAAAACTTTGTACCTATTTTATGAAAACAATAAAAATGATAGAGGGGCGAAATAAAGTTGAGGTGAAAGCTGGTGGAAAGGAGAAGGGGATAGGTTATTAAGATCTATCCCACAAAATTGCCAGCGACCCGGAAAGAGAGAGAAAAGGGGAAACAAAATTCCCCCATACAAATCTCCCGAATCCGTGGTCGCGCCCTGGAGCGCAATATTAATTGCGCAAAAACCAGAGGAAGGCAGATCACAAGCATCCTCCGCCAGCATCACTTCATCTTGACTTATCTTCGCCCTGACATCGCCTTCAACTTGACTCCTGACTTTCATTGACCATCGCCTGCCCCCCTGGACCGCCTGACTACACCTCTCTCTGGACCAGACCCGCAGCGCAGCATCTTCACTTGAAAGCCGAGGCCCTACAAGCTGAACCCGTCGTCTCCCTTACAACGAGACCGACTGCTTGGAGCACCTCACAGATTGGGACCGCCCCCTATACAGTTTACTTGTGTGCCCTGTTACGTCGGGTACAGTAAGCTCTAGTGTAATAAAACACATTGATTTTAAGCTCGCGATGTAAAACATTGAAATATGTTATGACACTGTAAAAGCCCGAAAATGAACAATTCTTAGCTTTTACCAGAGTGGCAAGAAGCTGTGTAAAAGTTTAAAACAGTCAATGAGTTTTTTTCTCACTGTTTTTGCCTTTTAATGGTAACCTTACATAACTTAACTAAATGTAACCTGCGAGTACACACTTTCGCAATGGACTTTACCACAACCATCTCAGTAATTGCTTGGGTTTACTGATAAAACCTAAGATTTTATTTTCGGGCAGTTGACGAAATTCTACAGTAACATATCGACTGTGCTTAGGTGAAAGGCGTTATTCCACATTTTTGCAGGGAAATTTAGGTCTTTAGGGTCATGCTGTTATGCTTGAAGCCTGATCATAATTTGATCAAATGGTGAAACGGACCGAGAATCGGTGGTTGATGGAGGTGATTATTTGAAGTGGTGACGAAAACAAAAAAAACATAATGGTGCTAATCATCGAGTTAAATGTGACAGCGTCTTAGAGTATACTAGAGGTAGCCCAAGCCAAGGCAGTGAAGTCAGTTTTGGACTTGTTTTTGATGATTTTAACATGACTCGGCGCACCTGGGCGTGGCTAAGACTAAGGCTACGGTATTCATACATTCATTCATATCACATATCGACATAATGTTTTTGTGTATTCGTATGGCCACTTTTTCACAGTATTTTTATCAACAAAAATATAGCATCAAGTTTAGTGGCATAATAAAAAATGTGGGCGGAGTCCCGCCGTTAACCAGCGAAGATAGCCAGCTTAAGATCATTGCGACAGTATATAGAAGCGGTCCAAGAAATTTGCTGTCTCTTTCTCTCTCATGGTGTACAATGTAAAAACTCGGAAAAAGTGATTTATTACAATTTCGGATGGGTTGGGTAAAACAAATTAGCTATCCCTCCGTATATTGTTACTTCAAGGACAGCGTATACAAATTAAATGAAGAACAACGCCTTTCACCTAAACATAGTCGATATAAATATCGTCGCTGGAAAGGCAAAAGAGCTTAAGCGTGACTTTGGTCAAAAATGAGTTAAATGTGCAGTTTTGATCAGTTTATTTTTCTCTCGTTTGATTCTGAAGACTTTCGTATCCCTTCAGCCATCCAAAATATATGTATCATTTAAGGGAAGGATTGACTCAAGCGATACAAATTTAGGACTTTTTAGGTTTTTGTTGCTTCAGATAACTCAATGAGAGCATTATATAAAGTTTTTTTTTTTCAAAATCCAATCAGGTACTGAAGACTTATGAATTTTATTGTAAAACAAAAAAAATCTTTAAATGTGCTCTGATGTAAACTTCCCAAAATGGCGCTTTTGCCCTTTCGCCTTTCCGACGACGATATTATATTAATTTATAACAAAATATTTTTCAAAATTGTGATAAGAAAAATAACAAACAATGCTTAATCTCGCGAGAAGCGGGCAGAAGCAAGTAGTAACGATATTAGAAATGAGTGAAAATCGAGCTTCCTTTCTTAATTAATACTGCACTAATTTATTTAGGTTATGATAATAGAGGATGAAAAAAAATTGCAGGATGCAAGTCTGGTGTATTAATAAACAGGCATGTTCGGTTTTAGAGTGGCTGTGCAATAATTCGCTTACTTCCGCGTCTAGTCCTACCGGCTCCGGGAAGCACCGTGATCAGGAAGGGGTGGTTGGGGGGGTTGGTGTGGGAGGGGGCGGGGGCCAGGAGAAGGGAGGTTTAGGGAAAGGGAAGGAGGCTGCGGATCGATAGGAGATAGGGTAGGGGGACGCCGCGCCGTCTGGCCCGGTGAGCGGGAGCTTCTAAAACTTTCGGACCCGGAAGTTACTATTATAATATTTTGTAAGAAAATAACTATTAGAAGTTGGTTGTCGTCATGGTAATCTTCACCCTGCGAACCGTAGTAGCCAGAAACAATAATCCAGTTCTATTTATTTGCTCGCACACTTAACCACTGCGCTCAATATTACTATTTTATTTTTGTTGCCCTCTCATATCGGAGGCTGGCTATTATCAAAGCTCCTGCACGAATCAACTCAGTGGAACTGTAACTGTACCAGCCACATAAGTTTCGAAGAATCTTGCGGAGAGCATTTTTTTGTTTTTGCACTATTTTTTAAACACTAAAAAATAATAGGAGTGGATAACGATTTATTATCGTCTTGGAGAGACCATAATTATTAGCCTACTGCTTAGCTATCTTCATTAACTATATCTGAATAAGACAGATTCTTCGCAACACTCTTATTTCACTTTTTCTTTCCTCTTATTTCTTCTACCTCACAACAATTCTTGTTATACATTACCATAGACTCTTTTATGGTAGATATTCACAATGATATATGTAAATAGATATATTCAGATGATTTCCTCGCGGTTTCTTTAGCTTATTTCCTTGTGTTGTGAATATTTGTGAAAATTTTCCTTCGATCAAGAATTATTATTCTTTATGAACTGTTAATTTGTATCTACCCCTTCAAATGACAACCAAAATGATGATTCGGATTAAGCTTTCGATCTAATGAGATATCAACCCACCAAGCACCACCATAATGTACCACAATTGAAATGTGCGTACTTAGGAGGCATCGTAGACGGTGACAGAAACGGCCATTAATAGGGCTATTATGTGACTTGGTTGAGTGATATTTGCTATGTCACCACCCTTCATTCTAAATACAGCCTCACTCCACATTGCTAATGACATAATGATGCTGAATTCGTCTCATCACAGCATCAGGGTTGGGTATCTTGAAATTAATCACCAACCTTGCTTTGATAGATTTAAAATCAGTTATTAAAAGAATGATGTGAGTATGATAAAAATAATAAAAATATCAGGCTTGATTTGTGGACAAACACCTAAAATTAGTAACATTTTATCTCGTCATAGCGTTAGGGAGTGTATTTGAAAGTTAACTATCAAACTTGCTTTGAGAGCTTTTTAATAATCGATTGATGACATCAATATGGACGAAGCATGATATTTATAATAATAATAATAAAGTTTTATTCCGGAAGGTATGCAGGAGTAGTGCAATGCAATACCTTCCATAATTGATATCAATACATTGTAATAATAATGGTAACAAAATAAAAAAGAACAGAAATTCATAAGAAATAAATAAATAAGTAAATAATAATAAAAAATAAAAAAATAAATAAATAAAGAATATAAGTAAATATTAATGGAGTATATTAGGCCTCATTTCTGCAAAACGCCATCAAGAGGGAGTCCATCCTGGCGTTAAGATTGATGGGGCCAATAATTTACTCCAATGCGCTTCTATGCTTGAGTTCGATCTGACGAGGATTCCATGATGAGGTTATTTCTGGAGTTGTTAATCATTCCTTCTACCCTGGTTCTCATAAGGGCTGCAAATCCTGTAACTCGCCCCTCGGTGAACATACCGGAAGCACTGCAGTGCCTGGGAAGACGAACATCATGCGGTAGGCGTTGTTGTACTGGACCCGAAGCCTTTCCATACTACTCTTCTTAAAATTGGTCCAGAGCTCGCACGTGTATAGGGTAGTACAGAACGCCAGGAAGAGTGTCCTTTTCACTTTTATAATCATGATATCACAGATAATAATATCCGTCTTGATTTACAGACAACAACCCTACAATTTGTATGAAAAACAGTCTGAAATGACACGCATAACTCATTATTATCTATATAGGGCATTGCTGCGTGTTGTATTCAATAATTCGGGATTATTCTGTTAAACATTGCGTGTTTCGCAATGCTGGTTATGGAAATAGACAATGGATTACAAGAGATTTATTCTGCGGTTTCTTTTTATCGAAATAATCGTTTTGATTATTTATAAGAATACCCCCTATATTAAGTGTGTGAAAATTAATGCAAAAGTAACAATGAATGATATAATATAAAAAGCATGAATCAACAACTTAGTTTCAGTGAAATATCGACGTTTATTTACAAGAACTTGAATAGTTCCTAAATATTTAAAAGTAGAACCAAATGCGAAATAGCTCTAACTGTAAAAAAAATAAAACTCCAAACTGATAACCTACAATTTATTGTACATTTCCTAAATCAAAAATTATTCATTCTATAAAATATGTCTGGAAGTAATTAAAATGATTGTTTTCTAATTTAATCAACAAAAAAATCATAATTAATAACAGATATTTATGTTATTCACGCAAGTCAAATATTTAACAGATGAACGTTTTTATAACTTTATTTCAGATTTAAGTAGAGTAAGTATGCCCGTATGAGTGTGAACTTTTCAAATTTGAAACTGATGTTAATTGAAATCATTAAATTTAAAAAATAATCTTATCAAATCCCTACCTACCTAATAAAGTATCTACCTAAAATGTATTTTATCAGACATTATTGTATATTTAAAATGGAATTAATAAGTTTTCTTGACAAGTCAAGTCACATCCCGTAATTTTTTTCAAACCACTAGTTCATATATGTGTAATTTATATCTGAAGTAATTGAGAAGGTTAAAATATTAATAGTTTACAGTTGACAGAATGTATTAAATTAAACCTGTTCCGAATTCTTGATATTTCGTCATCGCATTCTGCACACCGCCAGTAACCGAATCAGTGCACTCATCAGGTGTGTCATAATTCTAATCAGCACATCAACGGGCATATTGCACATATGGCAAACATTAGCAAATGTACAAAATTGCAATGTAACCTTAATAATGTCTTGTGTTCTATCAACATAACATATGAGGTCTTCTCCTTTGAGTATTATTAAATGTGATATGATATCACATTAACCTTACTACCCGGCTCCGTGTTAAGATAGAAATGATGTGCCCAGCTGAAAATAGTTGCATTGAATTGAAAATTGCATATAGAATTGTCTAGTTAAATGTCATGGTGCCACAGCTCACCGTTCAAGAGTTTTTGCTGCTTCGACAAGCATTTGTGCTTTGTAGTAATTAATATCCTTTACCTTTGTAAAATGTAAGAATGCATTTAAAAAATGATGTTATTTTATTAATTCTATCATAACTATACTAGGATCTCAATTATTGAAGACACTTGATTTTGATAGATAAAGTCAGCGCCCTTGAGGTGACTTTATCACAAAAACGGCGCTAATACAAATTATCCAAATATTATTATGTTACTATTGCAATCAGGTTTCTTTTTCGGGAAGGTTTGTTAAAAAAACTGAATCCAATTAAACCATTGTCTATTAGAAAGACTTTGTTGAGTCGTAATCGTTCTTACATTCTTATAAAATCTACACCTTTATTAATTACAACTCCGTGTTCAAAGAAGTCCATTTTTTTTAAATGCATAAAGTGCATGCTTACGGTACTTTGGGCTCGCTTTTCTAAGGACATCTTTAATGCGGGGAGTGAGAATGTGTGCTTAAAAGTGGATGCGAGCTAAATAGAGCAGTTAACAAGCAGATACGTGCCCAAAAAGAACATGCAACAAAGACTTATCAGTTAAAAAAGGCTCCATTCATTGAAAGTGTACAAAAAGCTCCTCGTCTCGGAAAAGCTTTGAAAGCTCTGCGGCAGACAACATAGACGTAAATGTAGGTTCACAGGCAGAACGGGAAGCGGGAAGCGGGCTCTATGTACCCATGTTACTGAGTCTAAAGCACGCCCAGAGTACCCAATACCTTTAAACCTTGTACCCTCCATACCTTATACTACCCTGGTCCTACATTTTTATATGAGGTCTACACTCTGCAGAGATATTTAGCGTAGAGTGAATGTATTCAACATCATTTTAAATAAGGAGGTCAAAAACATATCTTTAATATAATATTTAAAATGGCTTTTGAGTATGTTTTTCTTTTTATATTTAAGACATAATTCTTTAGCGGTAGACTGAAACAAAGACCAATAATTTATCGCCTATTAAAAGTGGCTAAGGTTTTTTTCAGTATTTGTTTCTTAGATATCTACGCTATCGTGAAAAGTTTTTGTAATATTTCACTCTTCTCTTTTGAAACTTTGTATGTATCACAGGGTTGATAAAATACTTGGCAAATTACGTACACAATGTTATATTCAATATTTTTTTACTTTTATCTTCATCTTCGTCTATTTTCTAAGTCAGATGTTGAGAAAATGTGCAATATTGTGTGTGAGGCATATCATTATCACCACGGCATTGCAGTAGTTTCAGTTTTCTCTAGTCATCAGGTCTTACGACTCTGCTTCAAGCTTCTTCCAACCAGTTAGTTCACCTCTGAATCGCTTCCACTGGAAGACCCATTTCGTTATTCTACCATTTGAAATTTTCTCCAAATATTGACTCCATTCCAGTCTTAGGGACCTATAGAATCAAACGACAGTTTCAAGTTCAATCAGGTCATCAAGTAAATGGTTAATTTATATTGTGTGTGATTCATTATCTGATGTGTGTCTTATTGGTTTCTGCAATTCAAGCTACACACCACATCTCAAAACTGTAAATATCCATTCAGTTATAACTTATACGAGGAAAATACTTGTTCAAATATCTTATATTGCTCGAACAACTAAACACAGCATTCATCCAATTTTACCATGCCATTCACATCATATTTTACGTCGCTCTCCGGCCCGAGATTGGTGAAATATGACGTACCTTTGGCGTAGTATCCGTGCTCCCTACCTCCTCCCACTGCGACGGGGGGGTGGGTCGAGGGTAGTGGGGTAGTCCTCACTCCATCGCTCCACCGGAACTACCGTTGCACAACCAGACGGCAGACGCTCGCAGGAAATGTTTTATTCAACAAGAAAATCATTATTTACCGTAATTACGAAGGCTGTTCTATTTATGTGTGCTACCTCTACCTGTGTCCTGCGCCCCTGGTTAGTGAACTCTTTGAAAGTTTCACCTGCAGGATTCAAAGGAAGCAAACATGTCAACATTTCCAGAAATATAATTTAACATACCTCGTGTTGCACTATACTGAGCTAATATGTACAAGTATATTCACTCGTTCCGTTTGTATTTCAGAAAATAAAGACTCTCTAACTATTGTAAATTTTCTAATTGTTTTGAAAACTGAAAGTATAACAATCTTGTTTTTTGTAGAAAGACAAGCTTTTAAGTGTGACACTTTTTCAAGGATGGATAATAATTCAATTTTCTAAAGCACCATTTATGAATATTATCACCGAAAGAGTGTTTTATAAAACTTTTTTAGTAGCTGTAAACTTAAATATTTTTAAGGATTATATAACTTTTTTCACTAAGTATAGCTTGCTCTTTAAGGAAAGAACTCGCTGTGAGAATCGACTGCTAACTGAATGTTCTACACAAATGTATGTCTTATCGAATACCTCTTAGAATCTTTAATGGTATAGTTTTTCTTTCACTTAATTTATACAGTATTAAAAAGAGAAAACTCTTTATTGTTAAAGGCGAAAAGTATAGGTATCGCAGTGAAAGTTAAAGCAAATACAGTACTCACACTGACGCATTAATTTCTGGCAAAAACCATGGTTTAAACATGTTTTTTGACATCAGAAAAGAAAAGTCCAGTTATAATTTTTTTGTCCATTAATTGTTTTTTATTTCTTTTTAAAAGAAAGACAAACATTCCCGAGTTACAAATAACCTGACAATATTTGAAAAACTCCTACTGCCATCATAGATGTTGCTTGTGTAATGATGGAGGACTTAGCCAGCAGAGGAATTGAACGCACGACGCCCGGGTGGGAATCCGACGCCTTTGTCCACTCAGCTACCGACCTGTAAAATTTTTGTAATAGGCATCAATAACTTTTCGAATATTCTAATTTGATAAACGTATACACTTGTTGTCCATTTTTCCAGTGATAACAATAAGTAGGCATAAGCAAGACGAAAGGACTTTTCTCGAGGACATCGCTATTGAAAGTGCATACATAAGTACCAATACACACAATTCTAAGTATGTATTGTTTGAATTATTTTTTAATTGAAAGATTTGTTTTATTTCTATTCAAAATATAAATAAAATTAAAAAGTTACGTATTTTTTTTTTTTTTTTAATTAAAAAAATTCAATTGGTGAAAGCCAGCCTTTTGGTACGAGCCTTACATGAGAGTTTTCTCGACGCTGAAATAATCACAGGCAGAAACAAAGGCGAGCGAGTTTTTATAACAAGACTCGACCTTAAGCCTAGCGATTCTAGCCGGCCCTTTGTAATATTCCGTGATTTTTCATGGGTTCCCGCTAGTTATAAATAATTTCCTTTGTGAGTGCGTACGTCTGTACGAGACAGAAGTTTTCAAATGTTGGACTGATTTTAATTGATTTTTTTTATCTCTTCTTACCTATGAAAGTCTTTTTTAATCCCTACCTACCCATGAAAGAACCTACCTATAATGTATTTTGACAGAAATTAATTTCCTTGAAATAGTATTATCCGTTTTTTTTTTTTTTTATTTTAAATTAAACAATAATTATTATTATTTTAACTTAAAAAAAAACAAAATTTAGTTAAAAGCTCTGCGATGCAATTATTTTTTCGCGTGACAGCTGTTTTGCCTTCTGAGGACATTATCAAACCCTCATAAGGCGAAACAGCTGTCACGCGTAAAAATAATTACATCGCAGAATTTTTAACTAAAATTTATTTTTTTAAATTTGAAATAACAATAATTATTGTTTAAATAAAATTAAAAAACCTAAAAATTAAAATGGAGTTCTACAAAATAAACTTTAAAACCATAAATATATAGTATTATCCGTGTTATTGGCTGTATCTGAATATTCAGGTAATTTCCAACCTTCCCCTTTCCAATCTCTTTCTCTTGCCAAAACTTTCTCAAATTAAAAATTCCACCGGCCGGCCTTTGTGACTTTCTGTGCGGTGTTTTTGTGTATTTATCATTTATGTATTTAGCAATTTCTATCTCAAATGATATTTTTTAGGCAAACTGTTGAAAGCCTTTGAAGTGTTAAATCATTGAAATAATGTTTTTTATGATTACCCTGAATAGTTTTATATTCGAACAAATAGTGAAAATCTTCAAACAAAGTTCCACGAGAATCCTAAGAACCAGTCCAAAACTAACAGACCTTGGTAGGTTTATAGGCTAGAAAGCTTTCAGCCTGAAAATTAGGAGATCGAAGTTTATTAAAGTGAAAATATTTTTCAATCGGGCCTTTCTTATTTGACAAAGGAGACGATAGTAACATGCTGTGGGGTTTATTTTTTGTTTTTTATGTTTTTTTATAGTGAATATCGCACAAAAGTTCCAACTGCTTTCAACCGTCTAGAGCCAGTGGGACTATGGCATCCCCAATTGGGTTATGTTGTGAGGCTGAAAGAGGAAGGAAGGGGAAGGAGATGGGGGAGAGGAATGTTGGGTACCTGACTATTCAGAACTGGTCACAAACGGCTAAAGCCATTTCAATCAAGCAACGTTTTGATTCTGAATGGTGGTCTTTCATCAGGGCGACACCATGAACCATTTTTTTATATTAATTTGCGCACGCTGGGTTTGAATCCGCGACTTTTGGATTCGTAGTCGAGCGTCTGACCTCTCTAAATATTATTTTGTCTTTGTTATATTAGATTAGGTCAGTGTGAAGCGCACTTAAAGTGAACTATCACAAAACTGCGCCATAAGAATTCATTGTCTCTAAATGTTCTGTTAACTGTGCGTTAATTGACCTTATTATGTAGTTACTTGATCCACAGCGTTTTATTAGATTCATGTTGATTTATTTATCACTTTTTTCCGAAGATGTTTAAAGGACAACAAATTCTTCAAATCGCTTTTGCCTGTAATTTGTCGTTGGTTAGTTGAATATTTTTGGCTTCATGTCAACGATGCTATTATATATTTATTTAGCATAAATATTATTAAAGTAAATAATATCCGAAACGCTAGGATATTATTTACGTTAATATATTAATCGAGATATTTCGCAGACGATTCTCACAATAGAAACAATGGCCAAAACTTCAAAGCTTATCATTATTAATGCTTTGAATGCAACCGATATTAAATTAGCATAACCAGCTGGATTGAATTATTATGCCTGCACAGGAACTCATTCATCGAACCTGGGAACTTGGCAGACTCCTGCATCTTAACTGCAAATAGCAGTATACTCCTGCCAGTTAAAAACTTGCTTAACATCTTAATTTTTTGATATCGACCCCAACTGTCTCACTTCCCAAATGTATATCGTCGCTGGAAATGCAAAAGAAGTTAAGCGACGCATTGGTCAAAAATGAGTCAAACGTGCAGTTTTGATCAAGTTTTTTTTTTCTGAATCGAATGCTCTGACTCTCGTTTGATTCTGAAGACTTTTGTGGCTCTTTAGCCATCTAAAATATATTTACCATTTGGGAGAAGGCTTGACTCGAGCGACATAAGTTTGAAACTTTTATTGGCTTTTTATGGCTTCAGGTAATACAGTGAGAGCATAAAGTTACCTGAGTTAACTTTTTTTTTCAAAATACAACCAGGTACTGGAGATTTATGAATTTTATTGTAAAAACAAAAAAAAAATACTTTAAAGTGCTCTTGTGTAAACTTCTTAAGATGGCGCTTCAACCCTTTTACCTTTCCGGCGACGATATAGTGGATGATAATCACTTACCTATGGCCAAAAACCATTACGTTTAATGCAATGTTTTTTTCAAATTCAATAAATTTAAATAAAATCAATTTTTAGGATGTGATTTAAATGTTTTACCACTAATAAACGCTAAATAATAATACGTGGCTAGTATAGATAGCGCTAATTGTGAAATATTAACTCAGTAGCGCTTAAAATATAACAAAAAAACTATGGCAAAAAGTATCTTTAAAAATCTAAACCACTCTACTATAGATTTAAATAGATCTTACGAAAAGATTGAAAAAGATTGCAGAATGAGAAAAATTACGACTTTAAGTATAATATTTAAATGCAGAAATTGTACACTAGAGCAAAAATTATATTACATCATTAAATTTGGTAGGTAACTATGAAACCAAGGTAATAAAAAATTAAGTTTGCAACTCAATTATAATTTTTATGTACCTACGTATTTGAATTTCTCAAGGTATGAGTCTTATGTTTCACTCTGAAGTCTTTTATCACCCTTAATTAACATGTTTTACTGAAGAAAGAAAAAATCCAAAAAACAATCCTGTCTCAGCATTAAATAAGAAATAGTAAAACATGAAATTATAATTTTAAATAAAAAATAATTTTGTTTTAAGCCACTTTATTTATACACATAACAATCCTGTCTCAGTTAGACTTAAATTCATCAGAAATAGTAAAACATGAAATTATAAGTACATGCATTTTAAGACAGGTTCAAACCTCAGCACTCCTTGGCAAGATATATTTGTGTACAAAAGACTGCATATTAAAATGCAATGCACCAAAGCACCCGGTGTGTTGACAAACAATGATGTCTGCGAATCTAGATTTCCAGAAACCAGGTTCGCAGAAATTGCAGAAGGTGCCTGTACGTACGTAAAATTTTAATTACACACGAACATTCGAATACCGTAGGTTGAAAATTGATCGCCCAGGAGTGACGGAATGCGTCATTGTTAATGTTTTTGAATGTTGTTGTTTATGATGAATGTCCGAGGCATGAGTGGAGGAATATTTATTTTCATGCTCAACGCGTTTGTATATTTTGTATGGATTGTAAGCAACGACTCTGTTTTAACGGCTGTCCACACTGGCGACCAAATTATTGTATGGAAAATCTAAAATTCACTCGAAATAAAGTAATAAATTAGTAGAGCGGTCCAAAGCATCGGGTTCGCACTTACTCAATCCTTTGCTAGTTAGCTTTAATTTTTATAGTTAATACCGAAGTAATAATGAAGTACTTGGCTATCCAGATCTGGACCAAACACGGCTAAAGCCATATCAAGCAACGTTTCGATTCTGAATGGTGGTCTTTCACCAGGGTGATACTGAAAGTATCTACCACTCTGAAACGTGCCGCAAATCTACTGTGTATAATTTTATATAATCAAATGTTATAACACATTATTTAAATAACATTTATTTTCGCACGCTAGGATTTGAACTCAGTGAGACTATGGTATCCCCAATCGAGGTATGTTTTGAGGCTGAAGGTAGCGGGAAAGGGAAGGAGATGGGAGAGAGGAAGGTCGGGAAGTACCTGGCTATCCAGATCTGGTCACCAAACACGGCAAAAGCTATACTTCAAGCAACGTTTCGATTTTGAATGTCGGTCTTTCAGCAGGGTAATACTGAAAGTATCTACCACTCTGGAACGTGCCGCTAATCTACTGTATGTAATTTTATATTAATTAAATGTGTTGTGACACATATTAATCGAATAAAATTTATTTTCGCACGCCGGTCTTGAACCCGCGACCTCTGGATTCGTAGTCGACCGTGGAGGCCGTCCTAGCTATAGCCCTTCGTCGTTGTCCAAGCAACTCTTTCCGACTATAATGACGGAAGCGAGGTTTTTTTCAAATATTACCAAATCAAGAATATTTACGTTATTATAAGATCGAGATAAAAACCATGAGACTTTGGTCTCTGGTGAGGAGATCCGTTAAAATTTGGTAGAACAGGAGTTATTACTGCGACCTGGATTTGAACCCCAGAACTTTCCGTTATCAGGTAGATAGCACAATAATAATAATAATAAAGTTTTATTCCGGAAGGTATGCAGGAGTAGTGCAATGTAATACCTTCCACAATTGATATCAATACATAGTAATTATAATGTTAACAAATAAAAATTAAGAGAAATTCATGAGAAAAAATAAATTAAATAAAATTTAATTTAATTTAAATTAATATAATATTAGTAAAAAAATATTAATGGAGGATATTAGGCCTCATTTCTGCAAAACGCCATCAAAGAGGGAGTCCATCTTGGCAGCGTTAAGATTGATGGGGCCAATAATTTACTCCAATGCGCTTCTATGCTTGAGTTCGGGATCTGACGGGATTCCATAATAAGGTCATTTCTGGAGTTGTTAATCCTTTCCCGCATTCCTGCTACCCTGGTTCTCATAAGGGCTGCAAATTCTGAAACTCGCCCCTCGGTGAACATACCGGAAGCACTGCAGTGCCTGGGAAGACTGAACATCATGCGGTAGGCGTTGTTGTACTGAACCCGAAGTATTTCCATGCTACTCTTCTTAAAATTGGTCCAGAGTTCGCACGTGTATAGGGTAGTACAGAACGCCAGGAAGAGTGTCCTTTTCACTGGTGGACTACAGAGCCGAAATCTTCTACTGAGCATGTTTGATTTCACACTGAGTGCTCGTTTTTGCCTGTCGATGTCGTCATCATCCATTAGCTTGCTGGTGATGATGTGCCCTAGATATTTGGTTTCTTCCACCACCCTTAGAACCTCACCGTTCGAGATAGCTGGAGGAACGTTTTTCGGACCCTGCCCGTATCTGATAACCATCAGTGCCGTTTTTAGCGGATTGTAAATCATGTTTGTTCCCTGAGCAAACTCTTTACAGATATTCAAGAGGATACGTAGCCCTCTTATAGACGGCGTCATGAGTACCATATCGTCTGCAGGCACAAAATCAAAAAATCTTCACAAAATCTTCCAGGGATATTTTTTCAAAGACAATTCGGTGTCGATTACTTATTGATTAGTATAAAGTAGGAGTTACTTATTGATTAGTGTAAAATCTACACGTGTCGAATATCTTTGATGACAAAAAAATTGCAGTAGGTTTTGTTGTTAAAAACAATTTGAATTATTTTCTGGTTTAGGGTACTTTGTCAAAGTGTTTGTCTTACTCTGGCATTGTGCAATGTGCAAGGAGCACCGAGCAGCTGATGCGGACGGACCTGCTTTGAGAAAAAAATCGCAATTGTGAATAATTCGCATTCACCCAAAACCAGCCGCGAGGAATAAGTACGAGAAAAAAATAGACCTTGAGAAATCTGTATGGCGAGCGTAGATTGTATAACTGCATAGGATACAGCTTGTAGCATTTATGATAATAACGTATTCATAACAACTGTACAGAAATTTTTGTGCGTTAATAAAAATACCCATAAATTTATCCTAAGTCTAAAGCCTTTAAAAATATACATTATATTACATAAATATATTCAATTAGACTAAGTATCTTGAAATATTTTTTACTAGCTTTACTACTCGCTTGTTAAAGTTTTGAAAATAATGGTCTATTTTTTTTTGCAATTTAATAGGTTTTTTACAGCTCCATAGCTCATGATGGACATTTATTTTCATAAACTAACGGTCCGTGGTTTAATTAAAAAAAAAATACATAACACGAAATGGAAAAAAGAGATACAGAAAAAACAGCACATACATCATATTACAATGAAGCTTTGACAAAAATAGGAGGAAATATTTATTAGAAATAATATTTAAGTAAGAGCCAAGGTCAAGTTAAAGTTTTGGTAGAGTCGTAAAGAATGACGAAAATCATTTAGACTGCTACCAAAAATTTCAAGACCATGGCTTGAGTTAACAAGTCTCGCCATTCTGAACAGTGGAGAATGATACCCATATTTAGTAGAGTGATGATTGAGGAACAGCAATTCATTGTTTCTGCGTCTACGGCAAGGAATGTTGATCTGAATCAGTTGCAACAAAGAAATTGAGTGAATAATACAATTAATAATTTATGACATGAGTTTACTAACTTCAAATAGAAAAGTTGACCCTTCAATTCCAAACACGAAAGGTGTGAAAATTTCATGACGCCAGAGCTCACCATTCGGGAGATTTAATAACCGTTCCTTCAACGCGTGCACTTTGAATCGATGGCGCACCCTTGAAAATGAATAAAATGAAGGTAATAATTCAGCAAGATTGCGTACTCTAAACGTTATTAAAAGAATAAATTTACTTTTGGAAAAGTTAATATTTTGATCAATGCTAGAAGACGGCTTCCATATTTCATCTTTGGCATAAAGGTGGCACCTTGGTTGCCATTTCTATGGGAATTCGCCAGACGTGGGGTGTACTTACAGCTGATGAAAGGAACCTGAGAACTCAGGCCGAACAGTTCAGGTTCTCTGTATGGGGTTGCTTTGTCCTTCCACCGTCCACGAAAAGAGGGTTTTTTTCTACGCAGAGGTGCCTAAGTAACTACACACATACAGACATTGAAAAGAGCGCAATAAATGCAATTATTCTACCTGGGAAATGCACAAAGACTTTGGGACAAAAATAAACTTTGAAGTGTATCACAAAAACGGTGAATTTTAAAGTAAGTATCATCTTTACACTTCTAAAGGTGTGGTTTTATTTATGACTCGTTGAAAAATTGTGTTAGCTTTGTCTTAAATATGTCCCAAATGTTGATTTATGGAATAATTGTACTTTGCTCACGTGTAATGATTTATTGTAGTGCTTATTTAATCCAATAACTTTTCCTTATTACTGGTATTGAGAGGGTAATAAAGAAATGTAAGAAACGACAAACAAAAAATTACAATTAGAAGGAAAGTTACTACGAAAACATTCCCCATTTTTTCAATGTTTTGTTTGTCTAGATTTTAGATTTTTTTTCTTCATTTTAATATGTTATTTGTATTTAGCCAATTCGATATTGTCGAGCAATATAGAAGTGTCGCCATGCAAAGGCGGTTTTAGTATTGATTCATTTTAGGTTAGGAACTTCACAATTATAATATTTATTATTAATATATGGTTAGACAGCAGCTGTATATGTTGTAATGACAATTGCTGAGCGATCGTGAAGGTAATGCAATATTCGTAGATGCTTTTTTAGATGACTTCCGTGACATGTGTTTTTATTAATATCTGTATGTGTAGTATTTGAATTTTGCGTTGTTTACATTTGGGAGTAGGAGCTTTTATGCTTTCATCAAATCATTAATAAATAATAATACAGTTTCATTTCAGTTGAAATAATTTTTTTTATTGTTGGAGTTTATTATTTTATAAAACAGTATAATCTCAATATTAACTAAATAACGATGACTCCATTAAATACATTATTGTTGGTAAGAGTGATAACTCTTTATTGGTACTATATTCACCTCCTGTTACATACTAACTCAGAGCAAGAATATGTATGGAGAGAGAGAGCTAAATATTTTACCCAACCTATACAAATTTACGATAAATCATTTCCTCCGGGTTTTTACGTCGTAAACCGAGAGAAAAAAGTTAAGACAAGTTGTCACATAATATCGCACCACTTTTCGGTATGTAAGCATTTATTTCGTCTCCCGCGTCTCCGGCGACTCCACCTACTACGTTTAGTTATGCGACATAACAGGACATAAATCAACGGGTTTTTTTAGGTTACATCCCATATTTTTGTTAATAACAATACTGTGAAAAAGTGGTCATACAAATAAATAAAACATTATGTTGAAATGTGATATGAATGGATATGTAAATATCCTAGCCCTAGCCCTAGTCACGCTCGGGTCAGGAAAAAATCAACAATCCTGACTACACAAGCTATCCGTTCTTGGTGTATTAATGCTCTGAGCTTACTAACCTACTGTTGACCCAATCAGTCTAATAAATAACATCGACTATCAGTTCGATCGACAGAACATTCAACTAATCTGAGAATTGGACCCCGTAGTTTGCTAAGGTAGAACAAGTTACGAAGGTACTATTCAACAGTGAATAGATAATGGCTGATGCTCATCATATATAGTACAAAACCAATAGCACCATCGTCAGGCACTTTTGATTCAGTTTTGCTAACTCCTGGTAGCACAAATTTTGATCTACCTTGTACCGGTTACTTGTCTCATATCGTCAAACCAGCGGTATTTGATCTGCTCAGAAATAAGACCTGTTCTAGGTCTACACTCGAGCACTCTTCTCGTCTATCTGTTGTCCTTGAGACGAGAAATATGTTCAGTCCAGAAGCGACTGGTGAATCCATTGGTTTATTTTGTGATCCAGCAGTAAAATAATTTGTATTCCTTCCATATTTCACTCTGGATCTTTCTCAGTTGCTTCAGATTTCTTTGCGTAAATACTATTGTTCAAAATACGTCCAAGTAAATGATAGAAGACGTCGAGAACGACCCAACGATACATGGCACAATCACAAGAATGAAATGTCTAAGTCGGATAATGTCAATAGACTGCATAACAGAAGAGTATGTATTATTCATTTATTTATAAACTAACGGACTATTGTCTAATTACAAAAAAAAAAAACATCCAAAAAAATGGAAAAAAGAGCAACAAAGAAAGAATAGCACATACATAATATTAAATGAAGCAATGACAAAAATAGGACAAGACATACATAAGAAAGAACATTCAAATCAAAGCCAAGGTCGAGTCAATGTTTTGGTAGAGTCGTAAAGCATGACAAAAATCATTTAGACTGCTACCAAAAATTTCAAGACCATGGCTTGAGTTAACAAGTCTCTACATTCTATACAGTGGAGAATGATACCCATAATTAGTATAGTGATGATTGAGGAATAACAATTCATTGTTTCTGAGTCTACGGCAAGGAATGTTAAACTGGATGAGTTGCAACAAAGAAGGTGAGTCAATTATACAATTAATAATTTTTAAAATGCAAATTAAATCAAAGTTTTTCCTACGCTTTTCTAATGAAGAAATTTTCAATTTCCTATTAATAATCGCCTCTTTCTCGCCCTAATCTACATGCAATTCCGCGTAAGAAGCGATGTCGCACGGATTCAATACAATGAATATGAACGGTTTAGAAAGGGGACCAAATGACACTGGCATATTCTAGACGAGGTAATTTACATACGTTTGAAACCAATCTTATCGTGATCAATTATTTAATGTGAGAAATAAAATAATATCTGAAAAGGTTGGTAACCTGCGGCACATATTTTGTCTACCAAGTGCGAGAAGTTCCTTACATTACATGAATGATCTGTCTGCTATTTTTTTTATGTTAAGTTTCTCATATTTGTACAAAGGCCATTGAATAATACTGAAAAGTAAAATTTTTTCCCGGACTACGCAGGGAATGAAAATTAATATTAATTAATAGCAAATACGTTCTAAGAATTACATTTTTCCTAAAGGTTGAGAGCTTTTCAGAAACTTTTAAAACTTGTTTGTTTTAGTTAAAAAATATTCCATTCAATGGTTACTAACCCAAAGCTGTTTTCTCTTGATTGTCTGAGTCACTTTTTTTCCGCCATACTTATTCACAGTGAATGGTTTTGTTTTGACGTACACGGGCAATAATTCAACACAGTTGCGCAACATCTTTTTTTTACTTTGTCAGGAACACGTGACCACTGGTTGAAAGCCCTTACCCCTACGCCAAGCCGGTGCTCATTATACATGCATCGGTATACACTACATACATTATTCTCCTCCTGATACCCTCTCCTTTCGAAGGTCTTATATAATCAAAACATTTCTCATCCTGCAGACTGAAGAGTGTTCTGATTAAATTTTTAAAATGTATTTTTTCAAAAATATGAGAATATTTTTTATAAAGTTAACCGTACTACATACTTGTTTTTATTTGACGAATTTTTACTTTTTAGTTGCAACCTACCTTTGGCCATACATTCGACTTCCTTAATCTAGTTTTATTTAAGGCATGCATCCGTATACTGCTTACACAAAATGCTTTAAAGTATTCTTCCTGCATTGCTAATACATTTTGCACAATGAAACGTTCGTTTTATAATGTTATTCTTCCACTAAAGGTTTAATCCTTTTTATAAAGTGTTCGCTTTTTTTAGTTTAAAACATCACTGTTATGTTAAAAGCTATCATTAAAAATGCTATGTTTGTGGTGCCATCTATGGATAGAAATACGAATTGACAATTATTTGACTGAAGAAATTATTATTTTACTGGCGTTTGTGAACGTATTCTTTTTTTCTATTGTTTCATTAATTGATTATGTGTTCTGAGTATTCATTGCTTATTTTATAATATAATACGCCGTAGGATTTTACCATAATAAACATCCAGACACACTTCTTTCAGCATCAAAACATACCCCAAAATGGGGATGCAAAGTCTTACGAACGCCGGGTAGTTAAAAAACATCATTATGAAATATAGTAAGTAAACAAAAAAATGTATTACACCAATCCCTTGGCTATAATAATATCAACGTCACGAAAACCGAAGAAAAAACATTTAAAACTTCCTGTGACGCATTCACCATCGCTATGTAAACCATACAATAGGAAATCGTAGCTGTTTTTATATAATGCAAACTTCGACAATGGTATCAAAACCAGATTCAGGCAGTTTGCCCCTTCACAAACCGTTGTATAGACCGACCGAATATGTCTTTTTGTGTTTTGTCCGAAGATCAAACGGAATTTCGGTAAAAATCGAAACATTCACATTTTAGTATTTTTAATACCACCAACGAATTTTTAGTACAGCTTGATACACTTAAGTTTCCACGTAGCCAAAATAGGAACTAACCTTGAAGTAACAATGTATGGAGGGAGAGCTAATTATTTTTACCCAACCTACACAAACTTGCGATAAATCACTTTCTCCGGGTTTTTACGTCGTACACCATGAGAGAAAAAGAGACAATAAATTTCATAGACCGCTTCTATATACTGTAAGGATGATCTTAAGGTCCTGGTTCACGGCAGGACTCCACCCACATTTTTTATTATGCCACTAAACTTGACACAACTAAACGGTTTTTTAGGTTATATGCTATATTTTTGTTGATAAAAATACTGTGAAAAAGTGGATATACGAATAAACAAAAACATTATGTCGATATGTGATATGCACGGATGTATAAATACCGTAGCAATAAATACCGAGTCAGTTTAGAATCATCAAAAACAAGTCAAAAACTGACTTCACTGCCTTGGATAGATACTACTCTACCAACTCTATGGAACTGACGGACTCATTTTTTAAACATTTTTTTTTAATTCAGAGAGTGGCGACGCATTTGACTGCAATGTTAAGTATGTGGTTCTATAAGCACTTTCTTCAAAATTGTTATGTTTGCCTTGCAGTTGGCATAACCGGACGCCACCTGTGTTTAACGCCGGAAAGATGGTCGGTAGAGACTATGCACAATTCACTATATAATTAATACATAGCAAAAACATTACACATTAAGATTCTAAATATACGTAAAACTCGTGAAATTCTTTAAAAAACACAGAAGACTAAATTGTTAAACCAGAAGATCAATACGAATATTACATTAACTTTGCGGTGTAATACGATTCTGTGTTCAATTATCAATGGTAATAAATTATGAATGAATAAATGTAGTAAATCGGTTTAGTATTAACATAAAATTAAAATATAGAAAATGAAGATTGTGATGCACTGTACCTTTATGTATAAATTTGAATGTATTATATAACAAATGGGGTTCTAGGTGGAATATTTATAGGCTTTTATACACACAGAAGTAAAATCGCTAAGGAGTTTCTTAAAGCAGAAAATTATTTAAAAATTTGGTGAATTCACAAAGAAAGGTATCATGATTGAATTTGTATTCTAATTTGTTTTCTCAGAGGAGGTCACTTTAAGAAACGATTCAGTCCACAATTTACAGGCCTCAGGAACAATTAAATGAAAAACATATTCTACCAAGAGCCCATAGAAACAAGATCAAGAGAAAAAACAACAATCTTATCATGTTTTTACATAATAATAGATTATACGGTAAAAAGATAAACTTTCAGTAAAATGTATAGTATATATAACATCTGCGGTTCCATATTCAAATTCTTTAACTGCTAAAGAGGTCATGTTAGAAACAACCATATTCATTTTCAGTGACATAAAGTTTTCGATCAGGGTAGGCAGTACTAAAAACAGGGGATTAATTGATACTAAAGATAGGTACCTAAAAAATGACACTGATTGCTTTTGCATTTGTTCTGTAAAAGCACTGCCTTGACACCAATAAAAATACTAACACAAACAAGCCACTTGAATGCCCACACAGCTTAGAGTATACATATTTTGTGTAGTCTAGTGATCATAGAATAATCTACTCTGACATTGGCGGAGTTTGGGTATATATGTAGTTACTGCTTTTAACACCTTATGGTAAGACGGTTTACGGGGCGCTCGCGGCGCTAATAACTGAGCTTCTTGCGTATTTTTGTAAAGTGTCGATTTATTTTTTGGCAATAATTTAATATTATTTAATTCAGTATAATCCATATTTTTAAGCGAGTACGGCAGGATAGGCAGTGCTTATGTGCCAATATGGAGCGCACGCCTCTGTTCATCTGTATATCGAACTGAATGGTTTAACTTTTGTCACATTTGCAACGTGCACAGAAACGATTCGGTTTCAGTTTGCGAATTCGGTCGGACTCTAAACTCTTCTAACATACCTACAGTTAATGTCTCACGTCATAGGTACATCTGATTTTTCATACAACCGCATATCTCCCTTTGGTTGGAACTAATCGCATTATTAACGGAAGCTTCCGGTTCTGGTGTAAATAGGGGATGACCGTGACCGTGACCTAGGCAGATTTACAGGGCTGAAAACACATTAGTAAAACTGCATGCGTCGTTAAAACTGTCAATGTGTTCTCCCATATTATATATATATCGTCACCGGAAAGGCAAAAGGGCTGAAGCGCCATTTTGGGAAGTTTACACCGGAGCACTTTAAATATATATTTTTTAAATAAAATTCATGAATCTTCTATACCTGGTTGGATTTTGAAAATAAAGTTAACTCAGGTAACTCAATGCTCTCATTGAGTTACTTGAAGCGACAAAAAGCTTTAAAAAATCCCAAACTTGTGTCGCTTGAGTCGAGCCTTCTCCCAAATGGTAAACATATTTTAGATGACTGAAGGGCAACAAAAGTCTTCAGAATCAAATGAGAGTCAGAGTATTCGATGCAGAAAAAAGAAGTGATCAAAACTGCATACTTAATTCATTTTTGACCAAAGTGTCGCTTAAGCTCTTTTGCCTTTCCAGCAAAGATATAGTATATCTTTGACGGTCTATTGGATATCTTATGTGACACACATCGTTGTGCTAAATCTCATTTGATGACGCTCTGACTTGAAATTCGTGCAATTGAGACTATTAAGAGTCGTGCACCATTTATATCTTCTTATTCGTGTAGTGGAAGAGAGTTGGTAGAGTTTGTAGTGTGACACTGGGGTGGACAGTCAGTCGAAGGCATCGGGTGTCACTTGGTCCAGCACAGATGTGTCTCCGGGAAACTGGTGGAGTGAACTTTCTGCCCCCATATTATATTCGTTTGTCTGTATGTCTCCACATTTACACGATTCAGGATCGTTGAGGCCCCGTTTGTGCATCGTATATGCACAGCGTGTATGCACTGCACCGGGTAAAAAATTCAGTCTGTAAAGGTACACATTTTATTCTTGAAGACATCTCCCGTTATAGGAGGAATGAAACACAAAAGCCGGAAAGTAATTCCACAGCCGAGGTGTGAAAGAATAAGTGAAAAATTAACTAGAAATATGTCGACGAGTTTCCATTCAACTGAATCTTCTTCGGGACTTAAAAATATACTAATGATATAACAGGAATGTGCATGTACATATAATGGTGAAAAATGGGGAAAAGAGAGATATAATATTATATCTCTCTTTTCCCCATTTTTAAGTCCCGAAGAAGATTCAGTTGAATCGAAACTAGTCGACGTATTTATACCAAATAAAATGGATTCAAACAAAGTGTATTATTATTTAATTCATCATGCCAATCCACAAAATGTTTCCTTATTGTGAAAATTTATTAATTAATAATCTAAGAACAAGTATTAAAAACGACCCGTTCTCATGTAGGGAAGTGTCAACCGTGTACAAGTTTTTAAAACACATTTGATGTATCTGCCGATTGTGTACCGGTGCCGAATGGATCGACGAGAGCTTTTCAGAGAACCTTCGTTTGAACTTCAGAATAAACACAGAACGTCTAGTTAGGTCTACGAGGTAAAAAAATCATCAATCAAAATCGAAACGTTACGTTCCTTCAAATGCGTTAAGTGAATAGATCTGAATAATTCCCAATGTTCTATTTTTTCCATCCATTCAACTAAAACCCGCTAAGGAAACCATGCCATACCAAATTACACAGTTCAGATTCATTCAGATTCTCATATAAAAACCATTTTTTTCCCCTTTGTATGTAGGAACTTCATCGTTACTTTTTTATCTAAATCCTGCGGCTTAAGGCCAGCACCCAAGAATGATGCTAAACATCACTTTTTAACATTCTAATACGAAGCAATACTACAAACAATTTTTATGGAAATTTTCTATGGGTACTTAGAAAAATGTCTGAGGTTTCCAGTGAATAATTTTTTAAACTGTAACCCTTTAAATTCTATGGAAAACATACTGAAGTATCAGTAAAAGGTGTAGTTTTAAAACCAGCAAATGCATTTTCTAACGTTTTACCTAAAATTCCAGTATGCATTTCATAAATAATTTAAAATATTACTGTTCAACAATTGTATTCACTGAAACATGTATTCACCACAAACATTTTTATAACTACCCGTATAGAATTGACAGAAAAAGAATTTATAGTTTTTATTGTAGTAAAAAAACCAAGAAGTGTGTATTTTTGGGTGCTGACGCTTAAAGAACTCTTTAAATCGTTATCGTCGAATCAAATCTTATCTTAATAGTAAACCAATATCAGGTTTTTACCAATATTTGATGTTTCGGCCTTTCCTCATAATTTTATTTACCCTATCTTTAGTAGAGCCCGCGTACTGGAAGACATGACACGATAAAAGTAAGTCGGCATAACAGACAATTATTGTGTGAGACGATTTATGAATGTGCATGAAGCGATGAGTCTCTCAAATGAATTCAGCTTAAGTATTATGGTTAACTTTACGTCTGAAAAAAAACTATTTAAATTCGCTTTGACTAACAGAAAAAAGGGAATCTTGACTATAACGGAAAGGGTTTGCTATACGGATTTTTTTTTATTCCTTTCATCTCCCTAACAAGAGCACCAAAGAATAACGGTTTTTTTCCCATTTAGTCAATGAATGTCGTCTCGTGAACCAAAAAAAATGAAAATAATTAGTTAATGTTAGTATTGAACGAGTTTTGGAAGGGTTCTAATTATTAGTTTAATAGTTGTTATCAAACTGTAAACATAGATGGCTCAGAAAAAGGAACGGTGGTGAAGAAAATAAAAAGAGCTCTAGCTAATATTTTTGAAAAATTACAAAAAAACACCAAAAGATTTGAGAACCAAATTGTGTTTTTTGTTAGATTAAAAAAACATTTCAAAAGTTTCCGAAGAATTTAGCAGGCGGCAGAGTGCGGGGGGAAGATTGCCTCGATGACAGTCAAACTTCGTTATGAGAGGACACCAGAAGAAAAAGATTTTTTTTTAAATTACTTTTATAAAAATCCTTCGTTTAAAAACTTCTAGGATGGCACGTTTTACCACTCTTTCTCAACATTATTACAAATCACATATCATTTAGGTCCCCCACATCACTAATTAAAGCTAAGCAAACACTTAGTAAAGTGAAACATTAACCATAGCTGATGATTAAGCGAAAGATAACATAATTCAACGTCACTAACACCCTTGAACTGAGCGTTCGCTCAATGCAAATAGACGTAAAAAAGGTATTAAGGAGTTGCATTGCAAAAAAAATCCAATTCATTTGTTTTTGGTTTTAAAAAATAATAGCTTAAAAATATGTGTATGTATTTTTTTAAATATTATTTATTTATCAAACATAATACATAGTAGATAATACAAAACAGAGATAAAACATTATATTGTACAGTTTGATACTCATAAATTTAAGAAAATCTAATTTTTCACTTTAAAGATATACCCTTATAAAAAAGTTGTGCTTGTGTGCATGAGGGGGTGTTATTTATTACTACCGTAATGATTTTTTAAATATTTATTTTAAGTTTTGAGTGCAGTTTTTTAATTATATTTTGAATTCTTTAAGATCATCATTGATCAATCTTATTTTTCCGGTAAGCCATTAAAGAATTTTATTCCTAGATATTTGTAACTTTGATGACCTATTGTCTTTTTACATATCGGAATCGGTAAAGTGCATTTTTGTCTCAGATTTTTTATATTTTTAATAATGGATGCTTTAATTAAATTCTCCGAGTAGAACACATCTTGGCCTTAGTATTATATTATTATTATAGTAATTATACGGATTTTATTTAACGAGTATTTTAACAAGTCTAGAAAAAATATAGTAAAACGTTTTTAAGTATAAAATCTTAAAGTCACGAACCCTTTTTCGGATTTGATTTTATTGTATAATGTGATCAATCAAGTTTTTTGGGGTGTGACTAAACTTCACAAAATAAAATAAAAAACTTTTTTCTGCATAAATCTAAACAGGCGGCCGGTGTTAATTAGAATCTTATCACCCTCAGCGTAAGGAGTGCGTGATTTCGTTCGAATTTCAACGTGTTTTACGAATTGCTTTAAATAAATAAAAAAATAAGAGTGAGTGGATAGTGACCCAGTTAGATAAACAAACAAAAAAAGTTCAACATTTTTTTTGTTTATTTTTTAAATATTTTTGTGAAAAATAGCAGCGATTTTCCATTGAACCCAACAAATTAACTTGAATATTATTTTTACCTGATTTACCTTTGTGGGTACAGTTACAATTATTATATGTTTCAATTTATTCAAGAAATCGACACATTTCCATCCACGTCTCCCCGCAGCGCTCCCTACTGGTGTCACACTTTCGGCCGTTTTGGATTTTCTTTACAACTTTATGTTTGTCCGTTACTTCTTCCCTTGCAAGCTATAACGGCCGCGTCCCACTGAGAACCTTGTACAAGTGGGGTCGCACATACGATTATACAACTGTGGAAGATGCAGTGTGCGAATGAATCCTTAAAAATAATAATAATCCAAAAATATAGTGTTTTTAAGTAGTTCTTGACTTATCTATTTTTCTCGTGACAGACGATTGAAGCATTAACAAAACACTGGTGAAATATATGTAACAAAAGCAAAATACCTGTTGTTCAGATTTCTGGCGTCATAAAATCAACACAATAACTTTTTCTGTGTGTGTTTTGTATTTTTTCAAATATAATTTCATCGTTGTAAGTTCAATATCGCGGAAGACCCATTTGTCAAAATGTTCAGGAGGGACAAAAAATGTTTCCATTTCACGCGGTTTTGCTTGCTTCTTTGTATTTACTTTAGCCGAGTGCACGCATTCGATTGGTCAATTTCAACATTTGAATGCGCCAATCGATGCGGCTTGTGCCGTTCAACTGACAGCACAAAAAAAAACGTATTTTGAAATGATCACACGCGGTAATGGGCTTACATTGACGATTTTTTTGTTTTTTGAATTGTGTATTTTTACGAGATGTGTATATATTTGTAGGTAAACCCTCTAAATGTATTTTATATATTTATTTGTTTTTTTCGTGGTTCAACGCAAGATTGTTTATGCATGAAAATTTATTTTAAACATAATTGATTGCGACCTACTAAGATGAACTGTAAACATTATCTATAATTAGGTACCTTCAATTACTACGCGCTTTTGCCCGAGCTTTTATTCTCCGTCTTTTATTTAATTGAATAATATTGAAAATTGTAAAACAAACAATGCTGTTATTTTTGTTAACGGTTAAATGAATCTTTCAAAACTTTATTATTGTTCTTCGAAAAATTATCATCCCGTTAAACTACAATAAAATAGTTTGTCAACAGGATATTGATTACAAGGTAAGTATAGATGATCTTATCAATTATCAATGTGTAAAACATATTATTGAAATTCACACATCTTTAAGAAATTGATATACTATTACACCATACCATGATGGACTGGGCAGCATAATATAGTACAACAATACATCAATTTCTTAAGTATACATAATAGAAACATAATAGAAACGTCTTACATAAATTATTTCTACTTAGGAGCCATTTTTTCAGCATGCATCTGACTCTTGTAAACAATTCACATTTTTTTATATTGCTCGGTAACATGTCTCGTGTAATGAAATTTCTGTTTTATAGTGAATAAAAAATTTCTATGGTGTTTTGTAAATTAAATTCTAATACCAAACCTATGGCTGCAAAACGTTGAAATTGAAAAATAATTATTTCTAAACTGCGTTCCTAACCATTTAATCACACCCCGTCACTGGGGTTCAACGAGGTTTCTCATGTTAAAAGCTTTCAAAAGATAACCCTTTTCCATTTAAAGGATTAAAAAATATTCTGCATAAGCCATTCAAATTGAGCCCTTCTATTTTAAGGGCTAAAGTGTCATGTAGGTAGATATTTAAATAAACGTATTTTTTAAATCCAGCCCAATGATGACCTCCGTGGCTGAGTGGCTAAATTCCTCGGTTGCAAAAACCAGGCATGCGTAATTAAAATTGATTAAATTTATATGTATTACTCCGCACACAATTAATATAAACTAATATTTAGAATATTCCCGACTGAGAGAAATTCTCAGCCTGGTGAAAAACCACCATTGCTTGCAATGGCTTTAACCGTGTTTTATGATCATATCTGAATAGCCAGATACTTCATAACCCCTTATCTTCCCCGTCTTCTTACCTTCCCCACTCTAAAAATTATTTACAAAGTTGATATTCACAGACATAATGCAAGGACATGCAAAGAAATCAGACTTCCAAAAAAGAAAAAAACCAACACACAAAACAGTTTACTTTATAAAGAGATGAAATGTTGTAATGCGCTGCCGGAAACCATCCAAATTAAATCAATCAATGAATTTAAAATAGTTTGTAAGAACCATATAAAATGTGTAATTTAAAATAGTATATAAGTTATAATAATTAGTTGAATTTAATATTGTCAAAAAGTTTGTATTGACAATTATTAGTTTTTTTGTAAGCTTTGATGCATAAATAACTAAAAAAAAATAAATAAAACTTAAACTAAATTCCCTTGAGCCACACAATTTACCTCAATTGGGGATGCCATAACACCTACTGGTTCCATTATTTGGGTCTTCTGTACCAACTGCATTTACAGATATAATAACTTATTATTTAAAAAAATTATATATCCTGACCTATGCGATCTCAAGTTTAAATCAAGAGTCAGTTACGGTGCTTTAAATGTTCCTAAAAATCTTCATTAAATTTAATATTTAAATCAATATTATTATTTTGTATAATTGAATTGTAAGTCTCGTGCCTTAATAAAATTACCCAGTAGGCATAGCTTACCAGACACAGGCTCTACTTTTATTATTCCATCTCTTCGAGGGGTGATTCTGGGGCGGCCCGCCGAGACGCACAAATTGCTAAACTTTCTCGAGTTGGGGTCGGGGTTGAAATATTATTGTTAAGGTCCTGGGACCGTTACACCCCGGGGGAAATGCCTGTAACAAGACACGTATTTATATCATTGAAACGGTTAATAAACTCCAGGGGATGGGCGGAATATGAAATCAGCTTAATTTTTTACGCTTCCCTGTTTTATGTTTATGCTAGAGCCCACATATTTTTTTATGTAATTTTGGGGTGAGAAAAATCAGGAGGTTCTACGTGGGTGGCCGTGTTTTTTCCTCAGTACGGAAGTTTATTTTGCAAAATATAACAAGAGAGAGATGGAAATACATTCAAAACTTTTGTTGTTTTAGTTTTTGGTGACAGCAGTTTCAGCGTCCGAAAAAGCTGTCACTTAAAACTAGAAGACCTTAATAAAAACAAATGTTTATTAATATCTTGCCAACACACATAGCGATCCCGATGAGTTATAAAAGCTCACTCACATAATTATAATATTAAATTTTATTTAATCAAATTATGTGAAAAAATCAACAAGTTATTTTTTCACAAAACGAGAAATTTACGTTCTCAGTTGCTATTTATTACATGAGGTCATGTGTGAGATTATAAAAAACAACGTTTTTTATATACAGATCATAGATTTCTGTAGTTGTATGCAGAGGATTTGCCCTTTTTCTGTTTAGGCATGCATGTACTAATTTGACCATTAAAGAAACCAAATTTTTTTTCAATAACTAATAAAATTAAGTATTGTAAACCCAAAATGGATCTGGGAACACGGGAGACATAAATATGGCGGTGTATTGCAGTCGAACACAGGCCCGGCTCCTGAGCCAAACGGCGCCTGGCGCAAATAATATATTTTGGCGCCACTTGTAAAAACCTAAATTTAAACACCAACATTTAAAAAATCTTTTTTTACGTCTAACTTATTGTATGACTAATAAATTAATTGGTTTTAAGAATATTATACGCAAAATCATAACTTTTATATAGATTTCATCACTGTTAACCACTTGTTTTTGGCTGGTTCACCTCTGAAAATAAATATAAATTAACAGATCTAAAAAATTAGTATATGATTAACTATGAATAAGTTTTAACGTTAATTATTATTTTATTATACATACAAATACCGCACAAACAGGTGCCATTGACATGGAAATGGGTAATTAAGAAGTACAGTAAAACTAGATGGTTAGAAATTTGTACACAATAAGAAAGAAAAAAGTTTTATTAAAAATCATTATAAGGTATGCTGAAAATTTTTATATTTTTTTTTAATATTCACTACAGAATCCCAGAAATAAAACTTGGGGTCAGCAAATAGATGTCGTTTTCTCAGGCTCTATGGAACCGAATGAAATGAAGCATTGGAATTGTGTAAAGAATTGTAAACTTATGACGACCAAATGAAAATATCTCCAAAAGTAACATTTATTAAAAAAATCATTGATTTTATGGAAAAATGCGAGACTTGGGGTGTCAGGAATGAGATATCGTTTTTTCAGGCTCTATAGAACTAAATAAAATGAAGCTTTGGAATACTGTTAAGAATGATGAACTAATGGCGATTAAATGAAAAAACTTCCAAAAGTAAAATTTGTAGAACAAATACCTCTTTGCGGGCAAAATTCGAGCGTTGAGGGTCAAAAGTTAGATGCCGTTTTTTTAGGCTCTATGGATTAAAATTTAACGAACCTTTAGTATTCTATTAAGAATATTGAACTAATGACGCTTAAATGAAAAAAATCTCCAACGGTAACATTTATTGAAAAAATACCACTTTGCGAGCAAAATGTGAGCTTTGGGGTCAATAATTATGTGCTGGTTTTTCAGGCTCTATGGATCTGAATAAAGTAATCCTTTGGAATTTTGTTAAAAACAATAAACTTATGGCGATTGAATGAAAAAAATCTCCAAAAGTAACATTTACAAAAAGAGCATCAATTTTATGGACAAAGTGCGAGACTTGGGGTCGGAAATAAGATTCCGTTTTCTCGGGCTCTGTGCAACCGAATGAATCAAACCATTAGAATCTTGTTAAAAATTAAAAAATAATGTCGATTTATTGAAAAAATTCTCCAAAAGCAACATTTTATGGACAAAATGCGAGACTTGGGGTCAGAAATAAGATGCCGTTTTCTCAGGCATTGAATGAAACGAACTTTTGGAATTTTGTTAAGAATGATGAACTTATAACGATAAAATAAAAATAATCTTCAAAAATAATATATGTTAAAAAATACCACTTTGCGAGCAAAATCCAAGACTTGGGGTTTAAAAATTATTTACTGTTTTTTTAGGCACTATGGAACCGAATAAAACAAGCCTTTGAAATTCTGCTAATATGATGAACTCATGACGATGAAATGCAAAAATTCTCCAAAAGCAACATTTATTAAAAAATCATCAATTTTATGGACAAAATGCGAGCCTTGGGGTCAGATATTACATGCCGTTTTTTCAAGCACTATGAATCCGTTAAAAAAGAACCATTTTATTTTTGTTAGATATGATAAACTAATGACGATTAAATGAGAAAATCTTCCGAAAGAAACATTTACTAAACAATCGTCAATTTTATGGACAAAATGCGAAACTTGGGGTCCGAAATTAGATACCGTTTTCTCAGACTCCATAGAGTGCTGTATGAAACGAACTTTTGGAATTATGTTAAGAATGATGAACTAATGAAAATTAGATGAAAAAATATTGCACAAGTAACATTTGTTGAAAAAATACCACTTTGCGGGCAAAATGTGAGCCTTGGGGTCGGAAATTGAGTGCCGTTTTTTCGGGCTCTGTGGAACCGAATGAATCGAACCATTAAAATTCTGTTAAAAATTTTGAATTAATGAGGATTATATGCAAAAATTCTCCAAAAGTAACATTTATTAAACAATCATCAATTTTATGGACAAAATGCGAGACTTGGGGTCAGAAATAAGATGCCGTTTTCTCAGGCTCTAAGGTACTGAATGAAACGAACTTTTTGAATTTGTTAAGAATGATGAACTTATGGCGATTAGATGAAAAAATATTCCACAAGTAACATTTGTTGAGAAAATACCACATTGCAGGCAAAATGCGGGCCTTGGGGTCGGAAATTGGATGCCGTTTTCTCGGACTCTATGGAACCGAAAGAATCGAACGATTGAAATTCTGTTTAAAATTATGAATTAATGACGATTAAATTCAAAAATCCTTAAAAACAACATTTATTAAACAATCATCAATTTTATGGACAAAATGTGAGCCTTGGGGTCAGAAATTACATGCCGTTTTTTCAAACTCTGTGGATCCGAAAGAAACGATCCATTTTATTTTTGTTAGAAATTATAAACTAATGATGATTAAATGAAAAAATCTTCCATTTGTTGAAAAAATGCTACTTCGCGAGAAAAATGCAAGACTTGGGGTCAAAATTTATGTGCTGTTTTTTCAGGCTCTATGGAACCGAATAAGGCAAGCCTTTGGAATTCTGTTGAATACGACGAACTTATGGCGATTAAATGAAAAAATTCTCCAAAAGTAACATTTACAAAAAAAGCATCAATTTTATGGATAAAATGCGAGACTTGGGGTCGGAATTTAGATGCCGTTTTCTCGAGCTCTGTGCGACCGAATGAATCAAACCATTAGAATTCTGTTTAAAATAATGAATTTATGACGATTAAATGAAAAAATTCTCCAAAAAGCAAAATTTATTACAAAATCATCAATTTTATGGACAAAATGTGAGACTTGGGGTCAGAAATTAGATGCCGTTTTCTCGGGCTCCTATGGTACTGAATGAAACAAACTTTTGGAGTTCTGTTAAGAATGGTGAACTTATGTCGATCAGATGAAAAAATCTTTCCATAAGTAACATTCGATGAAAAATACCACTTTACGAGCAGACTTAGGATTAAAAATTAGATGCCGTTTTTTCAGGATCTATGGAATCGTATGAGACAAACCTATGGAATTCTGCTAAGAATGATGAACTTATGACGATTAAATGAAAAAAATTCTCTGAATGTAACATTTACAAAAAAAATCATTAATTTTATAGACAATATGCGAGCCTTAGGCTCAAAAATTAGATGCTGTTTTCTTAGGTTAGAATAGATAACATCACATTTCACTCTTTTTAAATTATATTACAAATGTATTCTCCAGCACGTGTAAATCTAGTGGGAATTTTTTTTTTTTTTCATTTTGATTATAATCATAATAAATTATTTTTAAAAACATTCTGTTTTTCAATATCATAATCTTTTTCATAATCTTGTTTTTCAATACACTACAAAAAAGAGTTCTAAATACCTACAACATTTGGAATTCATATCAACTAATTTTTTTGTAGATAATGAACCTTTTTCATTTATATTTACGTTCAGATACAATTAATTATTTTATTATTCACCGAAATCACCATTTTGATAGTTTAATAATAAACCCTCATTTGACATATTTACAGTAGTAAATACGTCAAATGGGCGTTTATTATGTCATGTAATAATTATGAATCGGACCCGGCTTTTTGTCGCAAAACAAGGCTTAACCTTTCGTTAATTATAGACCTTTTAGCGAAGTTTAACTCAAAAATGAAAATCCTTATAGGTTTAGTCTTTAACTTACACATGACATACTTAACTTAAATAAGTGTTTTATGTTTATATTTTTTACGTGTAAAAATTAAACTTTTTTCCTTAGGGTGAGGCCCTGTTTTTGCAACAAGAATCCTGGTCTCAATTATGATTTTTCGGTGACGATTATAACCAAGATATTTTATACAGTACCAGGTACAAAAGGACCGAAATTCGCACTTAGATAAGAGAAAACTTAATTGGACTACTTTTTAATGAAACGATATCACAAAAGGAGACTGAAGATTTAAGGATCTCCCGGCAGCGTTAAAGCTACCTGCGGTACCGTAGTTCTCTCAAATTATTGTTATCATATACTATGTACCTGCTAGCTTAACATAAATATCATCACGAAAAGGAAAAAAAAGTAAAGGTAGAATCGTATCAGATTTCGGCTTATAATTTTTTTATTGATTTCTGTTTTCAATCATAATTTAATCATCCAGTCAGCCCGGGATCAAATAAAAGATCTAAGATTATAATATATTATCATAACAACCCTGATACGGTAAGGAAATCTTATTTGGGTTTCTTCCTTAGATCTTTCCAGATTGACAAATAGACGGCATGATTCGTGAAATTTGGTCTTCAGGTGGAACCCTTTGTGATATTTCGAGGAATTATTTTTTCAAGATAAAACAGACTTTCTCATATAAAAAATGTATGAGAATATGCTAAATTAAATAGATTTTTTAAAAATACTTAAATGATTTAAAGATAGTGTTCTATGGCGTTCCATCCTCTCTGATGTACCCTGCTGGGTAATGAAAGTGTTAGCTAGTTAATTGATAATAAAAAATTGAGTCAATAAAGCTTTTAATGCAGACATCTCTAGCTGGACCCCCTTCTCCACGGTGCGTGGAGCGGTCATCTTAAACGCTTCCCCCAGCATTCATGATAATAATAATAATAACAGCTAACTTATACAGCGCAGTCTCGTGATATTTTCCCTCAAGGGCGCTTCACACTTAATGAATTAAGCTAATAAGACTAACTAACAAGGAGAAAATAATATATAATATGTAAACAAATTAAAACTATCTATCGTTATCATAAATCATGAGAGAAAAGGGTTCAGATATGAGTGTAACGGTGCATGTGTACATCAACAGATTAAATAAAACAATTCACTGAAAGCTTAGGGTTTAAAAATCCAGATGAAACGTCTGAATTCATATTTTTTTAAATTTTTTTTATTATTGTTCTTCGAAAAATTATCATCCCGTTAAACTACAATAAAAAAGTTTGTCAATAGGATATTGAGTACAAGGTAAGTATAGATGATCTTATCAATTATCAATATATAAAACATATTATTAAAATTCACACATCTTTAAGAAGTTGATATAGTATTACACCATACCATGATGCACTGGGCAGCATAATATAGTACAACAATACGTCAATTTCTTAAGTATACATAATAGAAACGCCTAATATAAATTATTTCTACTTAGGAGCCATTTTTTCAGCATATATCTGACTCTTGTAAACAATTCACATTTTTTAATATTGCTCGGTAACATGTTGAATAATTTAGGCACATTATACTCCATAGTTCGCTGCCCGTATTTATTATAATATTTTGGTACAATCAAGCCTTCGTTTTTAGTGAACCTCGTATTGTGCTCATGTTCCACTTTCTTCTTAAATTCAGAGTCCGAAATATGCTAAAGCAATATCTTATACCATAATAAGGCCTGTACCGGTAAGACAGTTGTTTTCTGGTACAGTAATGAAATATTTCGTCTCTGCGAGAATATGTGTGTTTTTAACTATTAATTTAACTAAAGAATTCTGAACCGATTGTAAATAATTTAAATTTGTTTTGCTAGAATGTCCCCAAGTGGTTATTCTATACCGTAAAGTTGATTCTGCGAGCGACAAGTAAATAATACTTAATGTACTCACAGGAACTAAACATTTCAATTTGTATAATCTACCTACTATTGCCCATTATAAATCAACCAAATTTGTTAAAGCAAAGAAAAGGAAATTAGATTGAGGACAGTTAACATGTTGGTACTTAAAAACATTCATATTCAAGTATTATTAGTAAACGATTCTAAAACTGCAAACAGTGTAAACATAACAAGTAACAATATAACAATAAATATTTTATGATAATGAGTAAATGAAGTCGTGGCGCTTTCGCAGCTGCCTGACGTGTTTTATTTAGTCTTTCTCGTTATTTTTCGCCAAATAAGTAGGATATTTCACAAATTACTTTTTCAAAATTACACTAAAATTACCGTTGTTGTGTATAGGTTAAGTGAATAAACTCTAAATAATTTTAAAGTGACTAGTTTTGACGTAATTTCAATTTTTAAGAAAATATTTTAATCTTTAAATATCAGTGTTTTAAATGCAGTACAATAGCCCGAGAATGGTCACTTGCTTTGACCCTTGTCCAGATGTGTCCCTTCGACCGCCCGGGAACCGGCAGGGGGGCGGGGGAGTGCCGATCTCGACCGACTATTCCCGAACGCGAACGAACCAGGCATCCAGCAAATCACCCAAGTGACACCCTTACAGATGACAGCCAGATGACATTCGCCCACGTTGGTCTAAATCTGTTAGGGCGGCCGCATTCCATCTTACATAAACATTACAATTTAACAAGATCCGTACAGCACCCTTGAGGTGATTTTTCACAAAAACGGCGCTATAAAAATCATCCAAATATTATTATTATTATAATGATCTGGTCAGCAGGTTTCGGGTCCGTTCGCAGCATTTATTCTAAAATAAAGTCAATAAGCAAATCACGTCCCTTGTTCGCTACGGACACAAGATGCATGAAACTCTCGCGGTCTCTCGTCTGTTGGCATCAATCTAAAACTACCGCAGATTACTACATAATGCCTGTGCACAAAAACATGTAGCTCAAGTACCCCACATCAGCGCATACGTTCCGTCTACGTGTTACAAAGCCTACTGGTCTCACTGCGGCACACCCGCGGGATGGCACTCCCTTGATTAATGGTTCAGAAGGTAGTACCGACGCGCGGCACAATGATGCCTCCCCCGCTTTCGCCAACCCTCCCTCAACTTAGTGAGAAACTGGGTTAAACACATCTACGTGGTAGGTATGCTCTGCAGAAAACTGGCTTTGAATAATCTCAACCATGAAACAGAAATCTGTAGGTTATATGAAGCAATAAAAAAATGATAAAAAAATAACAACCATTATATTATCTGATTTCTGCAGTAAAAGTTATTTTCGTTTTTTTTTCATCATAAGCTATGGAGCTTTGAAATTTATGTTAACAGTTAAAAATAATAGTGCATAGTAGGTTATCCCTCAATTTCACAAAAACAGTCAAGCAGAAAATCTTTGCTGAAGCAGCAAAACTCTTCGATGATGAGTTTTTGGTGTCATGAAATTTGCACAGCTTTTTATCTGCAATTTGTAGGTTAACGCAACTATTATCAAATCACAACGCATTTCCATCATGAATATTTATTTTACCGTCAAAAATATTTTTTTTTTTTTAATATTTCTTTACTGGTAACCCGGGCGTTTTTTTTATTATTTATTTTTATGCATCCTTTTTTTTAAGTGAATACCGCATAAGAGTCCCAACTGCTCCTTATCGTCTGGACCCAGTTGGACTATGGCATCCCCAATTGGGATATGTTGTGAGGCTTAGGGTAGTTGGGAGAGGAAGGAGATGGGGAAGAGGAAGGTTGGGAAGTTCTTGGCTATTCAGTTCTGGTCATCGAACACGCATAAAGAAATGTTTCGATTCTGAATGGTGGTATTTCACCAGGGCGATACTTAGAGTATCTACACACCTGTTACTTGCATATACGTTACCCACCTCACTAGACATTGTTCTGAGACAATACGCCAAAGTTTGTGTGTTTTTTTTTTTTTTTATTAATTTATTTATAAACGAACAAACTATTGTCTAATTACGAAAAAAAAAATACAAAACACAAAATGGGTAAAAAAGAGCAACAGCGCATATACTATTATAATGAAGCAATGACTAAAATAGGACAAAATATACATTAGAAAGAGCATTTAAATCAAAGCCAAGGTCGAGTCAAAGTTTTGGTAGAGTCGTAAAAAATGACAAAAATCATTTAGACTGGTACCAAACATTTCAAGACCATGGCTTGAGTCAACAAGAGGAGAGTGGAGAATGATACCCATAGTTGGTAGAGTGATGATTGAGGAACAGCAATTAATTGTTGTTATCAATTTATTGTAATATATATATGTCGGAGTTGATCTGAATATCCGCAATGAAATTAAATATTTGGGTCATGTCGTAACTGACAATTTAAACGACAAGAAGGACATAGAGTGCCAAAGAAGACGTATTGCATGAGCCTGTACACTTGCGAACTTTAACAGATATACACAAGCAGTCATGGGCACGCTCCGAGTGCAGTACAACCACGCGTACAGGGGGCTTTTCAGACTTCCTTGGCGGTGCAGCGCCTCACAGATGTTTGCAGAGAGACGCTGCTCTGATGGGTCACAGAATGGCCGGAACGAGACAGCGCTACTGGGAATCCGGGAACACTCGTCCAGGCTGCCGCCCAGTGGCACAGGGCGCCCCCACATCACAGGTGGAGAATAGAATCCGTAGTAAAAGTTCTTTTCTCCTTTGCATTATTATTTATTTATGTAATTGCATATGCTTTTTTATTATTATTATCATTTTGTGTTATTTTCTTAAATGTTATGCTTTTTTTGTAATTTTTATTATTATTTTTTATTTTATTTTTTTCATTTAACTCATATGTGTTATTATTTATATGGTAGACAAAGTATTGCACCCACTGCTTTGTTCCGCTGAAATAAAATCTTATTATTATTATATATTATATTATAGATTAGTAGAACATTAACCTCAAACATGTTTCAGCTTTTATTTAAAACAATGAAATAATTGTACCATTAATAAATATTACATCAAAAGTTTCAGAGAACTTGCTTTAGCCGTTGCTTTTTCAAACAGTAACCTAAGGTTAAGAAATATACAATCTCGAGTTTTGTGAGATTGCTTGAGCCATAAAACTGCAAAAATGAATCACAAGTTGATTAAAATGGCCATGTTTCCCGTGCCTTGCTACATTCTTTGGTAATTTAATCCAGAATTACTCGGACAGGGACCTTAGGTAACCTCGGCATGAAAGCATCACTGTTTGCTTTCTAGACGAAGTTGTTTGAAGGGTATTATGAATATGTTCATGATTAAGTTATATTTTGTTAATTTAAACATTAACTGGTGCTCTTCTTCCCGTGCAGAATGACCCTTGGAGACTCTGAAGATTCGACATATGCAATGACACCAATTTTCAGAATATATATCTTCCCCGGAAAGGCAAAAGGACTGTAGCGCTATTTCGGGAAGTTTACACCAGGGCACTTTTTTTAACCATAAAATTCATAAGCCTTTTCAGTACCTGGTTGGATTTTTGAAAAAAATAAAGCTCAATGCTCTGAGTTACCTGAAGCGACAAAAAGTTTAAAAAACGTCCCAAACTTGTGTCGGTTGAGTCCTTGAAGTAACAATATATGGAGGGAGAGCTAATTATTTTTACCCAACCTACGCAAACTTGCGAAAAATCACTTTCTCCGGGCTTTTACGGCGTACACCATGAGAGAAAAAGAGACAACAAATTTCTTGGCCCGCTTCTATATACTGTCATAATGATCTTAAGGTGCTGGTTCCTTGAAGTAACACTGGCGGGACTCCCCCCACATTTTTTATTATGCCACTAAACTTGACACAACTAAACGGTTTTTTAGGTTATATGCTATATTTTTGTTGATAAAAATACTGTGAAAAAGTGGCTATACGAATACACAAAAACATTATGTCGATATGTGATATGAATGGATGTATAAATACCGTAGCCTTAGTCTTAGCCACGCCCAACTGCGCCGAGTCATGTTAAAATCATCAAAAACAAGTCCAAAACTGACTTCACTGCCTTGGATAGATACTACTCTATGTACTCTAAGGTTGAGTCATACTTCTCCCAAATAATAAATATATTTTAAATGGCTGAAGGGCCACAGAAGTCTTCAGAATCAAACGAGAGTCAAAGCCTTCGATGGAGAAAAAAGAACTGATTATCTAAACTGCAAATTAAATTCATTTTTTTTTACCAAACTGTCGCTTAAGCCTTTTTGCCTTTTCAGCGACGATATGTTCATCAGAAATAATTCAAAATTAATACCTCGGGCAGAACACCCTTCTAGGCCTGCTACAGTAAACTCGACCTTATCTCCCTCCTATATCGATACACATTATTTGTTTGGACACCCGCCTTTCAAGTTACGTCGTTTTAATTCAATTGCGGCTCGACACTCGGCCGATAAGCACGTCGGCTCTGAGGCGCTTCTGTTTATGAGTGACTTACATACCTACACCTTTCAATCCAACCTAAGCATCAGTTTTTGAGTAATAGTAGCGTTGTGACCGCTTTGAAAGAACTACTTCTTTTGGCAACAGTTCCTACTTCATTCATTGTTCATTGAACAAATACTTCAATTGAAGTCGGTAGTTCATTTAAGCATTCATTCATTTCAATAACTTCATTTCATTGAACAAATATTTCAATTCAAGGTGTTAGTTCATTTTAGCCTTCACTCATTTCATTAACTTCATTTCATTGAACAAACACTTCAATTGAAGTTGGTAGTTCATTTTAGCTTTCATTCATTTGATTAACTTCATTTCATTGAAAAAATACTTCAATCGTAGTCGGTAGTTCATTTTGCGTTCATTCATTCAAAAGAAGTACTTCAATTTGCAGCAGGACAGTTGCGAAGGCATTAAAAACGAAGGAACCAGTTTCAGTTCCTTTCGCTTTTAAAATCTCTAACGACTAGTACGTGATTTTTGTGGCGAGGAACCAGTTCCAGTTCTTTTCGTTTTCAAATCGCTACCGACTAGTAGTATTTAATTTGGCAAGGAACCGGTTCCAGTTCTTTTTACTTTCTAAACTCTACCGACTAGTACGTGCTTTTTTTGCGAGGAACCGGTTCCAAAAAGAACTGAACAAATAAGCAAATAAATTCAAATCTCTTTTTTTGCGAGTTCGACTTCAATTTCACTTCGAAGGGTTCATTTTAAAGAACTAACAATTCGTGAAGCATTCACAAAACATTGAAGTTTTTCCCAACGCTAAGTAATAGCTTTCTGTCCTCATAGGGGCGAATCGAAAACAACGCGTACGTTCCTATTATAACAGATTTTCTAATTATTTTTTTTACATTACATAACAGATTTCCTAATTATGTAATGATTAAAAAAAAACCATTCGATTGGTATACTCGTATACTGTCAGCATATTCAAATGTGTATATTACTTGTAGAAAAAATTGACAGCTTTTTACAGATTTTGTTTATTTTTTTACGCATCTTAACATACGATATGATCTGTTTTACACATTGCCTGCTCAGAATATTCTTATGTTTATTGTATATCTCCACATATAATTTGTTTTTTGCATTTTTCCTGCTCAGAATCTTTTTATGTTTATTGTATATCTCCGTATATATTTTTTATGTATATTGCCTTCTCAGAATCTTCTTATGTTTATTGCTAAACCTAAACAGACTTAATAACAGTTTTTATTTTGTCATATTCTATTGTCCATGTCTTCTGTTCTCACTTCCTTGTATATTTACCAGTAGAACCAATTTGTCAAATTCTTTCCATCTCTTCCAGGTTCATGTTACTTATTGAATATTACTATTATTCAATCATATTTTTTGTCGTTTATATTCATATCTGTTTATAAGTTTTAGAAATATCTATCCTAAATCATACATTTAACATATCGTCACTGAAAAGGCAAAAGGGTTTAAGCGAATTTTTTTTCAAAAATGAATTGAATATGAAGTTTTGATCAGCTTTTTTTCTGCATCGAATTCTCTGATTATCGTTTGATTCTGAAGACTTGTGGCGCTTTATCCATCTAAACTATACTCTATTTACCATCTGGGAGAAGGCTCGACTCAAGCGACACAAGCTTGGAACTGTTTTAGCTTTTTGTCGCTTCAGGTAACTCAGTGAGAGTATTGGGTTACCTGAGTTATTTTTTTTTTCAAAATCAAAGCAGGTACTGAATTTTATTGTAAAACAAATGATCTGGTGTAAACTTCCCGAAATGGTGCTTCAGCCCTTTTGGATTTCCGGCGACAACATGTTGTATGATTGGACTAGGATTAATGTTGTTGCAGTAAGATTTTTTAGAACTTCATTTGATCAACTATGTAAGGAGCGCTGTGGGGGTAATTTTATAAAAATGGCCCCTGAATGGGGTTCACAAAATCTTTATTAAGATCAGCGCGTTTATAGTAGAGCGCACTTGGAGTGAAATATCACAAAACTGCGCTATGCAAATCCAATTTTATTATTTTTATACGATGATGTTTTCTTAAACGTTTTCAGAAGTTGGTTACTATCATAGTAAACCATGACTCTTTCGGATGAGCTTTTTAATTTATTTTTTTTAATATTAGTTACTTGTTTACGAAATATGTAAATTATTTCATTTTCTTTTTGACTTAATAATAATATTATAACTTATATTAATATTACTACTTATTTTTCTTTTGATTTATATGTATTTCAAGTGGTTCCCGGCAGCGCATTATAACATATCATTCCTTCATAAAGTAAGCTATTTTGTGTATTGGTCTTCTTATTTTTAATAGTCTGATTTCTTTGCATGTCCTTGTATTATGTTTGTGAATATCCACATTGTAGATAATTTAGTCAGAAAAATATTTTGGTAACAAGTTGTTCTTCGATTCAAGTATAAACATCAATGTGTTATACATTATAAGTAAAACTGTTTTTTTGAAAATGTGTATACTTTACAAGCGTCGGAATGTTTTACCCTTGAAGTAACAATATATGGAGGGATAGCTAATTTGTTTTACCCAACCCATCCGAAATTGTAATAAATCACTTTTTCCGAACTTTTACATCGTACACCATGAGAGAGAAAGAGACAACAAATTTCTTGGACCGCTTCTATATACTGTCGCAATGATCTTAAGCTGGCTATCTTCGCTGGTTAACGGCGGGACTCCGCCCACATTTTTTATTTTGCCACTAAACTTGACACAACTAAACGGTTTTTTAGGTTAGATGCTATATTTTTGTTGATAAAAATACTGTGAAAAAGTGGCTATACGAATACACAAAAACATTATGCCGATATGTGATATGAATGGATGTATAAATACCGTAGCCTTAGTCTTAGCCACGCCCATTTGCGCCGAGTCATGTTAAAATCATCAAAAACAAGTCCAAAACTGACTTCACTGCCTTGGCTTGGGCTACCTCTTGTATAATCTAAGGTTTTACCTAAATGTTATTTATTTTTATTTAGTGGGTGTTCATTGATAAGCATCAACCAGAATAAAACTAATACCGCTCTGGTACAAAACCTTTTTCTGTCGTGTTCCAAATTTTTCGGTGTGTAAAATTGTTGAATCCAATCACTGGAGTGACCACTTTATTTTACAAAGATAACCTTTTAACTTGTGTTTCATCTGTTTCTTTATATGTAATTTCCAATACACTTGTTTTGTGTCAACCTTACCACTTTTTACCGAGACATTTAACAGCCGAACAGAAGTCTAGCGGTTCTGTCCGAGGTAGGTCATTACGTCATTAGTGATAAGATAAGGGTATGTGTGAAAAGGAAAGTGAAAAAGGTGTAGTTAGGGGGGAAGGTTAGAAGAGGTAAAGGAAGAAATAAATAACCATGCAAATTTCGATACAAATACGTACTTTTATTATTGTTATATTTTAGCTAATTTATGCAGAATAATGATTCCTATTAAATATAATGTATTTTTCAGTAATAATATAATAATAATAATGCATTGATAATGGTTAATACTCCATTCGTCATGCTGTAGTTAATATTTTAGTAGTATAAATATATATTAAGTTGACATATATTATGTAAATATGACAAAACAAATGCTATTAGCTATCTTCTATGAAAACCTTTACAATCGGGAAAATTTGAACGAATTTTCAATCGACGAATCAGTAAATGCAAATTGTCAAAAGGACTTGAGATGTTAATTTAGCCGATTTAGACAATCAGAATCGTCGGGAGAAAATCGGACCAAGCTGCCATAACTTGTATTCTTACTTATTTTAGTCCTCGATCAAAAGTAATGCAACTTAAGCTCTGTTACTCAGAAAACATTGTATGTCAAAATTAAATCTAACTAAGTGGTGGAGAATACGCATCAGCGTGTGGACAATGTGTTTCTGGTGACGGAGATATAAATACAAGATCTGCGAGGGAAGTAGAAAAGTACAAGATAATCCGCTTCATCGGATACACACGCGATTCTTTGTCAACAAGATAAGAAATCTCTTGAATTTGTCACAAGACATAACCCCAGAATAGTATTTGTTTTTAATACTGACAGCGCACACGACAGCCTTTACTCGAGATCATTTTATACTAGGTACATTAAACATTTAAGTCTTTCATGTTTGACACTGCCAAGTGAAGCATTGTTTTCTAACTGGTGCGTGTACGCTCTCGGATACATTTCAGATAACAGACATAGAACACAGACAAAGATAGTTGAGCCAATTTCATAGGTCGACATCGGAACCACATTTCAAGTGTTTCTCCCGATTCTCCGAGGTGAAATTGGCGCGGGTAAATTACAACATCCACCAATAAACACATAAGATATATTATCGAGTAATACAAACATTTAGGTCGAGCAACATGAATGAGTCGCATAAACATTGAGGTTATGGTGACACTTGGCTTGCCTTTGGTAAGAAAACTAAACGTTCCATGCCTTAACCTACAGGATGATGAAGAAGTCGGGAGTATTAATGTAGAGAGAGAGATGAAGGAATGCCTCGAGAGAAAGGTCCAGGGTATACCCAGCCAACTAATAAATACATTATTCGAAAGAAAACACTTTGCTATTCGTTGCCTTCAGATTTGCTCACAAAATACACATCGCATGTAAAATTATGACTAATTTATGTATCTTATGTCATTTATCAATAAATACTAGTGTACACATTTCACTATGCACATCCTATACAGCCTTCTTTATATATCAATCCCATTTAACAGTCTAATTTAATAACAACGTTTGGTACGCGAGGCAACCGAGCCCTCTCTCTCTGAAAGCAAAATGCCGGCTGCCGGGTGCCGGGTGCAATGCTGCACTTGCACAGCACCGCCCGGACCGCCGCCCGCGCGTCTCCCACGGGACATCCGCACAAGTAACGCTACCACCTTACACCTTACACCTTACACCTTACACCTTACACCTTACACCTCACACCTCCTCACACCTCACACCTCACCACTAACTAGCGTTCGCCGCCGTATCGGTGTCATTACCATAGTGAAGAGATCTACGCCTACGTATAAAAGGTAGCACTCTTAATGCCGGTCCTATATTATAATAAAATATCGTAAAAACGCGGTTCTATGGAAGCTATTAGGAATATTTTACGAATAAAAATATACGGGTAGGTACGAGTACATATGTATAACGACAGATTCTTAAAGGTACAAAAATATGATTTAGTAAATACGATTCAAATCATCGAATACTGATTATACTATGTAATGAGATGCGTAAAATATTTCGTACCAAAAATTTAACTTTGAAATATTAACGACTTTACAATATGCTAACATTAGAATTATAGCAAACCATTATAATACATTAATAATAATGAGTAATAACATAGAATATGTTAAGTGCGAATGCGGAGTGGTGGGAGATATAGCGACGGTGGCCAGCTCTAGAGGCTTCCTTCACAATGGGGATATTTACAGTACAGTTAGTATATAGAGACAAACATGTGCTCGGGCTTACAGCTAATTGCATATCAGTAGATTCAACTTGCTACGGGTGTGGTGTTCGTGGCACCATCACCACATCACCACATCACCACGTCACCACATGTCACCACAAGTCCCAGTTAGTCGGATATGGCAGAAGACGAATAAACAACAATAAAATATTCTCAATAATTTGTAATATAATTTTATTTCGATAAACCAATTCTTAAATCATATATAATATATAAATATTAATTTGTAACGAGCATGCAACATTGGGTCACTACAGGTAATTTCGATTAAAAAATCCTTTGAATATCTCTTGGTACAGAATAAAACTCACTTGATAATGAAACAGAATAAAATTATGAGAACAAACGTAAAGCAGAAAACTCTTAAGATTACGTATACACTTTAATGAAAGGAGATTGGCGAATACGGTGAGGTCCAGGCCAACTCCCCAGTGCCAGGGCACTGTACATCTCATACCTCCTGTCACACATTCGCTAATTATGGTTTCCTACAACTCCCCCTCCCCCTCCCCCTTCAACTTCATTTCACTAAGCACGTCGCCCATTTCTGTTACCGCTACCGTTCTCTGAACTGAAAGAAACGTTTCATTTATATATTTCTCGACTAATTTTTTACAGTTCAAATAAAATTCCAAGCAATTTTTAATTGTGTTGGAATGTATACATGATTTTGAAAAAGCGATATAATTATTCTTAAACATTTTTGTACTTAATAATATAAAATTAGATTATGTCATTTGAAAATTTAAATATTGACAAATCAACCGTAACACAGTGTGAATAAACTTGATATTGATTTCAGTTCAGTTAGACATTCCAAGCAATGAATCCACTATTACGTAATTATCGCTAGAGACGGTACCGCATTGGTATGCAGTGCAACGCAGTGCAGTGCAGTGCAGTGCAGTACTGAAACACAGTGGCGGGCGGCGAGGCGGGGGCGGGGCCTTCTCGTATCATTTCTATTTGCCTATAACTAAAGATCCTCAAAAAAATAATCAATTTTAAGATTTGCTTTACTGTCAACGATCAATAGTGTGTCAACCCCCGCGCTGCGCCTCACTTCGCCTCGCCTCGCCTCGCCCCCGTCGAGCTTACGATCGAGCTACTAAATATTAAGTACATGTCGCGTATATACTGGATTAAAATAACTTTAGAAATCCGCAAAACCGGTTAAGAATAAATATCGTAGATGATTTATTTCCCAGTGATAACTCGAAAATAAATAGAGGTATTCAGTTTATTTCTCAATTTGATTATTGGATGACGATAAAATACTTTTAGTTTTAAATCTTACGAAACATCATTAGTTTATGGTTATATTTTTTATATCAATTACTCTCGAGTGATAAAGATTATCTTGACGCCCATTAAAAACATTCGCATTACGAAAATATATGTGGATAATTTTGCTCGCTTATTGAATTAGGGGGATCGCTATTCACTCGTCCACTTTCCTTCATCGAAGACCGCGGCCAATGTATCAATACTTCACTTTACTTTAGTTAAACGGACACCTAGGGCGCGAGAAGTGGGACCCACCTCCGGGCTACTGTACACAACACAGCAGAAGGCAACAACCACCGACATCACATCGCATCCAATCAACTCCCATCGAGCCTTCGCCACGTTCACGTGTTATAAAATCTACCTGTCCTTTCATCAGCCGCCAGCCACCTCCCGGTGTCCCCGGGGGCCCCGGAAGCCCGGGAGCCCCGGTAGTCTCGATGTCGCGGACAGGGGACGGTTCTACCGCTCCGAGATGGCTTGGAAAACAGATTCGGACATCCAAAAGTCAACGTTCAAAAATTAGTAACTTTCATTGTAATTTTGGCACCAGGGTTTAATTTTAAACTTTACACATTAAATATTTTTAATCTTACTCCTTTTTGTATAAAAACGGCGCAATTAATGTTTTTAGAATCGAGAGTCCGATATTTTCTATGATAGCAATATAAAAATCGATGTATTACCATAAATGATCCCAAACAGTAGATTTAATTATTGAATTCCATCAGTTCACCACGGCCCTTCTGTGTTGGTAGGGTGGCTCCGTCTGCTGAACAATAACATACAATACGACGACCGCGGGTTAATCTCTACTCGTACAGATAAACGTGGACCGATTTACCGGGGGAGTTATCGACCCGAGAAAGCTCTAACTGAACGAGATCTAGTAGAATTATAGAATTTGAAAATGACAACAACTTTTATATTTTAATATCAATAATAAAATAAACCGGTCTGTTTATGTTTCTGTCTAAGGGGATCGCAGCCGCAATGAATAACACTACTCGTATAACAGCGGCGTGTGATCTATCGAGTTGTGTCGGGCAACTGGACTGAGATTGGTTGGAGAGGCCACCCCGGCCTGGCGCAGTGCGACCATTACCTACGTTCCCTATCAGCACAGCACAGCACAGCGCAGTACAGTAATTACTAGCCGAGTCACTGACCCGCCTCAGTAATACAGTGGTTACTAGCCGAGTCCCACAGAATCCCACGTCACCTAATATTAAGTTTGTTCCTACCGACACTCCACTACCGAGTCCACTGGGAGTGACAACCTCTGCCTCCGACGACTCCTGGGGTAGTGGTAGTTACTAGCCGAGTCCCACCGAACGCGTCACCTAATCGTAAGTTCCTATTGACACTAAGTTCACTCACAAGACCCACTGGGGGCGTTCACCATTGCTTACTGAATTCCTCTATAGAACCGAACCTTACTTGAAGACTAGGTTCATTTTGAGCATGTTCACAGGATCATTATTGAGTCTATAACCTAATTATACATTCTGCTTAACATGGCATTCCTAAGAGTTTAAATGCTGACTTAAATATTATAATACAAAAAGACAAATATCTGACAAATTTCAACATAAAAAGTAACAAAATACTGGCCTTCCAGTTGTTGGCTGTCGGCTGCGGCGACCGCCTACTACGAATTACGATTAATACAAATGTTTCAAATTGAATGTGATCACTAACGGGTTTGTCTGCATTGCTTTAGTGCCTTTTCAATACGAAAATAACCCTGTTACTGCGAATATTAATTGTTCGTTACGAAGTACAAAATCCTTGTGTAACGATATAACTTTTGAAAAAAGCTTCTTACACAAGCGGCTTATCCGTTAACGTATCAAAAATACAGATATTTTACACAGAATTTCTAAAGAAAACCTTAAAGACAGGAGCGATATTATTTACGAAAGAAATGGGGTTAATCCCGGAGAAATGCAACGCCTATAAAATAAATCTTTTTAAAACGAAACAATTAATCTTAAATGCATCGTAATTTAAATGGCACACTTAATGTCAAATAACAAAGGTACAGTTCTGAAAGTTATAGGTATGATAAATATAATGATTTTCAAACAATTGCAAATATTCACCTTGAAAAACAAATAATAAGAGAACCGAATCGAGAAAATCGAGTCAATCGAGAATGCATCAGCGAGAGTTCCGCAGGGCTGCCTAGTTGGTCCGGTTGTAATTCCAGCCGTGAGCGCTTTCCAACTTTACTTTCTTTATATTCAGTCTTTCTAATCACAGTAAAGCTTTGATATGATGACAAAGACAATGCCGACGAATTTCGTCAATTTTATTAAACATTTAGACATTAATTTTAATACAATTAATCCACACCCGAAGAGGGAATGTTACCAAACCAAATGGAAGATTCGTCCTTACAACGTATAGTTGGAAGGTGCGCACGGCGTGGTTTGTAGCGGGTGGCTCGGTGCTACTGACCAGTGGCTGGACAGCTACGTGTGGCGCTCTGCAGATCCTCGAGTGACTTGATTATTGTCAGCAACACCCGACGGAATGCCGTCTGCCGCCGCGTGGTACAGCAGTACAGGTGGTACAGTGGTACAGTGGCCATCCAACAGCGAGTTAAACAGAGTTCAGTCCCAAATAGTCCCTCACTATCTACATAAATCTACGTAAGAACGTTTCAATAATGTTATACAAAGATAAATAAACATCGATTTCTCAGCAATTTTGACTTTTAAAATGTATTAATAATTTCTGATTCGTAATAACTTTCGATCAAAAAATGGTATATTTTATTTACGCGATTATCAATATATTTTTTCTCAATACGCTACTTAGGTAAATGGTAAAGTATGAATAAAGAACCTTCGGGGGTGGAGAAGAGAGGAGGGTCGGGCGAGTAGCTCCATTAAAGGGGAGTTCCCGTAAAAATATTATTGCTTAGTTCAGCCCCCCCCGCCTCCTGCCTCCACCTCGCCCTCCCTCCCCCGGACACCTTTCCTTAAGAGTACACTGGAATCTACAAAACTATTCATCCAATATGCTTACGAACTACATATATTATATTTTCACTATGTTATCCAAGTATTTTATCGGTAGTATTCCGTAGTAATAAAATCCAAAAACGCTTACAACATTATATTTTCTTGAAAATATGTCTCTGCCTATTACGAGCGATACTGGTTAGGCCGCGCGTGCGACTCCTTACCGGCTGATATCGACTTGTCTACAATTCACTAACAAGCATTTCCTAAATCCCTCCTCGGCCGGCCACGAGCTCGTTCGAGCTCAGTGGGCCTAATCTTCCCCGATGGACCTACATTTGACTACCCGATTCACGGTTCCTATCTCCTCCGCGGTGCCACCTCTGGCGCCGCCTAGTACGCCTAGTACGCCTAGTACGCCTAGTACACCTACGGCGCACTCTAGTATACCTACAGGCGTTCTCCCCGTTCTCCCGTTCTCCGCGGCCCCGAAGCCGGCTGGACGCTTCCCACCCTGGCAAGACGATCATTACACAAACACAACCGAAAGTGTTGAACACAGGTCGTTTGGCGAAAGAATATTATCCGGAGACCAGATACCCTAGGAGATCCGACAAGACGCTGCCGGCCATCATTCCTTCCGAGGGAGACCTCATCGCGTTGCTCGGAGCAAGCGACGTAAGGGGGCGATCAAACAGAATACTGACGGTAAATGAACACAACCCAAAGGAAGTAAGTGAGCTGAGAGTGCATCCATGAAGATGAAGGTATTAACAATATCAGTCGTTTAAACAGATGAGGGTGGGTGGGTTGATGGGTGGCGGCAATGGCAAGATGCAGTAGCGGCCTGCGGAAGTAGGTATACCCGGCCTCTGTGACACGTGGCACGGTGCACGGTGCACTGTACACGGTGCACTTTACACGCGCACGCTTGCGTCCACGTGCGAGTACACGGTGTGCAGTTGGGCGAATGTCGCCAGGAGCTTTTAGTCTCTACAGCTACGCTACATAAGTAATACTAGTCTACTTAATATCCTTATCGTTTATTAAATTACAAAAATACAAACGTCCAATTGTTATATATTAGGAATAGTTATTACTTACTAAGCACGTTTCCATTAAATCTAGGAATATTATATACTTAGGGAGTAATAAAACGAGCCGCCCTCTACGAGCAGACCGCATGACGATACTTACGTAGTTGAGTATTTTAAGTAAGAATATATTTTTTTAAACGTTAAATTTTTAATTTCTCGACAAAATATAAAACGCATATGCATCTTTTCCGTATGTAAACCTATCGTGTAATATTTACGTGTAAATAATCTTAAATTACTTTCAGTATATTCAAAATGAAGTCGTCTTTTTGTGCTAATTATAAACATGTCATAAAGGACTCAATGTGAACAAAACAAATGAGATCTCAACAACACCTAATTCTTACAATAAATATGTGAATAATTATTATTACGCTCGAAATCATTATATAAAATATATAGGAAATCAATATAAAAATAAAAAACAGAGGAAAAAGATAAATTACAAAATGTTTATTTTGACAATATTTGGTAGTAAATAGTTCTAAGTCGGCGGTTCTCAAACTTGAGGCAACAGAGTTGAGGCGGTTCTCTATTGGCAGGGGCAGGTGGTGCCGCCATTCCTAGCCTGTCTCAACTCAGCCTCAACTCGCGGGAATATCTCCGACCAATCAATCGTCAATCAAAACTTGCATGTAAAACATTACAAAATAATAGTTCACTATCGTATTATTATATTCGCCTGTCACTTGGCTAAGGGTACACTTTTAAAATATTTTCCATTTAATCGAATATAAATCACTATTTTAATATAAACTAACTAAGCTATGTAAGAGAAACAATTAATAATTAAACAATACATCAAATGGTCTAGGTGAGGCCACCCACGTTGTACTAAATTAATCGAGTTACAACATTTTCGTGAAAAAATTACGTAAAAAAATAAAATAATATTTATGCAATAATAACTTAAACATTATAATATAATAAAATGACAAAATCTGCGAACAAACCACTAAATGACTAATAATAATGATAACTGATGAAAAATACAAACTACAATCAATTAAAATAGTTAATAATATAGAATAGAGAGAATGCAACAACTGTCCGGGCGGTCGGACGCCCCACACAACCTGACGGGGCTGCCGGCGGCCCGGGCCGGGCTGGGACTGCGCCCCGCGCCCTGGGGGACATACCATATATATCCTCGGCCCGGAGCCGCTCGCCGGCGCCCCCCTCGCATCGCTCCATACACAACTAACAATTAGGGATATGTATCAATTATTATCTTTTGTTTCTTCTATTGGTTAATCTTTAAATATATAATAATATACTCAAAATGGCGTCCGACCTCCGCATCATATATCTTAGCCGTCCTTAAGCGGCCCATAAACTTTTTTTTTAATATTTATATTTTTTTACAATATCATCAATATATTATTGTTTATATTTTCATTATATTATATTATTGGTTTTTTTCTTTTTATTTAAATAATTCAAGAGAATTGCCATATCGATCAGCCTTAGAGAATCACGGCGAATTATATAAAAAGGAAACGAAACAAAAAAAAACAAATGATAAAAATACTTTCAAAACAAGAAGTCGTAATATAATATTGAAAATACCAAAAGGAGAGCGATCGGTTCGTCGGGAGAAGGGTGGGGTGAAGAGGGGCAGGGGAGGGGTGTCTGTATGGTTGGCGCTATTGGCTTAGGAGAGGATGCGGATAGCGGAGGCTGCGGGGGTGCAGCAGGCGGGGCAGGGGCGGGACGAGGCGGCGAGGCGGCGCGCGCACTCCAGGCAGAAGAGGTTGTGGCCGCAGGGCACCAGCGCGGCTGTCACGGCGCGCTCCGCACACATGGCGCAGCCGCGCGGGGAGCCTGGCGGCGAGGGCCGCGTGCCCGGGAAGGCCCACACGCCCGCGGGGCTCTCGAAGCTGGGGGACTCGCCCAGGCCCTCGTCGCGCTCGCGCTCCGCCGGCGACCAGATGCTGGCCAGCCCCGGCGCGCAGGAGCCCGACCCGGACGACACGGATCCCGAAGAAGAGAAGGCTCCCGACGAGCAGGACTGAGCGGCAGGGGCCGTCTCCAGGCGCCCGAGGAAGGCTCCCAGGCCGTTGCTCCTGCAGAGCCCCTGGAGAAGGGACGGCTCCTCCGCGCCCGTGGTGCTGCCAGACCCGCTGGCGCCAGTCCGGACGGCGATGTGCGCCTCGATCTCCTTGCGCGCGGCCTCCACGCTCTCGGGCAGCCCGGTGACCTCGAAGACCGGCTCCTTGTCCCTGCTGGGAGTCACGATGTACGTGTGGGTCTGGTGCTGGATGCGCTTTATGGTAGCGCCCTTGGGGCCCACCACGAGCCCGACCACGCGGTAGGGCACGCGTACCTGTGAAGTGACGTGTCCGGGGGCCGCGGCGGGGGGGCCGGGCGGGGCCCCGGCGGAGGACCTGCGCGAGGCCCTGATCTGGCTGAAGTGCTCTGCGGCGGACAGGATCTCCCTCTTGGCGCGCGCGACGTCCTCCTTCCTCCCGGTCACCACGAACACGGGCTCCTCGCCCCGCACGGGGGTCTTGATATATGTGTTGGTCTTAGCGCGTAAAGCCTTGATTTTGCAACCTGCGGACAATAACAAAAATAAACCATTAGTCGAGAGCTAATTACGTAAAAATGCGAACAATTCATTATGTAACGAAAAAGCCAGTATAATAATAGCGCTTTGAAGTTGAATTATACATATTTTACGTCATTTCAGTTAACTAAATATTATTCACGACGTTCATTAGGTTAACGAGAGGTAAGATACTCGTTTTTTCGTCTCCTATATTTTTTTCAATCGTTTCAAGTGTTCCTTACCTATTAAACAACAGTCGATATAAGCTAATTAATTTAGAAAACATATTTTCAAGTAAACGTCACCAGCTAAGTAACCTCACTCAAACGGAGCGCAAACGCCTACCAGTGAGTAGATAGGCAACCGGTAGAGCACGTAGGTAGAGAAGTTGGCTGCTACGGCTAAATGGGGCGGGTATCAGGCCAAACATTGCGTACATTTTGCTTACATTATTCGAGGCTCGCGTCGCCCTCTGAATAAATTAACGTGGAGTTAGTTGGCTTTGAAATTTATAAGTCTTACATTCGGAGACATCGATGTGGCGATGAATAAAAAGCGAATTTCATTTTAAATTCGTATGGATAAAATAAAACTGAAAAAAAGTGGGTATTAATTAATTAATGATAGTTTAAAGGCATACCGCCATATTTTAACATCTCTAATCTTCACCTACGCATGTAACAGCAGCGGTGAGATCATAAATCATTTGAATCAAGTAGACTTGTGCAAATAATTTCTTTCTATGAATATAAACACCAACAGAATAAATCTAAGAACCAGAATATCATACACTTCTTACTTCTTTAATTTCAAAATATGGTATGCATCATTGTGGAGTTAAGGTTAGCGTGTAAATGAATTACTTTAAATGTGTATTTATGTTGTATCGTGAACACCTCACTTTGTTGTTATGGTTTTTTTAAAGAAAGGTTACGAATAACCTGACAATATTTTAAAAACTCCTACTACCATCATAATAAGCGGAAAATGTGGCTTGTGCAATGATGGAAGACTTAGCCAGCAGAGGAATTGAACCCACGACGCCCGGGTGGGAATCCGACGCCTTCGGTCGAAAGTGTTAGAATAGTGGGTGCGTTTTTGTATTTCATGAATGTTTCGTGTTTGTGAAAACCTTGTATTTAAGAAAATGGCATAAACAATTGTATGTCTGTTTTGCCAAGCTTTACGAGTACTTTAGTTAATCTCAATCCCAAGTTTAAGGTACCACAAATAACAGGAAACACTCTTGTTAATCAAGGAAAATCGATACGATTCTTTACTTGAGAATTCACTCCGCTGTCCTACAGTAATCAATTGATTTTCAGGAACTCCTTAGATTATTTTTAGGAGAAACACTTTCGTCGGATCTTTCAAATTCAACCTAATTATTTTTTGTTAGTTGCCAGGCGAATTGTGTGAAGTTGGTGGTAGGAACAAGCTTCTGTAGGTGCAGCTAGCAGAAAGTATGGAATTATTAACAAAGATTGTGGTAAGATTGAAGAAAATATCACTAATTATGTGATAAGTTTATTTCCTCGAGATAATAACTAAACAAAAACTATGCACCACAGTAAATAACTTTCCGTTTCGCTTATCTTAAGTAACAATGTAATAAGAGATATGCAACAAATTTTCTTTTAAAACGGTTTAATTGTTTTTCCAGTTTATACAACGAAAATAAGTGAAATGTTTGAAAGGAAATCAAAGGCGAAGCAAAATGTTGGAAAACTTTCATTTCAGAATTCGGTGAATACAAAATCGATAATTTCAAGGTCTCCACGATCTTAAATGGAATATATTTATATAAGTGGCTCGTTTATATAAGTAGGTGAAATGACATTGCGACAGTTTTACGTTATAGCACCCTTGTTTCACGGTTTTCCCCTTTGCTTGGAAATTTGTTTCTTAAAAGTTCTCATTTTAAAAGAGATCTCGTAACACTTCCTGTAAGGCACTTCTGCTAAGCCAATATTTCTACAAGCTAGTGTTCCCCATGCGCCAAATTGACGTTTCTACACAAGAGACTTGTCACACGAGACCAATACAGATAGTCCAACTCAAAATACGACCCTATCCCCAATTTCCTCAAAACCTGAGCATAAAATGAGACCCCTCCACAAAAAAGTTCTTATCTTATAGAGTTCGTCTTCTAAATGGGTAAATATGAGGTTTGCCTTTTTACAAGTTGCGAAGAGCTCTGCGGAGTGTTTGACGGCTTCCGAACGAGGCATTGGGCTTAGGAAAGCGGGAAAATGGCACACAGTCGTCAGGGGTGGCGAGGGGTAGCCATGGCAACGCCGGAGGGTGTGAGGGAGAGAGGTGTGGGCGGCGGTCTGCGTCCCAATGCGGCAAAAATCCGGCAACACCGCCCGGATACGTTGCTACGGCGTCGCGGCGCGCGAACGTCGTGCGTCGGATGTACAACGACGCCGAACTACCGACAGAACAGTGGATTGACCGGTGACCACTCGCACCGCACGACTGCATTATAATACATATTATATCTACTACATTTCTCAATGAAAGAATCGACAGATACAATAAAGTGCAAAAAAAACTCGAACTTTTAGTCAGATTTTCGAGATTAATTTGTTTGGCGGCAAGAATATTTCACACAACAAAATGAAATAATTCAAATGAAGCAGTAAATATTTATTTTTTAAAGTTATAAACCCCACGATTTTAAAGTACAAAGCCTTTTCACTAAGCATGATTTATTCTGGAAAGGTGAGTGTCCTACTTCCTCGTGCTATCGACCATCTATTTAATTTTGAACAACACGCCAACCGGTTTCGGCACAAAGTTCTTTCGTCAGAGCAGATATAGACGGTTTCAGTTTCTTTGCAAAGTTAATGTACATTAAAATTGGAATTAACTTTAAAGCATTAATGCTCATTTATTATTTAATATTTATATAATATTAATAATCTAAAACACAAATATGAAACGGAAAAAAGTCCATCAACTAAAAAATACGATGATTTTATTTTTTAAATGGATATTCATCCAAGACATAGTGAGTTTATTCTAGATATTCAATATATTGTGTTCGGGTAGAACGTTGAACATCAAAAGATGGCAGCCTAGAATCGGAAGAAATTTAAATAATTTAAAAATGCCGCTTTCTAATGAGGCCTTGGTGGCTTATCGTTTACTTATAATACTTGAATATTAATGTTTTAAGTGCCAACATATTAACTGTCCTCAATCATATTTCCTTTTCTTTAATTTGACAAATGTGTTTATAAGAATTCATTTGTTTCATCTGAATTTTTATACCCTTAGCTCCTGGGAAATTGTTTTTTAATCTGTTGATGTACACATACACTGTTATACCCATATCTGAACCTTTTTCTCGTGATTTATGATAATGATCATTATTTTAGATAGTTTTAATTTGTATACATACTATGTATTATTTTCTCCTTGTTAGTTAATCTTACTAGCATAATTAATTTAGCATGAAGCGCACTTGAGGTGAAATATCACAAAACTGCGCTATATAAGTTCACTGTTATTATTATTATTATTAATTGGCAGTGTTACTCCCGGATGGAGTAGAGGTTCCGAGTTCGTGTCTCGGTCATGACCATTGTTATTTTTTCCTTATTTATAGTTTTTGTGTTCAATTTGTAGAACTCCATTTAATTTTTTTATATAATTCAATTGAATTAAATTAAATATTATTATTATTGAGTTCTGCTATTTTAAGTTTTTGTGTTTTAGATTATCGATATTATTTAAATATTTACTGTATATTTTTTGACAATGTCGTCACAAAAGGTGCCAATTTCCAAAACAGCATATTATAATATTAATTAAAAAAAACGATGCAAAGAACAAAAATGAATCTAATCCGTTCATTACTAAAACGGAATTCGACAGAATGACGAAATTTCACTGTTCGTCATTACGTCAAAATGATATGCAACAAATTTCCCTATTATTAGGTTTTTCTTTTCACGACGTTTTGTCCTTGATATTATTCGAGCGGTGTTCGGGCAAAACGCCGCTAACCAAACACTTTGAATAGTATAAACATGTTCCAACTTTCCCAAAGTATTCGTTACACGGTCTTTCGTGTTCGGCAAAGTTGGCCACACATGCCCACCTATCGATTGCTCTCTGACATTCGGAAAAGCGTTGTGCTATATTAACTAAATTAGCTTTTAATATTAGTTGAATGAAAGTCGGAAAAAAATTAGAAATTCATTACTATTTGAAGCAATCGAGTGTAATTTTAAAGTTTTAAATTAGACATGCATAAATAAAGCAGAAAATCAGTTTGTATAAAGCAACAAAAACTCTCGAACGGTGAGAGATGGCGTTATAAGGTTCTCACAGCTATTTCAGTCCAGAATTTCAAAGGCATTGCAACAATTTTCAACTCGCTCAGTCATTAATATCGCGATATTTGCTGTCGAAATATAGAACAAGATGCCATCTTTATTCAAGTTAAAGGCTTTCAGTGAAATATACGGGAATACGAAACTAATATACTACACAAGAATCTAATTAAGACGGGTAGTAAAACTAATATTAAATAATAATACCCTCGAAAGAATGACGGAAAAGGAAATACAGAGAAAATAATGTGTATTTGAGATACATAAGACGGTATAAAGACAGACAATGTATTGAGAGAAATATGAAAGTACAGTTGTATGAACGCCGAGAAGAAAGATGGGAATTCATCCCCTAGAAGGAATACATGTCGGTTCTTCAAGAAATCGTTAAAAGCCGTTAGTAGAATTAACATGACAAAACCTCCCAGCGACAAGGGGTTAAGGGTAGAGGGTAGCACAATAGGTGAATACATCCTACTCCAGGGGTTGGATGGGTTGTGTGGATTTCGCTATTATTCCGACAGTTCCACCCTTCCGTTAGACCGCCTGCCCCGGCCGAGACTGAATCTGGGGTAGACTGCTTGTCGACACACGCAACGGTACACAACGATTGTTGAGTCGATATATTAAGGGTAATTGTTAATATTTCCATATCGGACTAATCTACCTTTTTTTCGAGGATTTTTTCTTTATTCAGCGCTGGCGGAGTATCCGATTGAATCGAACGAAAATAATAAGCTACAGCGTTTAAATGCCGCCCAGTGTTATTGAAGGCGAAATAAATTTTACAAAGGTTTAATTTTAACTAGTTCATGTACTGTATTATTAGATGTCGTTTAGCGTGCACAGAAAATTATGTTCATTTTAAAGAACGATTTTTTTTAAGGACTAACTTTACAAATCGGCTTCACACATTTCTGTATTTTTATATTATGAGTATTATTGTAGGAGCATATAGGATATTTAAAAGCTCCGTCACTCATTCATGGTGGAAGGTGGTGCTGACGTTTCAAGCAGACAATGTTTACGTTAGCCAAAAAAATACAGTCAGAAAAAAGCTATTCAAATTTTATGACATAAGCACAAGTCAGATTTCTGTTTCTTAGTTAAGATTTTTTTAAAGTGTTTTAGGTAGAAATCTTTTTTTAAATTTTAACGTTATGGCAAAACATTTTTTGATTATATAGGTAATTATTATTATTTATTTATTTTTAAGTTTAGATGATTACGTAATTTGATTTACAAATCATAAATATAACGGGTGGAATGTAAAATTACTAGTAATTTATTAATTCATACGAAAGGGCTGAAAACTTTCGAGATGGATGTATAATTCGGATTCCCATCAATTTTCCAAGGAATAATAAAATTAATCTCGCAACTTTCAGGCGTCAAGGAAAGGTGTCGTTTATCATTATATCAGATTTATATCTGCAGGAAAGAAGAGTGTCGCAATCTATCGGCTCGCCCGCCCAAACCTCCCCAGAGGCTGTGGAACTCCAAGATGTGGAAGAAAATAAGACGAATTTACAATCGGCAAATGGAGAACCCTGGCCCTGTAGTGGGAGGAGCCGTTTGTATTCATTTTCAAATCATTTATTGGGGTCAGAAACAAAGGTCGTTCTATCACTTCTCACCAACAGGGAGATCGCACAAAGCTTTTCGCCACTATGCTTTACATTGTTATGCGTTTCAATGATTTATGTTACAATCAAGTGTCAAAATAGTATTGGCAACTTTCCCGAAGTCGAAATGATGTAAAAATAAACATTTAAATACATATCTTAATGTTAATAAAACTATGTGTTCATTCATATATCTTCACGTGGTGTGAGTTTCCCCGTGAACTATCTATAGATATACCCACAGAACGCGATATAGACCACCCCTTCCAGTGCGCCGTGCGGTGGCCTCGAGTCAGTACAGACTAGCGAGGGTAGCGCCGTACCAACTCCTACACGAATACAGTGTAGTCGGTGGCGTATAGGGCCCCGTCTACTGGCGGCAATATCCTCGGCACGGTTAATGGGACAACGAACGTCGGGAGAGCCGTGGAGGGGTTAAGAGCCCACACCCCCGTCGGCGTAGCCTACTACTAGCCTAGCACGTGGAAAGCCCGAAGACCGGCGGACTTTCCCGAGCGGGGCCGAACGCAGGTGAACGAGACTGGAAAGTCAGCGTGGCGAACACGGGTTCACGAGAATTACGCAGCTAGCCTCGAGTGTTTTTACCTGTAAATGCTCCACAAAAATGAGAAGTAACACAAATAAATTTGACAGCGCCGGGCGGGGGTCGGTTCGCCGCGGCTTTAAGTGACAGGTAATGAAAAATTTTCAAATCGAATGGGAGAATTTTCCTCGGAGATTTACTCACCGTTCCGCTCGAGGAATTTGAATGGAAAAAATAATATCATTCGTTTGAAGAAAGAATTTGTAAAAGGAATTTGAATAAGGCCCCTCGGAATGAAACAGATTTATTGAACGGAATAAATGTTTTCGTAGCTAACGTTGTTTTTGTGACTTGTTATTATAATGCTGTTATGATAATCGGAGCTTTTTTTAGCTATAAATAGATCAAAATGAGGGTCATAAAAGCAAAAGACAACAATCTAGAATTAAGTTTTTGTGGCATTGTCAACTTTTAAACAATTATCTTAAGCAAATTTAGGGACCAAACTGATGTAAACAGAAATTCGAAATTTTATAATTTGAAAAAAAAAAGATTTGATCATATTGCTGTCGCTGTGTCTACACCCCTCAATTAATAAATAAATTATACCACCGACAGAAACAAAACACATTAAAAAATAAATAACAAGCTTTTACTTTTCAACACAAAAACCTCATTATGATTGATACGCCAAGGAATTATAAAACAATACTTGTCGGAGCTACAAAAGAGATGTCGCCGTAACTTGATTTATTACCAGCGAATTTTCCGGGGTTTCGTTGATTTTCTCAGCTTCCCAGAGTCTACGTCTCGAGCTCTAGAGTACATTCAGAACCTACCCGCTGCAGGGTGTTCCAGCTGGGGGAGGAAATAGTATCGATCCATGCGCCAGGGTGCAGTGAACCCGCAGTAGGCAGTGCCACACACCCTCGCTAATCCGCCCCTACTCATTTATCAGACCTAGTTCAAATATGACGATGAAACGCTCGTATAAGAATCGTAAATCTGCATTACACTGAGAGATGTTTAGAGAATCGGGCTTCGGTGGAAATGGAACAGAAATGAACTTTATTTCTGACTAAGATCATAAGTAAACAATCATTTAGCAAGGGAACGCAATGCTGACAAATCGAGTGATTTTAATTATAAATGGTATGTAATTGAGTATATTAGAAATCGGAAACTCTAAAATAAATAGTAAGTCTCATCTGAATATATTCAGTAAGCATAAAAATATGATATACGAATGAAAGAAGGTGCATGGCAGTTCAGTAAACTAGGTTTGATTTTTTCGCTTTTCTAATACTAAAAGTTGATAGAATAGAGTTTATTTTATGACGTCTCGAAAAGAAATGCATCGTCAAAAGCATCATCGCGTCTGTGGGGAGATTTGTCTTATTACGATCTATGCGCAGATGCGTCTAACACTTTTCACCAGTTAGAATATGAGAATAGAATAGAATAGAATAGAATAGAATATATATAATGCCTACATACGACAGCCAATATAGCCTCTTCTCTTGTTCGAACATATTTTTTACGTGATAGTACTTATTAATTTAATCTTGTTTTTATTTATAATTTAAAAAAGCAACTTTTTTATTCTAGAAAGGTAATGTTATCACTTGTAAAAAAAAGTGAAATGCAATACGTAAAGATGTCACTGCAGGAGTATCTTTAAGAAGATCACCTCTGAATTTATTTTCATTATTAACGTGTAGTCTTGTTATTAGATTACGCTATGTAGAGTTGAGCGCACTTGAGGTAAAATGTCACCATATTGACCTATACAAATGTTATATTATTGCTATTAAAGAATGAATTTGAATAACACGGAAATTTACCGCTAGAGGCGCTGTCAGTGCCCAGGCATTAACATAAGAAGGTTTTGATTTAGGTTTTCTTTCCGTTCAGTGACTTTTGTTTATTGGAGAGCTCATCTTGCGTATTGTTTGTCGATGGTGCAGGCCTTAGGTAATTTCATCCCCCGCGAAAGACTGACTAGGCAAAATTTCAACACCAAGACGTGCTTCCGACGCCGCAGTGGGGAAGATGGATTATGCATGATGAATGTGCTGGAAGGGCCTTCCCTTAATAGGGCAACGGAGGGGAAAGGGCCTGGCAGTGATATATTAAAAATGATCATTACAATAACAAAGGCTCTGGTTGCAGAAATAACAGCATAATAAAGTAGGGAAAGATATCAAAACAACAAAAATCCGCAGTGTCGTAATGTTAAGTTATGATGCTATTACGAAATACTATTTTTAGTATTGGTCATCATAGTTCAATTTGGAAAAGAAAATGTTTGATTAAGCGTTTATTGATTAATCATATATATATATATACGAGTATGTTCTTAGAATTATTAAATATTGATGAATTGTATGATGATTCATTGTACTATCGTGTGAGCGAAAAAATCACGGTACAGCATTTTTAGAAAAGCAACGCGTCTGCAATATAATCTAAAGTATGTGCGGCTAACCCATGTACGATCGTTAAAGTAATGGAAAAGGTAAAGAAAGGGACGCTTAGATTGTTTGACCATGTAGAACAGGTGGCTTACAGCTCGAAAGTGAATGGAATAATGTGTCGGTGACGCCCTAGACAGACATAGCACGATCAAGTTGATCAAATACTTGAATACCGTGTCAATAGTTGAGAAAGCAAGAGTTTGTATGATTGTGAATAAAGCAAGGAGTATGTGTCAAGAATTGTGTGGCGTTCCATTATATCTGCCTAACGCTGCGTTAAAATGCTTTGTAGGTTGTAATTTTTTTTTAATATTGAAGCCTTGGAGGCTTTTACATATAATACATTTTAAGTTATAAAAAGGAGTAAAATAAATGAGAAGAATATAACATTAAAGCAAGAAAAAAATTTAGTATGTACAATGTAAGTATGTAAATATAGCGTAGGTTTTACAATTAGTTATAATATCATAGTAGTATAATAAATGTAATAGAAAATAGTAAGTAAAGTGTAAGTATGTAATAGCAGTGTAATGTATTTACAATTAGTTACATCATGATAGAAGATTGCAAAAAAGGGTATATTACGTGGATAATGCATGGCATAATAACAACAAAAAATAAATGATTAATTACTTAGTTATTAAAGATAGCCTGAAACTAAGTCTTAACCTCAAAATTAATACCGTAAAACCTCTGCAGAACGCAATCGCCATTATGTGTTAATGTAAAAACATAGCTCTCAATTATTTATTTTTTAAATTACGTGATTACCGCACAAGAGTATTCACTGCTCCCAACGGTCTAGAGCCAGTGAGACTATGGCATCCCCAATAGGGGTATGTTGTAAGGCTGAAGGTAGTGGGGAGGGGAAGTAGATGAGAAGGGGGAGGGTTGGAAAGTACCTGGCTATTCAGATCTGGTCACCAAACACGACTAAAGCCATTTCAAGCAACGTTTCGATTCTGAATAGTCTTTGTGATGGTCTTTCACCAGGGCGATACTTAGAGTATCTACCACCCTGGAACTTAATACTATATTTTATTTTATATCAATTATATTGATTAAATAAAAATTATTTGCGCACGCCGGGTTCAAACCCGCGACCTCTGGATTCGTAGTCGAGTGTCTTACCACTCGACCATGCAGGCCGTCAAATATGATGGTGTGGAAAATAACAGAAGTACTTCTTCTACTCTTTCCCATCACGTTTATTTCAACCTCAACATACATTTAAATAAAGCGCCGTTGAGGTGTTTTTCCCACGAAAACGGCGCTATAAAAGTTGTCCATTTATTATTATCATTAGGTACTCCAAATTGAGGACGACATAGCCCCACTGACTTCTGGTAGTTGGGACTCTTGTGCGGTATATTTAAAAAATATATGAAAATCAATATGAAGACTGCACCCTTATAATGAGGGTAATAATTGTGAATTTGGAATCATGAAGAAAACACATGACACGAATGGGGGAATGAAAGGGAAAATTTGATGAATTCTCATGAAAAACAGTAATTCATAAACCCCGAACCATGCGAACGTGTCCCCAGCTTTATGGAGCATTTACAACGATCAGTTGGGGTGTGACAATCGAGGGTAGGTTTCATACGCATAAATTACCTAAAACGTCATCATTTCTGAAAACCTACGTCACATAAGTGGTTTATGATTCACTACAAGCCTAAGAATTTGGTTTTGCACGAAAATTAGACCAAAAATATGGAAAAAAAAAACAAAATGGTCTTTATTTTTTTGAGTTATAAGGATATTTCAAAGTACCATAGCTCATGGTGGAGGAGTGACGTAGCGTGCGATACTTGAGAAGCCCGGAGATAAAATATTGAAAAATATTAAACAAACAATATGGTGTAATTTTTTTGACTGTTAAATGAATTTAAAAACTTCAAAACTCATGATAGAAATGACATAGCATGCGACACTTGATAATTTCCTATATCACTAGCTTTCTTTGCTATTTTCTTTTATCAACGGTTGAAAAAATAATAAATAATAAAAACTTCACGACGTCAGAGCTCACAGTTCGAGAGCTTTTGGTGCATTAATATTCATCCATCATTCCTGCATATTATGTCCTGAGTACAATACATCATGACCGTATTAACACCCCCTTACCGAAGGGGGGTTCTAAGTAACCCCGAACGAGAGTTTAGTGCAATATCTTAGATAAAGATTACTGATATATTTCGAATATACTTCTCTTTGAGTATTGCCAAAAACAAATTCCTTTAATAATCAATATCAAATGGGGTAACTACGGCACCCCCCTTCGGATCGTACGTTTGATTTTTACTTTCAGATACGGAAAGGTTTAGGACTATTCCTCGAAATTCATGGCCAATCATTCTTTCATTCATAATTCTGCGATTTATATTTTTCCATAGAACGATGCGTCGTCCAGTGTTTGAATGCTGAATGTGCCCTAAACTGGAGTAATCTTCCTCGTGGTAGGCCCCGGCGGTGACGGCGCTTCTAGGAATCTAGTTCTTCTGTGTAATTCATTATTTTTAACCGCGGAAGTGACTTTGTTTCCACTGACGATAAACACTAATTTGTGCCCGCCTTAGATTACACTATTTTAGTGGATGCAGCGTTATCATGAAATCAACGTTGTTTTTTTTTAAATAGAAGTGACTCCCTAATATCTGTGAAGTAAACATATGTAAGCCTGCAACCTTTAAGCACAATAGAACTCAAAATAAAAACCGTCAATTTTTTTTCTTCCCTTTGATGTTTTGCATATTATTCACAGTATTCCATAAAAAAATATTTAGAGACATTATTTTTGTATTAATTTATTTACACTCTTATTTCTTGTTGAAAATTATATACCAAACAATTTGTTTATTAACAGTTAAATGGAAATTTACAAACTCCATAGCTCATGACAGAAAATATGTTGTGAGCTTAAATATTTGCGTTGAATCAAAAATTCTAGACACAAATCATTGCAAATTTTATGAAGCCAGAACTCACCGCGAGTTTTTTTTCCGCTTCGGCACACATATCGCATTCTGTTTTATAGTTAAGATTATAATATACACGGTGTCCGGACACTTGTGATATAAGCGAGAAACTGGCGAAATTCACATTTGAAGTCGTTTTTTAGTATAACTTTTTTTATTTGATCTTTCGTTTTCGAGTAAATCGAGTCACAAGTTTGATCAAATTAATGCAAAATATTCGGTATCTACGAGATTCCTATCAGTTGTTTACTGTATTTTCAAATGAGTCGACCCAAAAGTTAATTAACCCTAAATAATATTTTATTTTTTTAAATGCTCAAATTGAATAAACTTATATTTATTTGGATTATGTGTGCTGCAAATGGTCACATTTTTCTGCTGCACCACGAGTTTTTGGACACCGCGTATATCGCGACAGTATGAAATAGTTTGCCTGTGACGCATCCGTTCTCTAAAGCTTTTTCATCATTTTTGCTGGATCTTCTTATTGTTTCATTGACTCCATTAAGTACGTTGTTTTTAATATTTCGAAGTAATTATAGCTATAATTATTTTCGTGTTTTTCTTATTATTGTAATGAGCGTTTTGTACGCAGTCGGAGTCTCGCAAATTATATTAAATACACACTAAGCCATTAACTTTTGAAGCAAACTTTTAATATCGGTTTTATAGCCGGAAAATTCAAATTCGCAATCTATTAACATCAACAAGAAATATTTTCTTGACCTAAAACTCGAACTTCAATATAACAATATAGTTTGTGTTCATTTAATTTGTGAATCAGAAAAGCTGTTTTCGAAAAATCACCAACAACTCTCGAACGGTGAGCTCTGGCATCATGAAATCTGCACAGATTTTTCTGTCTGGTATTTTTAGGTCAACGCAACTATTTTCAGCTCGTTTCGTCATTTGTAACACGAGCTATGGAGCGTTGAAGTGGCTATTGTGTAAAAAAAAAAAGCCATTTTGTTTTTTATAGTGATGTGTGAACGAACTGTTCTTCAAATTGTTCGAACCTCTTCGTAATATGTCGGTAATGAGTGTACGTACACCACTACTCCTTGTGTAACAGCGCTAATGTCAATACACGCCGCGTTCCAAATTAAGATCAACTTAAAAAAAGAACGATGCGTTCGACTGGCAAAGTTTCTTTGGACGGAAATAAAATGGCCGGTCGGTTTAAGTTTTATGAGACAACAGTAGAGCAGCTAGATAAACTAACTAGCTAACCATCGCTCTTCAGAGGTAGGCGGAGAGTTGCTATATTCATAATAAATTAGTACTCTTATGTTAATCTGATTTTTGACAATTCGTCCACGAATCATTTCACCATTTACTTTCGCGTCATATACTCTCCCGAAACTACTTCCCCATCTATTCGCTCTACAAGTTAAAACCACCTAAGCGTCCGTTTTTTAATCTCGTATACACCAGGGTGGGTATCAGCACTCCATTGCGGACTCTTTTTACAGTGAATTCCGCACTAGAATTCCAACTGTTCCTAACCATTTGGAGCCAGTGAGACCACGGTATCCCGAATCGGGGCATGTTGTGTCTTCCTCCAATGCCCTTATCAGTCTTTCCAAATACATACAATACATACTTCCCAAATACACAAACTCATCCACTTGCTTCAAGTATTCCAAAGCTAGATCAGTTGATAGCAGAGGACGCCATCTATTAGATTCTATTCTCTCGATTCTTGATGCAAGCGCTGCGTTGCGTTGCATCGAGGTGCTAATGTCCCTCTTTTATAGCATATAAACAAAAACAACGCGGCCCGCTTGGCGGCCCGCCAGGCAGCAGCACCGGGAGACCAACAGGGAGAAGCGCGCGAAATGAAAAAAAAACATGTCGGACAGCTGTCATGCCGCCGCTTTCCGGTACCTACTCGGAAACTCAACTCATTTCGTCAATATTAAACCCATAATTTATAATTATAGCGGTTTTATTGCGGCCCTTACACGACCAAGCTTGCTCGTCACTTCTCAGGGCAAATGCTTTACTAAATATTAATATTAAAAACTCTTTTTTGTACAAAAATTACGAAGAGTTGGGCTCGTTGGTTTTACACTATTTATTACAAATAACCCAAGATACTATACAAGAGAACACATGCAAAGCAATGGATAAATGTTTAAAGAGGTTATACTATTGTTGAATAAAAGAACGTGGTCAATTTTAGACCGTTTCTTAGATCTGTGTATCGCCAAATGCCATTTAAATTGACATTCGTGTAGGTCGTTCAAAAGGACAACTTTATCCGAAAATATTCACTTCCCTAACTTATTTGAAAATATGTAGATGATTAGTGATCAAAGGGGTAGTAAAATAAATTGTTGAAATAAAAGTCCAATACCTAATTTGAGAGAGTTTTAAGGTTTAAGAGAACCTGTATAGTATCGCGAAAAACCATTCAAATTGACATTCGCGTAGGTCGTCCAATAGAAAGACAGCTTTTGCCGTAAAATACATGGCATTTCCGAGTGGCCGGTGGCGGATTAATGACACTATTGATGCCATTTAAAGCGAACGCATTATTATAATATTATGCACAGAGACCAGGGTAACCGCGCGCCGGCCAGCTGTTGTACTACAAAACTACGCAGTTTACCGGACAATAATATCCGTTGGAGCTTGGAGTCAATGACAGTTAAAAACCGCCATTTTATCTGCAATTTGTAAATTCAATAGCGTGTAACCATTAAAGTATGACGGGACCCTTTTTAACTTGTGTATATGAACAAAATAGATTCTATTACAATATATCTACAGGAGCTTTGCATGAAATATCGATGCCATAACGCACAAAATAATGTGTAAGTTGGAATTTTGTATTAATATAATTAAGTACTGCGTTTGTAACGCATTTTTTAAGACGATCAGCAAATAAGAGTTCGCATTACTGTATACTTCCACATTAATTTAGTTGCTTTGATTCTTATATTAAACTTAGAAGTAAAATTTTGGGTTGTATTTTGAATTCAATCTGCTTTGATTTTCGACGCTATAAGCACGAGAATGTCCGTCTTCGACATTAAACGGCATAGAATCCAGAGACAATGGACCAAGACGAAAAATAAAATGAGAAAAACAATAAATAAATCGAGAAATAAGGTTTGAGACGGCGATGGTTGAAGACTGCATTCTTTGGCAGTCGATGGAGCAACTTCTTTTTGCATCGAGAAGCTTCGGTCTCTCGTCGCCAGAGCTCCAGGGTTGCCATCTGTCAACTCTTTCACCGCCGAATAGGTGAAAATAAAATTATATTTAAAGAAACACAAAAGATATTATACGATGTCGCTTCTGTGATTTTTAAAATAACATCGGAAATTACTTATCTGGGGTAAAAGGTATGATTTAGCTTATCAGGTAGCCATATTAAAGTAGAAAAACATCTGTAATTTTTGTAGATACCTAAAAAAAAACTGTGTCGGATTGTGAGTTGTTAGCTTATCAGGTAGCCATATTAAAATATAATCAAAAAACATCTGTAATTTTTGTAGATACCTAAAAAATACTAACATCGCATTTTTTTATCAAAAACCATTTTTTATCACTAAATAATATTTTTATTTATTATTAATTTTTAAAAAATATTATTTAGTGATAAAAAAAATGGTTTAAAAAAATAATTGTAAGTATTTTTTGTAAATAAGTAGTTAAATATCACAAGGGTGGGCAGAAGGATATACTGCCATACAACTTTGTCTTGGCACATACTCCTTGATTGATATTCATACCATATCAATAAGCTCTCTTGCGGAACAATATCGTCACTGAGCGGGATCCGGACGTTGGTGTGAATCAGGCTTAAGAGAGATTGTTATCAGTATTAGACATAGTTTCGGGAATGATCCAGGAAGACAACATGACACGATTAAGTGAATCGAATAAGAGTCATTTATAAATCGAGTAAAATGTGAAGAGTCGGTATATAAGACGTACCACAAAGGAAAAGCTTGTACGGGACGATGTACGAATGCGAATGAAGTAAGGAGTTTGCTCCGAGACAACGTTTTCTGGCATACCATCCTCTTTTCCTACCCCTTCGGTGAAATAACGCGTTGATGAAAATAGTCAGATATCAAAATTTACTTCGAAATTATAAAAATTAAGTATAGGGTAGGAACCGACTAAAACAGCTGATTTTGTGTTAATTTATATTGGTTTGACCTACTTGTTCTTGAATAATTTTTGCTCTATTCAAACTGATTGCGTGCACCCCTCGGTCCCCTCTAGATCGTTATAGCCTACTAGACGAGAAGCACGTAGCTTCGGTCTACTAATATGTACGCGATAGGGGTCGGGACGCTACTTTGGGTAGACAGTATAATATATTTATAACAAGGAATCCCCACCATTTTTTTTTCAATATTCACCATTTAACTCACGTTCTCATAGTAAAAAACATTCTTATTTTTTTTCTTCTTTTTTACTCGTAAAAACGGGCCCAATTTGAAGTTTTAAGTGGCACCATACGAGTTTGCATCAAATGACGACATTAGTTTTCAATCTCTTCGCAAAAGAGTCTCGATTGGATACAGATGACGTCAGAGTCAAGCCGGACCGTTTAGATCTTTTCAAATAATTTTATTTATTGTACAAATTACTATTATATTTACAATAAAACTTATATATTCAGAATCGACGTTTGTTGTTTTATGTGAACATATTTTTTAAATCCATTATATTTTTCACGGAAATTCTACATTGTCGTGGTTAATAATATAAGATATAAAATTAACAACTTATTTGTATTCATCTGGAACTGTCTAGACAGGATAATCTTTAGTATTGTCCCCGTAGGTCAAAACAATGAGACTTCATAAACAACCTTGCAGCTAATCTAAATTACAACAATTAAATATTATAATAATATGTATATTTATAAGTGTCGCGTTTCATCCAATATATCAAATCATCACACTAACTATGTGTGTGATAAGATCTGGTATCGTAAGTATTTATAAAAAAATTCCGTGGGAGAATTTAAACTATAACTAACACGATAAACCAAATTAATTGATCATTTTCTATTCTTGATAAATTTGAAAATGGGTTTGAATCAAGAATCCTATTCTGTTTCCTGCTTTTAAAATGATTTGGGATATCGCCTTTTCAATCAAATTTGCAAGGAAAAGCGCCCGCATCTGCCGCCATTGAAGTATCTCCTTTGATGTATTTTCCAAAGATGGCAGATTTGTCAAAAATCAGCTGTTCGCCGTCCGCCATGTTGGTTAGTCGGATGGTCGGCAGTGCGGGAATGTATTCCCTCTATTCTATATCCGGCGCCCGTACAAATAGCCACTCTAAATGTCGAGGGTTTGGAGACCTGACTACTATGCGGCGCGGTGACGTCACCAGGCACGGCTGCATTCCCCCCGCACTCGCCGCCGACCAAACCACTCCCAAACCCCAACCACCCAAATAATGCAAACTCGTCGCGAGCGACCCAACAAGACCGCCGTACCCATACCTCCGAGGAAAGGGGGCCGCTTAATTAGTCACCTGCCGTACGCAACTGTACAGCTGGCATCGACACTTGTTATTTAGTGTCTGCTCGCTTCCCTCCGTGCAGTGCGACGGGGCTAATACTCCTGGGGCCAATGTAGCGATGTGACACGATGAAACTGAAATGAAATGGTTCAACACGCAATAATTCATTTTCCGTTTGCTGGGCTGAATGAAGGGGTGTTCCGCGGCGATACGATGCTCGTCACCTAACCAGATCGATAAACTGTGGCTGGCTGTATTTGTACGAAACCGTAGCGTACAAACTCGTCAAAAATAGATTCATAAAAACCATTCAAACATTCTCGAAAAAAAGTTTCTAAACAATTTACAACCTTAGATACTGATGCCCAGACACGGGCATTCTGTTTGATAGTTTAGCCTATCGTATATCATCAGGTGAGGGATGCTGTGTTATTTAGAAGATGACTACCGGTATTTACAAAATCTAGTGTTTAACATTTGTATGCCATGAGAGAACAGGTCGTTTTTTAGGACTGATCCCTACGATCAACAGCTGTAAAATGATATCAGCCTTTAAAACACAGATGCACTCCTTCCTTTCCTTAAGGAAATCCTCCAAACTCCTTCCCAGATATGACATAGGCCCTGGTGCAATCCGCCTACGTGGAGTAACTATATGAAAAAAATAACTTTTTCATTGTTTGGGTCAATGTCTTGTTTAATACTTATTGGGTTAAGACGTTCCTACTTCTTCTAAGATATGTGCAAAGTTCACTGACGCATCGTGGTCCTGTGAATCATCAGACAGGAAGAGAGACAGGATCCAGAGATTAAGAGCAGCATCCCATGAGTCAATCCGCAAACTCTGGAGAAAGCCCCTCCCCTCCGACACTCAAAGTAATCATTTCGCATTCTTGGTAAAGGAAGACCTCTACCTACACAAAAGCATTATTATAATAGTTTTCCTTGTATTAAAGGTTCTCAATAAAACATGTTATGTTATAAAGTTCAAAAAACTTTAGGCACTACCCGGCTTCGCCCGAGGTTTTGAAACACTACTTCTTAATATCGAACAATAAAAATTCAAATTAAGGCGCCTTGTTTTATACTAATGGTTAAATTGATATTTATAGAAAGCTCCATAGCTCATGGTGGAATGGCTGAAACAAGCTTAAAACAGTTCCAACGAACTGTAGATTCCAAACAGAAAAGGCTGTGACGTATTAAGATAAAAAGGGTTTTATACTTTCTAGTTTACGATTAGACAATTTAGAATTTCAAGGAACTCGATAAAATATATTTTATTCGACGTGTGTGAAAACATCTCAACGTAGAACTGGTATATTTTACTTTTGACAGAATTCCTTGCAGAAGTAACTCGATAAAGTGTCTGTTTTATGACTTATCCGTTCATTCAAAGTTTAGTATCAGCAAAATCAACCGTGAAAACCTTCAGCTTCGAGAAAAACATTTCAGAAAAATAAAAACATTCGCTGATTTATGCAAGCCTGGCTGGACCGAAATGTGCGCCGGTCTTTGACTGGGTTCTGATTGAATAAACAAACCCGTCTGGGTCTGGGACCCGACGGGTTATGTCATGATCAGAATTATATTTGAGTGTTGACACTTGGAAAAACAAACAAGTGGCGCGCGGTGACCTGAAAAACCGTCAAGAAGGTCAACTTTATGAACAGTACAAACACATTTTTAACGCTCTAAACTTTATGACTATGAAATAATTATGATACTCGAAAGAGATTTTTGTTTGGTTATTTAAAAAATTATCGAACTTTAATCTCATTAACTTGGGTAAGAATATACAAGATCCTCTAACTAACTCACTAACCATCACGCCGTTTCCCCGCAGGGGTAGGCAGAGAGGACGGACCGCCATACAACTGTCTTGGCACACACTCCTTGCTTCATTTACATTCATACATCGTCTCATACATACTCTTCTGTTATTCTGACTCTTCACATGACCCGATTCAAGTATTTGATTTACTTGATCGTGCCATGTATTTTTCGGGCGTCCTCGACTTCTTCTTCCATTCACTTTCGCATCATATGTTCTTTTCACACTCCTTTCTTCATCCTCAACTAAAATACACCAACCCACAACTAACCAGTAGTAAGATGCTTTATATACCTCTTTCAAATATAATATTTCTATTAACTTAATTATGTTTTTGGGTGCTAATCATTTACTTTATGTGACTTTTATGTCACTATTATGTAATATTAAATATTACACAGTTATGTAAAAGCCCATAAGGGCGTATATAATTAAATAAATAATATATTTTTATAACGCAATTATGTCATTTAAAGATTTATGAAAATTATGTGAAAATAAATCATAAATTGTTGATATAAGAATTTTGACAATAGGTAAAAGAAACGGACATAAAGGATATAATTATGTTTGTCTGAACGTTAGAACATTGAACATTGAAAAGAAATATAAAACCTTTGTTTTTTCATTATTAACAAGCTTTTACTAATACATTAAAATGCTAAGCCTTGTTTACTGTATTTTTTATGAAAGCTTCAACAAATCAACTAAATTTTAAGTTATTATGATGTGGTGATTGTGTCCTGCCAGAAGTGACCTACCAGGTAAGTATGTTGCTGTATATTTTTATAATCTAAGAATTAATATTAAGCAGAAATTAAGATTTGTACAGCGCCCTTGAGGTGATTTTTCACAAAAACGGCGCTATACAAATTATCCAAATATTATTATTATTTCGCTTTAAAATGCTGAATTCGTCTCATCTCGTTCGCCATAGAGCCTCAACACCGAGTGTAATAATATGAAGAGTGATCTCGAGTGGGCGAGACGACCGCCGAGTGAATGAACTATCGACAATAATAGACCATCAGCCAGGCAGTTGCACCAACCGCACCGTCCGGCGGTCCCCGCTGCACTCCGGCACTGCGGCACTGCCTTTGGGCGGCCGGTGCAACGCACTGGGCACTGGCTGCCATCGGCCGGTTACCGGTTCGAATCCGAGACGAGCGTTTGTTATTTTTTATTTTGGCAGGACCCACGGGGTAATAAATATCACAATCGAAAGCCAAGTGGAATTTAAATATGCAATTGAGTTCAATTTTAACGACTTAGGCCCGGTTGTTTCATCTGCAGTGTAGCTTTTTTAAGCTGCCCAGAACCAGTGCGACTATGGCATCAGGATGTTGCGAGGCTGAAGGAAGTGGGGAGAGGGAAAAGATTGGAAATGGGAAGGTTAGGGAATTAACTAGCTTTTCAGAACTAGTCTTACTACGCTAATACCGTTCCATGGACCATTAACGTCACTTTAATTAACAAGTTTTGACTAAAATTACCATGGATTTTAACCGCCACCCGAGCTTTTCCAATATGTTTTGTTTGAAAGAAGTTTTTTTTTGTACACCACATTTTTTTTCTGCACGTTTTTGTGAAATGATTGTTTATTTTCTTACCGACCGCTTTAAGATGTAAGAAAAATTTCCTTTTGGGACGAATCCTCACCTGTAACAAAGTGAAAAATACAAATTAGTAACTGTGTCAAAATTACAAAAAATAAAATAACGCTTGATTAATTGGAAAACTGTTTAATAATTTTATCCTAAATCATGATTGAAATATTCAACCCTTAAACAAATCATCCCTGATATAAAATTCCTTAAAAATTCTGTGAGAAAACTGGGCCAAAAACATCGGAAATGAAAAATGAACCTTCTCTCACAAACCCCGTTTTCCATAACGTACAAATTAAACTGACCGCGCAAAAGGGAAGAGAGGCATTAATCCCGCCCGCTTATGACCTCATACGTAATCTGATGACCGTGTTATTATGTGGCGGGCTGGAAATTACTTCAGCCCGGTAAAAGCTCTCGCGAGAAGCTTTCGGTCCGTGTTTTGACTCGCGGACTAACAAAGGACGCAATGCGTCATTTTAGAGGAAGCGTGGGCGATACTGTATTAAACGATAATTAAAATAATGCACTCAAATCAACTGCACTCTCGTCACGTGGGCGAGGCGGCCATCTTAATTATATTTATTTTAATTTGAGACAACACTTCGGCGAGATACAATGCGAATAAGAGATTGAAAAAATATGCAGACGACACATTGTGGCCAGATGTGGAAAGAGTGAATGACATTAACATACATGTTGCACAGAAATGTCTGCTCGCGCGTACTTTTATGATTATTTTTGGAGGGATTTATGGCCGCGATTCGTTAAAATGTGGTTGACCACCTTCACGATTTAAAATATATACGACGGAGTATACATTCATAAGCATGTCAGCACAGAGATGGTAATAGTTTATAGGTATTCTCTTCACTTAGGCACCATTTTACAAATGAGCAAAAACACAACTTTCAAATACATTTTTAATATAGAATGAAGCACGCCTGTGTTGGGACGTACCAACACAAGCCTTCACTTGTTTCTGTATATATTCGACACTTTATTGGTATTAATGGCATTCTAAGAAGATTAAGTACCTTTACCCAATGACGTTACAAATATATAGACACGTTGTGGCGCTCTCAAAGTGGCAAGCAAAAACCACGCTAGTTGGTGTTCTTGGTGTTTAAACCGATTTAGTACTACACTGTCACGCGTCGCTTGAGGTCATTTACTATGTCTAATCAAATTACAAAAATAAGTGCAAAAATGTCCTCGTGTGTGAAAAAGTGTTTCACTGTAAAGACTACTTTAAGCCAAACATTTTATTTGTTTTTTCTTTATTTTAGACAACTATCTCCATTGTTGACCAGCATAATGACGTCTTCGCGTAAGCGAGTACGCGAAGTGCTATCTCATTCTTACCAGAGCATTCAAAGCTACTGGCCAAGTATGGAACGCAGTCAGATACTACATTTGTTTCGTTCATACACACATATTTTATGAATGTCTATCTTTGTCATACGTGATGATACATGACCGATATTTGAATGATGAATTTACTGGTAACGTAAGTGTGTTTGTTACTTGCCACATTTTGTGTTAATATTCTAAGGCTATAACGTTTCTATATATTAGGAACGTCATTGGCTTTACCTACTTTTTTACATTAAACTTTTTTTAATGTTACCGTGCATTTGTGTTTGTATACTTTTGCCTAGAATATACTAATAGAAACTTTTTTGAAGAGACTTTTCACAATATATTATACAATAACTGTATCTATACACGATTACCATTACAATACAGATGTGATCTCATGATTTGATAATTTTTAGAGCCATTTCTGAAACGTGAACTGTATTCGTGTCACCGCCACTGATAATTTAAAATCTAAACGTCTAATTTGTACGTTAATCCTAAACGTAGATTACGTCACGCAGGGTTCAGAATTGAAAGGCTTTCAGGCAAAAAGGTTCGCTGAATTTAAAGCGTGCCAGGCGACAGGTTTTCAGGATATTCTCGTGATGCGGCGCCATTATCCCTTATCTCTTTGAAAGCATGCGTCCCTGCTAGGTCTGCCACGAAACGATGGGAATTGAACTGGTAAAAGTCTCACGAACCTGTGGAAATGGACTGCCGCAAAGTAGCGAAAATGGGGCCCTTGATTGGAGAAGCGAAATTGAGCGGCCATAAACACAGAAAAGATTTAAATAAATTGTTTTGGGCTAATCGAATTAAGCGCGTGTGATTATGGTGAAAGCGAAAACTAGTTTATTTTTTAGACTATTTTGGAATAAGAGAGAAATATAAACTTTGATTTGAGACGAAAAAGTGTAATTAACGTAAGTATTCAATTACAAAACCTTATGTTTACTGTGATTCTCTGAGTAATAGTTTGCACAACGATTAAGCTCAGTCAATGGGTATAATACAGTATCAAACTTATGTTTACTGTGATTTTCTGTGTAATAGTTTGCACCGCGATCAAGCCCGATGAATGGGTATAATACAGTATCAAACTTATGTTTACTGTGATTCTCTGAATAATATTTTGCACCACGATTGAGCTCAATGAATGAGTATAATACAGTATCAAACTTTACAGTTCGACTATTTTCAGCTCCCAAAGTCATTTTCACAATAAAGGTGATAATTTACACTAATAATATAATACGTCCAGATTTGAAACCTTGAAAAGAAGAAAGTAATCCATTGATACAATGACTATGAAAAGTGCCAAACATAAATAATGTACCTTTGTAAACGAAACCGTCATCATTTCGAAATAAGCAATAGTATCAAACAATTCTTTCCGATTCACGACGGAAAACATGATTCATAAATAACACTTAGCGGTTTTTAGCCAAGTAAATCCTTCCAGGTTAACAAGTCCTCAGGGTCAAGGATGCTAGAAATAATTTATGGAGCTCATTCGGGTCCGTTGAAAGAAACTTTCAACAAACCCGCCGCGGCGCGTGTCCTTAAGCCGGATTTGAACCCCCAGCCCTTTGTAAAACAGGGCGAGACTTATGTCCCAACATTGAGATAACGTTTCCAATTTGTAAGGACAGAGTTATTTATGGAGCTGAATAGGTTGTAAAAGTCCCACAACACAGCGTTTACTGCATCAGACGTAAACAAAAATGATTTGAAGACGCAATCAAAACACTATTAAAATCACAGATAAGCACGGATGAATATATTGCTGTCTGAATAAGCAAAGAACTCAATTTTATCGTGATCAAAAACGGAAAAGATGCCCCCCATAAAATTTGATATTTTTTTAGGTTATGTATTTGTAGAAGCAGCCAAAGCTCTTAAACAGTGTGTTCTGACCTCATGAAACTTGCACAACTGTTTCTGTCTGGAATTTGTAAGACAACACATCTATTTCCAGCTCTCAACGACATTTCCAACACGATCTATGGAGCCTTAAACTATTCATGTAACGGGTAAAATAATATAAGACGTCTTATTCTTCTAACTCGGGCGAAACCGGGTAGCAATTATTATTTATCTATTTAACATAAAACAGTATCTACTCGTACATTCTATTATGTTTAATAGTTACATATTTTTATGTTTTATAGTTACATATTATTATGTTCTAATAAAACATATAATGCGTATCAACAAATAATTTAAAGTTATTGTTTTTAAACACTTGCTAAAGTTAAACAATTAAATAATGTTACTTTTTCTCTGCTAAGGATATTTTTTAATTATTAACCCTTATCTTGGCAAGGTAAAAAATATAATAGAAGGTTAAAGATAAGATAATAAGCTACATGATTTTTTTTAAACTGATCATAATTGACAGGGCGATGAAGAAGAGATTTTCTGAAGTATTGTCATTACTCGGTACTAAAAATGTTAAAATATTTGTTAAAAAAAAAAAAAGATAGAAAAGTTGGTGTAACATATATGTTAAATTGTCAAGATAAGGGTTAAACGTGTCAAAAATCTCCACTATTATATCGAGTTGTACAAAATAAACAAAACCACAAAAAGCTGTGGAAATAAAAATTAAGCCCTGATCCCATACGTGCTCAATTCCGAAGTGAAATATCGATTCGATTTTCATTGTGTACCTACGATCGAATATTCTTTAATACCTCACCCTCGTATAAATATAATATAAAATCATGTTATTATCATAACCTAAAAATATTGGCACGTGTTGATTATGTAACACGCTATCAAAAGACCCAATTCAATGCGAATTCAAGTAAGTTATGAAATTTGCACTATTCTGTTTGCCCTGCTGCATTGCAGTCACCTGCAATACCGACTTCAGCCCCCATATCGCCCCCTATAGGCCACCCACCCCGGGGATTCCCACCCCATTCTCTCCCACTCTCATATCGCGTTCACTGCACTTTGGGGGCTACTAAGCATTAGGCATAAAGAGCGAAAATCAACCCTCAAGTCTACGGAAAAAATCTTTAAGGCTTGAATAAAACAGCTGTGTGGTGTTGGAAGAGAAAAGTTTGTCCAGCAAAAATGAATTATAAAAACGTCAGGTTGTTAATATTATACATCAAGCTAATGCGTGACTACCTTTTTAATATTAAAATTCGATAGGCAGGCACATTTCGGGATAATTTTTGTGTGAATAATTTAAAATATTATTTTCATGATCAAACAAAGAACTTTTCTTGATTTTGTAGGACAATTACAAATGATTTAATAATCCCATTTTTTTACTTTATTTCTTACGTGAATACCGCACAAGAGTCTCAACTGCTTCCAACCGTCTAGAGACAGTGAGACTATGGCATCCCTAATAATGGTATGTTTTGAGAATGAAGGTAGTGGGGAGGGGAAGGAAATGAGAAAGGGTAAATTTGGGAAGTACCTGACTATTCAGATCTGGTCACCAAACACGGCTAGAGCCATTTCAAGCGACGTTTTAATTTTGGATGGTGGTCTTTTACCAGGACGATACTACGAGTATTCAGCACTCTGAAACGTGCCGCAAATATAGTAAATATTATTTTGTATGAATTAAATGTGTTATGACACATAACACAACGAATTAACCCTTTACCGCACACTGTTCCAAATTTGGAACATAAGAATGTTATCATCATAAATGGCTATGTGGGCCATATATGTATTTTTTTTTAGCCAATTCTTTACTGTGAGCTTTGCATTATCATAAATCGAACAGTGTTGCCAGTTACGAGCTTTTTAGTAACTACAGTCGCGTCAGTAAGTTGTCATTTCGGCCATTTCGTGAACGAGCGTGGTTGTGATTGTTCAGTGTGTGAATTATCTTGTAATATTTTAGAAGTAATAATAAATATTAAGATTTTTTTACTTCTAAACTTTTTTATTTTTCTACTCCTTGGTGTGGTTGATATACCTTTAATGTGTGTCAAATTTGGGTATATTGTATTTATTCGCCAAATTGCTTGTTGTGCCAAATGTGAAACATTTTGCAATTCATTAAAAAAAATTAAAAAATTATTATTTTTTACGTGATTCTAAATACATTTCTAAACAAATATATTTTTTCTGGAAGGATTAAAAAAATCCATGCGGTAAAGGGTTAACAGTTTCAAAGTAACACATAATTATTATAAAATTATATTGTTTTCAAGTTAAATAACTTTTCTAGATTTTGGAAGAAGTTATTTTTTCAAGTTTAAATAAAGAGCTGTTATGGAGGAAGAGCGAAAAGAATTTCTCCGATTTTATGTATTGTAATATTCGCTATTATTCTACTTTTGTAAGGAAAAGGGATACCTATTGGTTATATTATTTATTTAGAGTGACAATGTCATTTGACAATAGTGAAAGGAGCATGTTCATAATTGAAAATTCTTGTGCTTTAACAGTGAAATACAATGAAAATAAACTGAATACCGGTTATTGTATTTTCGATAAAGCTTACGTATTTCTTTTCCAAGGTGGTTTACCGTTAAATGTTAGGTAAACGTGTATTCCGCAGTATTTTTATTAAAGCACAAAAATGCGAAAAGTTCACATGGAAGAACAACTAAAAATTTCGATGAAAAAAATAATCATAGAGAAACTGAATTTCCATTTTGTATTCGTTTCAGAGCGTAACGTTGGGGTTGAACAAAACGATAAATCAAAAATACAGTCAGTAGAGCTTCTTTACTCAACCGATTCCAAACGATCTATGTTAGATCAGGTCGAACTCAGGTAAATATGGGTTATTGACTGTATTTTTTTCAATGCAGCAAAAAAGAAGAGGAAGCTGTTCAAGAGAAGCTAAATTCCAATGAGATGATGAAATAATAAATGATTGCAAGATTCTATTGTTTGCGACGGTTGGTTTAATTCGTTATGGGATTTATTGGAATAATTAACGGTCGGTAGCTGAGTGGACAAACGTGACGGATTCCCACCCGGGCGTCGGCTTTCAATTCGTCTGCTGGGCTAAGCCTCCATAATAATAATATTTGCACAATTTGTATAGCGCCGTTTTTGTGAAAAATTGCCTCAAGGCACAATCAACATTTTCCGCATAATTATGATGGCAGTAGGGGTTTTTCAAATGTTGTCAGGTTATTCGTAACCCGGGAATGTTTCTATTTCTTATGAAAAATAAATAATTAAATTAACATAATCATAACTATAAAGCATAAAATTTGCGGTTAACTGGAGTAGCAAAAACTCAGAAATTATGAGCTCTGGCTTCATGAATTTTGCATAGATTTTTTAACGTAATGTCAAGGTTAACGCAACTACTACGTCATTTCCACCATGAACTATGGAACTTTAAAATATTCATTAAAATGTCGGAAAGAATGCAAGGCTGGTGTGAGTGTAATGAATAGGATCAAGAAAGAGACGCTTAGATGGTTTGGGCATGTAGAGAGAATTAACGAAGAAAGGAGTGTGAAAAGAATATATGATGCGAAAGTGAATGGAAGAAGTCGAGGACGCCCGAGAAAGATATGGCACGATCAAGTAAATCAAATATTTTAATCGGGTCATGTAAAGAGTCAGAATAACAGAAGAATATGTATGAGACGATGTATGAATGTGAATGAAGCAAGGAGTGTGTGCCGAGACAGAGTTATATGGCGGTCCATCCTCTCTGCCTACCCCTGCGGGGAAACGGCGTGATGGTTAGTTAGTTAAAATGTCAAAAAATATAGAGGCATTTCGCCGATGGCTCTGTTATAACCTCTCCCTTTCTCTGATAGTCCAATAAACGAGCATGTAACAGAAAGAGAGGCTACGAGTTCACAGGGGTGGGGATAATGCAATTCTTTTTTTGTTTAATAAACACGTCTTGATCAGAAAAACAGAAGATGCAAGTCATAAAGAGTGACACTACTGCTGCATTTCCCAATTTCGACGACTTGGTCCTTCCAGTCCCGCTCCCGGCTCCATTGTGCGGCTGGCCGGCCATGTCACGCGGAAGAATGTTGCCTGGCGGGTTTTTTTGCGGTCCGTCCGGACTCGACACGGGGCGGGGGCGGCGGGGGGTGGCGGGCTGCCCCCTTTCTCGAAGGCTCCGTCAGGTTCCACGGGATCCCGGGCGCAGTACAGAAACCTGTACAGCTTCGAATCAACCCGAAATGCAACATATGCGTTCTAATCAATCAGAATTGCAATATACTAGTTGTAATCAATCGGAAAAGCAATACTCGTTCTAATCAATCCAAAACGCTTTATATTAATGGTAATCAATCATAAACGCAATATACGCGTTCTAATCAATTATAAAAGTTATGTACTCGTTCTAAGCAAAGAGAAGAGAAATTTACTCGTTATAATCAATCCAAAAACGCTATATATTAATTCTTATTAATCATAAACGCAATATACGCGTTGTAATCAATTATTAAAGTTATGTACTCGTTCTAAGCAACGATAAAAGTAATATACTCGTTCTAATCAATCAGAAATGCAAGGTGCGCGTTCTAATCAATCTAAATGGTAATATGCTTGCTCTTATCAATCCGATAAGCAATACATTAATTCTAATCAATCATAATCTCAATGTATGCACCTGATATATCTGTTGTAACCTTTTTCTCATAAACGACGCACATCAGAAATGGAGGTTGCGACGGAGCTCTCAGCAGCAGAACCACAACTGTATTTTTTCAATTCCATGTTCTGGATGAGCTAAAATTGTTTGTTACGATTTCAATATAAGTACGGAGCCGAATGGTTATATTCAATTCATTTCCAATCTAAGTGCTTTTTATCCAATAAATCTTACAGACTGTCAATAACACGTTTCAAAAACATGGCAACCGTCAGTAAAAATAATAGCGAGGGTACATCGCACCCAGAAAGTTGTAATTTTAGTTCCAATTCAAGTATTTTCAGTCAATACTGATCCTTTGTTTATCTGCTCGCAATTTCCCGCCTCGCGAGTCACCCGCCAATTTGGCACTTACGCCCAGCGCGCAGGGATCACATTCGCGTGGCACTTCGGGTCCACTTTCGATTTCGAATCATTGACGGCCTCCCGGAGGTACGTTCAACTGAGCTCGGCCCGCCTCGGCGCGAGGACGTTGCGAGCCAAAACAACCCATAACCACACCAAACCCCCCTGAAGACGTTGAAAAAATCGCCTACACCTCGGTAACCCATTGCCTGGTACACATTTTTTTACTACGAGAATCGTGAAAGATGTACTACGACTTACAATCTACAAATAAATAAAAACGCGCAAAAAATGGCGCCGTTTTTCAAACGTTTCGAATTATAGAACAATGGCGGCTTATATTTTAAATTTACGAGACCGATTCTTAGTCGCATACTGAATTTAAATGGGCGGAAAAATGCCTGGAATCTTTTATCAAAACTGAACTAATAAAAATCTGAATTTTAGTCATTAATATTGCTATCAAATACAGCGGGAGAAATTAATTAAGAAGGTCAGAAAAGATCTAATTTCTTGCTTGAAAGATTGTGTTGATTTCCGAGTATTGTCGGTAGATAAACTGGGTATTAGACCGAAAGGATAATGGTAAAAGTTAGGTTAAATGTCTTCATAGATTAGCAAAAAAATGGTCGGTTTTTTACCAGTTTCGATTGGATATATTTCTCAAGAGCGAATATTTGAGACCGTGAGATTGACCCGCCAACGCGTGTTAGTATTTGTAATAATTGGCACATTTGTATTCCAATAAGTGACCTGACTGCTTGTAAAGATATCCAGGTGTTGGTCCCTTAATTATGATGCTGTCGGGCTAATTATTTATCTATGGCTAGAGATAAGAAACGTATTTATGTAACCACAGAATAGATAATTAGTTTATTCGGTCTGTGGTTAAGTTAGGTTATGTTATAATTCAATCAATTCTGATTCTAAACACTGCGTTTTTGATTCCTTCTCGAATACAGTGTTACGTAGAAAATGATGACTTTTGAAATCTCTCGCTCTAGCGTCGTTAAATTTCCACATTTTTTTCTATCTTGAATTCGTATTGGATCGCAACTATTTTCAACTCGCAAAATCAATTCCATCATGAGCTATGGCGTTTTGAAACACCGAAATATTGATTTCATATTTTTCAATTATTCAATAAGAATACGGTGAGAAACCTGGGGTAATAATTTATTTAAATAAAAAAAGAGTATAAAATTGTGATAGACTGACAAGCATAACAACATGACCATTATGCCCGACAGCTGATCACAATTTGATTAAACACTGAAACGGACCAAGAATCAAGTGTGACCATTTAAATTTCTTTTTTTTTAATTGTTCTGATCGTCGATTTGATGGTCATCAAATGTGACGAGAATTTTTAACACTTAACCTAATTTCTAATTTTAAAACTATTAATTCGCGGTGGACACTAATAGTATATTTTGCCATAGATTTACTTTAAATTGTACCAGTCTAAAGATGCCCGTCATAAGGTGAAACCGGTCAGGTCTTAAATAAAAAATAGTGGAATAAAGTTTGAAAAAATGCTATTATTAAAATCACTTCTACCTATGTTGACATTTAAAATGTCGAAGGAAAAATGCATCCATTATTTCATTGAATAATAATATTTTGATAATTTGTATAGAGTCGTTTTTTTGTGAAAAATCACCTCAAGGACTAGAGTCCAGATATCTAGGCTCTATCTTATTACTAACTACATACATATAATATATAACTATTTATTTACATAAACATACTTACAAAGTAAAAGATGCAGTTTTGCACTCAAAGTTCATGATATTGTCGAAATTATCAATACAACTAGGAATTCTAGTTACTAAAACTGCATTCATTCAAAACGATGCGTTCTCGGTGCAGTTTTGCATCATTCTGTCCGTAGCCCTTAGCGGGTTAAGTCCGCAGCCGCCGCCGCCCCAGCGCGAAGTGCAGCGCTCGTAAGCGCATGCAGTTTGACCGTGAACCTAATAAAAGCACATCTGAAGTCGGCTGCATTTGTCGTGCATGGACGCTTTGTGGGAACCGATCTGGACGGGGAGCGCAGCGGAGTCTGGGCGGAGAACCGGTCAGCACTCAATCGCGGAACGAAGGCGCTTAAGTGGTCCGATGACTCTGGATATGTGTCATATTTTGAAAACATCTCATCGACTTTATTGGACCTATCCAAGGCAGTGTAGTCAGTTGCTAGTGTATTTATACATCCATTCATAGAACGTGTCGACATAATGTTTTTGTTTATTCATGTAACCACTTTTTCACCGTATTATCAATAAAAATATAGCATATAAACCAATGACGTTACATATATAGACACGTTATGGCCTTAGAATATTAACACAAAATGTGGCAAGCAAAACACACACGTTACCAGTAAATTCATCATTCAAATATCGGTCATGTATGACAAAGATAGACATTCATAGAATATATACATAGATCCGAAGTTCGGACCGCGTTCCATACTTGCTTGTAATGTTGAAACGACCTAAAGCGACGCGTGTCCGTTTAGTACTAAATCGGCTTAAACACCGATCACACCAACTAGCGTGATTATTGCTTGCCACTTTGAGAGCGCTACAACGTGTCTATAATATATGTAACGTCATTTATATAACCTAAAAAACCGTTTAGTTGTTTCCAGTTTAGTCGCATATCAACACATGTGTCCCCGGAGACGCGGGAGACCAAGATCATCCTTACAGTGCATAAAAGCGGTGTTATTTTTGTTGTCTCTTTCTCTTATTTCGACATTATGTTTTGTTTATTTGTAAAACCACTTTTCCACAGTATTGTAATCAACAACAATACAGGAAATAACGTCAAAAACCGGTGAGCTAACAGAAGTGGGCGGAGTTGCTGTAGACGAGGGAGACGGAAAGCATCCTTACAATGCTTGAAAGCGGTGTGATATTTTGTGATTTTTTGTGTTGTCTCTTTCTCTCTCATGGTGTACGACGTAAAAACCCGGAGAAAATTATTTATAATATTTAAGTTTGTATGGGTTGGGTAAAAATAATTAGCTCTCTCTCCATATATTGTTACTCCAAGGACCTATTGATGTTTGCGAGCCCTTACACATAACTGCCACCTCAGAGCAATAATATATATGGAGAGAGAGCTAAACATTTTTACCCAACCTATACAAATTTATGATAAATCACTTTCCCCGGGTTTTTACGTCGTAAACCGTGAGATAGAAAGAGATAAGATAAGTTGTCACATAATATCGCACCACTTTTCGGTATGTAAGCATGTTCTCCGTCTCCAGTGTCTCCGCCCAATACGTCGTCGATGTGAACTGTCGTTTGTTCGTTGGCGATCTGCAGTCGGGCTCGGGAACGATCCCAAATTACCGAAATGGTCGATAAAATCTATATCGATGTTTCGTGCTAGGGCCCCAGGGTTCACCGTATTTTGGGGACTAGCAACACCTGCTCCGAGGATGGGTGGGAGGTTGGGTTTCAATCAGTCGGTATACGCAGCAACCTGGAGCCAAACATGTGGAATAAACATTGGATTAAGATCAGATTGGGTAAAAATTATTGCTTTTTTTCTTCCCTTTTAGAGTATAATATTGAGAAATACGCGGTCATTTCTGAACAACTTCTAACATGATGCAGAAATGTCATAAAGTTGTCAATTAATTATAGATTTTCTTGTCTTTTGCCTTCATATATTTAAGCTTTCACTATGAGGTGAGCTTTTTGTTCTACTTTCCTAGGTTTCGGACTTTGACAAACGCGTTTATTCGAGCTTTAAACAATGCAAAAGCACACTTTTTGCTTGCGAAGTGTTCGGCAAACAGCTAGCAACAACGCAGTATGTTATAGGCTTTACCTAACAGATCAGTAGCAACAGTCAAAAAGAAACCGAACGGCCATGAAACCATGGGAATACAATCGCATGACATAATTGGATTGATGTTGTAAATTTCTATTCTTAAATTATCCAGCTGTAGAAAAGTTTATAACACACATTATAGCATTGTTTGGTTAGCAACTGAACTAGTAATAGTTGTACATATCATACTATTGCTAGACAATGTAAGCCACCGCTTAATACAAGTAAGTTTCTCAATATAATTCACAATAACCACCTTAGCAAATTGTTTATGCCGATTCCGCTGGTTCATTGACTCCAATCAATTTCCTGATTCAGATTCTGCCGTAGGCCATTTAAATGCCAAAGAGATAATAAATATATATATACGACACGTAATAAATACACATTAAGAACATGATTTTGATATTTTAATTAAACCGTTTGAAAAACGGCCTACCCGTGTACCGTGGAATCACCAACGGTGGTGAAAATCCCGCTCAAAGAAATTATTTTTAATTGATTTTGGAATAATATTTTGATGTAGTAACTTTTTTTTTTTTAATTGAATACCGCACATGAGTCCCAGTGGGACTATGGCATCCCCAATCGGGGTATGTTGTGAGGCTTAAGGGAGTGGAGGAGGGAAGATGTGGAAGATTGGGATGTATATGGCTATTCAGATCTAGTCACCAAACACGGCCAAAGCCATTTCAAGTAGCTCAACTTAGATTCTGAAATGTGGTCTTTCGACAGGGCGATACTGAGAGTATCTACCACTCGGGAACGTACCGCAAATATACTGTATATTATTTTATAAAATTTAGTGTGAAATAACACATATTTACTATTTGAATCTGCGCCATTTGGATTGCAGTCGAGGATCTTAGCGACTCGACCACGGAGTTGTATTTAATGTTTTAATTTTCGCTCGAAGAGACGCTTTTAAAATTAATTGTAAAACATTGGAACAATATAAAATGTTTATAATATAAAGGGTACAAAATTAAACTAAAGAAAAAAAATATTATTTAATAATTATGTTTACTTTAATTTTGGACCCTGGTGATGCTTAGGCTAAGCGAAGCCGGTCGGTCATAAATATTCAAATAATATTCGTGGTCTTATACAAAGCTATTTTTTCATTTCTTTAAATATGTCAAACCACAAAGTTATTGCTTTCTACGATTCTTTTCAAAATTTGTTTTTTAATTGATTTTTTAAATTTTAAGAGAGTTAACAAAAGATCATATTGAAAACGCTGTAAAAAAGAGATATACTCGTATATGGAATATTTTAGAATGATTAAACCGGACATGACTCAAATGCTTATTCCAAGGATAAAGCGAGAAACCTCGGTGGTCAAGTGACTCTAATTATAAATTTTGCGTCCGATATTAATTAATTTCTGTATTTTTAACGTGGCACGGGTCAGAACACAGAACCCACGGACGAATTCAGTTCTCGGAATTCAATCATCGGACGATTCCTGTGAAATTTACAATCGAAATGAGACAGAGTCTGCGGCGGATATGCCATAACAATATACTCGTATGCAACACTTTTCGTCCGGGGTCAATTGTTCCGGATTAATTATTATTAAAGCTGCGGTTGCTGTAATGCCGACTGCATTATTCATTGCTTCAATGGACCTCAATCGAAATGACAACACATTAAATATTAAGAAATTGGTTTTATTAATTACTTCCTCTGTCGAGAAACAACGTTAGGTTGCAGATGTCACGAATGAAATTTCAAAATGCTACATCATGATATTAGAATATATATATATAAATTGATCGCTAATATGATAATGGGAATTATCACTGAAACCGAAAAATTGTAACGACAAAAGTGTGTTGCATTTTGTTTTTGTTTAAAAAAAGTAAATGGCATTAATCGTGTTTGGTGACCAGATCTGAATAGTACTTCCCAACCTTTTCCATCTATCACCTTCTCTTTCGCACAACCTTCAGCCTCACATATACCCAAATTGTGGATGCCATAAATAAAAAAATGATAAAAAATGATAAAAAATGATTAAAAAAATGTTTCATCACATGAAAGAGGACACAATACATAATGGGATAACGTAATTATCAAAGACTTATTGTAACTTTTACAAGAATCATCAATCAAGTGACCTAATATTACCGAAATACATCTGTGAAGTATTGCGCAGTAATACGCGAATGGCAAAGAAAATATAAGAAAGTGTAATTATGTACTAATAATAAATAATTGATTGCCAACGATCTCAACTACCGTCAGACATCAATTGTTGCAATTCGAGTAGATAATTGGTCCCTGCGTTCGAGCGTGTATTGTTTGCTTTTAAACGTTTAGCGAGAATTCCACGGGCCAACGGACGAGTGGACAAAGAATCAGCCGTTCGATAGGATAATACAGTGTTGTCAGCTGAAAGTAATCAGATAATAATATGATGACGTTTCTCGGCGGTTCTCTGGCGGTTCTCGGAAGTCGAGCGGTCATGTCGGCTGGCTGCAAGGCGAACTTAGACGTGCCGGTCTCACCTAGGCATTGACCCTGGCTCTGGGACACCGCGGGCATTGCCTTAACCGCTGAACATCGATCTACTCATTAGTGCCGTACTGCTAAACCGACCACTTTGCTGAACTCTGTAGTGCCAGTCTCACTTGGGCAATTAGACATCGGCGAATTGTCTAGCGAACTCTTAACTAACTATTGCAACGATGATAACATCGCTGCGTTGCTACATTGTTGCAGTGTTTGTTGTTGTGAACACGAGGTTCAAGTGCGTTCGAAGAAATTGTGTCAACAAACACATTCTTCAGTAAATTCGGTAAGCATATACAGTGGAACCTATTGTATATAGTGGAGTATTTTTAACTTGATAAAAATCTACAAGATGTGGGAAAATTTCGTAGAAAAGCACCACCCGAGTAAGGCTCTAGCAGAGTGAGTGATGAATCTATTCAACGCAAGCAGTGTCACATTTTCGCGTTATCCTCAAAAAAGGGCAAAAAGGATTCCGCAAGTTAATATAATATACCTCGTTAATAATTTACATAATACTTTGTAAAAATCATTTTTATGCAAATGTTTTTAATATTGAAAATGAATTTAACTTTAAAGCATTAATGCTTATTTTTTTTATATTTGAATTATAACAATAATCAACAACAAACAGAAAAATTCATAAAATAAAAAGACATTGGTCATAACCGAGACTCAAGCTCGGATCCTCTACTCTATCTGGGAGTAACGCTTCAAACAATTCAGCCACTGGGACCTCATTAGAAACTGACATTTTTAATCGATCTCATACTCTCATTAAAGATTATTGATATATATATTTTTTTTATATTTTTTTTCCTCCATGGTCTTTTTATTTTCTGTTTTTTTTTTCTGTTTCATATTAGTGTTGTTGATTATTGATATTTTGTAAATATTTTTAAGTCCGAACCATCCTTGTTTCCACTGTTTCTTATGGGAAAATTTGGTAAATCGCGAATTCATGAAACATATTAAATATCTTTCTTAGTCCAATAATATACCCACATTAATAATTAGGTAATTTTATGATAAACACATAATTAACCAGTGCATTTCATTTACGAGTGCAGTTGCAAAGTGACGATTGCTTTGATGATAGCCAACCCCTGATTGGATAATGCATCAAAAGAAGACGTAATTTAACTAACGGTTGTGTCCTCTTTCGTTTGATATAATCATGATAACTCTATCTTATGAACAAGTGGTCCACCAAACGTAAACAAACCAGTGAAAAGTTTTATTTTAATTATCTCTGGCTAGCCGTAGTAATTATTTGTTTACCTCTAAATGGTAGCATTTTACCGAAACGAAGCTGAAAAAAATGTTCACTCTTGCTAGGGCACCGGCATCCAAACCCGATCATTCAATGTGAATGAAAACATAAGACCAGATAGCATCCCACTAGCCCAGTTCCTGGTCCATGATCCCACTAACTTTCCTAGTAAGCATACAGCTGTAGTAAAATTATTCAAGCATGCATCATCTCTTCTAGCGACTAGCGACTCCCATTGTATGACTCGGTGATATGAATGAATTTTAAGGACTCTATTAAAACCCTCATAACGACCTCCATACGAAGTTGTTTACAATTCCATCGGCTTCATAAACAGTTGAACACCGAACCCAGTACAAAAGCACTGGTATGTAAATCTACCATATATTTACATAGCATAATATCTGTTTGTGACTGAATCGTAAAAAAAATCGAACGGTGAGCTCTGGCGTCATGAAATTTTGACAGCTTCTTCCTTCGGGAATTTCTAGGTCAACGCAACTATTTTTATCATGAGGTTTAAAGCTTACAGCTGTAAAAAAAGACAAGACGCCATATTGGTTCTTTTTTGTTTTCATATTTAAGTTTTTTTTTCAAAAGCTACGGGAATTTTGTCAGTGAGAAATCTGAAACTTTTATTTAATAATTTATACTAGGTTTTAACAGATGTTCTCACTTAAGTGAAAAAATCCAGTAATAAAAACCCAGTTAGTGTACAGTCATTGTTAAATAAATTACAAATAGAAAGAATACGTCAAATATAAAAATTACAAAAATTAAATCAATGATAAATAATACAAACAAAAGAAGACACAAAGAGAGACAAAAAATATACACAATATAATTAGCCCAATCGTTTTTACACACCTTTAAGCAATAGCAGGACATTCTTTCTGAAACTGTACAATTCATCAACAAAAATGTCTACATCAGCACACTCTATCCTATTATACAGAGGGCTAAAGTAGGCTTTTATTTTACTTCTCTTGGTAACCCATTTTTGTGGGTGGTCAGATATTCTTGAAGCTGAATGAATGTTGCCAGCGCAATGGGAGTCCTGATATTGTTATCTGCGTTAGAGAGCGAAGTGTTGCCAAGTCATGGGAGAGCGTGCGTTAATACTGGAGAAAATATGATTTAATAAATAGTACTCGCCTTACCACACTACTTTTATAGCACTGACAGTATATTTTTTTTATAAATAACAAACGAACCAGTCGTACGAGAAAAGTAAATAACAAGATGCATTAAACTGCAACGTCTTCGTGGGGTAGAGAGTGCAGCAAGGATGGAAAATAGGCAACCACTAAATATTCTTCTTTATAATAAGCCTACATGACGAAAGAGTGTATTAATTTTGATGGCTTTTTTTACATTTACTCCACACAAGAGGCCTTGAGGGAAATAATTTCCGTCAGGGACTATGCCATCTTTGGAGATGCTGTTCGGAGGGTCTTTTTGAGAAAAGGAAGGGGCGAACCTGGGTCTTGAAGAGGCCCAGGTTGAAGGAGGGAGGAAACACAGAGGCCGCCAAATCGTTCCATAGCCGAGCTGTTAAACATAAGAACGAGTCGTAAAAGCGACCTGTTCTCATGTATTGAATGTCAACCGTGTACATATGTTGGGCGCGCGTTTTGAAAGTTTCCAGACTATGCACCGGTGCCGAAGGGATCAATGGCGCAAGTTCCTCGGAGCATCTTCCATTGAAATATCGGTAGAATAAGGACAGCATTCCCAACTGACGTCTGTGCTCCACAGATTGCAATCCGTTTAAGATAGGAGAATCTATCGAAAGGACCGCCCGTTTCTGCACAGTCAAGGGTTTTTATTTTCAGGTATTTAGGGACTCCAGACCAGAGGTGGCTGCCAAACTCAACAGTGGGGCGCACTTGCGATTTGTACAAGGTCAGCAGTTGTGTACTCTCGAAGTATCTGCGGGCCCTGTACAGTACGCCCAACTTCTGAAAGGCTAACTTTACTCTAGCTTCGATGGAGCCCCGTGCCTCAACTGGTCACTTAAGGTTACAACCACTGGGTACAAGGAACCGGGAATAAAAAACCTTTTCGTTAATTTATGAAAGTTAACAGTTAAATGGGTATTTTTTTCAAGAATTATCCAAACTCCAGTAAAATATCAACTTTCCGACTCTCTCTTGTGCATTTTAAAGACTTATATATAGTGCATCTATAAAAAAACAATATTTGTCGGAGATTGAGAAAAGTGGAACATTACAAGGCCACACAGGGATTGGTGACGCCAAGTGAAGCATTCTTACGATGTAAAAAATAGAGCAAACCGTGTAAAAAAACCAACGTGCTCAATAGGAAATAGAATGAGCTGTGTATTAGGTAGCATATCTCTTACACAACACTGGAATGGACAGGAGTAACATGTCCCCGAAGTAACAGGCAGATATTAGAGCTCCAAAGATGACAAAATAATATCAGATTAATCAACTGCTGTGTTGTGTGTGCAATTTTTCCCTCGTTAGATTAAACTGGAAGTTTGTATTCGAAAAGAGTCAGAGGAAATGTTTAATAAAGATTGACCGCTTTGAAAGAACTACTTCTTTTGGCAGCAGTTCCTACTTCATTCATTGTTCATTGAACAAATACTTCAATTAAGTTGGTAGTTCATTTTAGCGTTCATTCATTTCATCAACTTTATTCAATTCATTTCATTGAACAAGTACTTCAATGAAAGTTAGATTACAGAGAACTACTTCAATTTGCAGCAGTTCAGTTGGGAAGTTGAACCTCAAAGCCTATAAAGAAGTACTTCATTACAAGTACTTTAATTGAAGTTTAATTTGAAGTACTTCGTTCCAGTTCTTTTCACCACTTTCAAATCTCTACCGACTAGTACGCGTTTTTCGGCGAGGAACCAGTTCCAGGTCTTTTCGATTTCAAATTCCTACCGACTAGGACGTGTTTTAACCGGTTCCAAAAGGAACTGAACAAATAACCGGATAAATTCAAATCTCTTTTTTGCGAGTTCGACTTCAATTGAAGTGTACACTGCGAAGGGTTCATTTTAAAGAACTAGCAATTCGAGAAGCATTCACAAAACATTGAAGTTTTTTTCAACGCTACTATAGACCATAAGTGTTCTGCAGAAATCATTGTTTTAAAAAAAAAATAGTCAACATTTTTTAATTTAAAAAATGATGTTTTACGAAAAGTCACCGCATTATTTATGATCAAAAGGGATCCTTTTAAGACGGTTATTTTAAAATTATTTAAAAAAAAAAAATTTTTTTTTTAAGCCATATAATAAATTTGAGTTGGTGACGTTAGCGACGTGTAGATTTTGTGGCTACAAAAATTCTATGGACTAAAAAAAAAGTTCGTTAGTTGCTCCTTTGATCGCCTGCAGAGTTAACTGTGTCAAGCTGTGCCAGGAGGGAGATTTGACTAGAAACAACCTTGAAAATCATTATTTAATTTACAGTGAAAGAAAAATCTTTTCATAAAAAAAACTACGTACGTACAGCTACCAGTGATGAAAGGTGGTAATCAACTAGTGTAAGGAATATTTAAATACACCAAATTGATGTAAGAAGTTGTAAGTAGGTAACTAGTCGGGTAATGATGCCACTTGATAAATGATTAGTTACGCATAAAACGTGACTAAATATTTTTTTGGCAATCTGTTACTCGATTTGTTAAGGAACTTTTAATTCAAAAGAGAAACTTTTTTTTTTTGCAAGGAACTAAAAAAACAATAAATTTAGATATTCTAGCGTAATTAGTGTAATTAGATAACGTGTTCTTGTTTTTACGTCAATATTAAAAAGTGTAAAAATAGTAATTTTGTGATAAAATATACTGATATGAAATTTAAATTTATGCTTTTTATTTTTTTTACTGTTGTATTTCTATTTTTTTTTATTATTTGATTTGTATTTCTTTTAAATTATATCTTAATTTTTTGTTATTTTTTTTAAATTAGATTCACTTAATTACAGTATCAGTTCACCTGTATATACAAATACTCAAGTGGAAACCTATAAATGGTCATATTAATACTACCCATATAATATTTTACCTAGTTTGTATGTAAACTGTTGGTCTCCCAAATAAAATAAAATAAGATAAGTACATATGTCATTTCTTTACGTGTTAAGTCCTATTACGTTTGGTATAACAGTTATACCTAACTTTGTTGTGTAAAAAAATGACCAGCAAACCAAACAAGAGAAAAAAACTTATTCGATTTACAAGTGTGTTATTTTAAACATTTCAAATTCAAGTTTTTACTTTCATAAAAAGTTATTGAAAGTCAACAATCATTTAATTTATAATTTTAAAGTTTCGAAATTTAAAATATATTGGTTTGAAACTCGCATTCGAAAATCTTGAATTGTTTCCGAAAACCGGAATAGAAAACAAAAAAAGGTTTTTTAAACTCATAATTGCACATTCGCGCAGTTTTCTGACATGCATTGTTACCTTCTCTCTCCAACTCGCGGGCGCGTCCCTCTCGCGCTTACGGCCGAATGCCTCTCGTCCCTTTTTGACAAAGGGGAAAATTGTGAATTCTAGTAAGAACAATGCTGCCAGGTCAAATAAATGCGTCAATTTAAAAAATATATAAATAATAATTATATTTGGCTAATTTATATAGCGCTATTTTTTATTAAATATCACCTCAAGGGCGCTTTACAAAACTTAAAAGAGTATGGCTCAATTTACAATAAAACATAATAATACCTAAAGCCATAGCTAAGACGACCTTATTGATATTTACAAATTAGTTATTTGGATTCGTCGCGAGCTGTGAAAAATTGACAAACTTTTTATTATGCAGTGGATTCAGGATCGCGGATCACATGAAAAGATATTATTATACTGGTGAGTTTAGATGCTAACGGGAGCTTTTTAAATTAGAGCAATTCTGTTATTTATGGATATGATTTTCTGAAAAGATTTGTTTTGAGTTTAGCTCTGAACTCTGTAGTATTTTATTATTCTCAGATCCTGTGGTAGTCTATTCCAGCCTTTAGGTCCTGACACTACGAAGGCACGCCCTCCGAACTTAGTGTCTGGTGTGCGCTTTGGTTCCTTCAACCTTCCGATAGCCGAAGACATTGCCGATCTAACGGTTGACAGTCGCGAATTGGAATCATCAGAAATACACAGTTCCGATAAATATGCCGGATCCATTCCATTGATTGATTTGAATACCATCCAGCAAAGCTTGAACTGGAGTCTTTCGGGACATTAAAGTCAGTGAAGATTTTAGAGTGTACTCTGATATGGGAATATTTTGATACGCCGGTGACAAGTCTTGCCGCGGCGTTGAAAACTGGGTTTAGTTTTTTTTAATTTGATATTTGGGAAGACTTGCGTATATTCCACTCTAGTAATGTAAACGTGAAACGACGTACGAATTAACTAGTAAATCTGCACTTCGCACTGATTTTATTTGTCTTAATTGAAAGAACCCTGTGCTCACAGTCCTGTTAATTTGAGATTTAAGGGAAAAATCAGTGTCCAAATTAACACCCAGAAATTTGATAGACGTCTTTGGAATAATGTCACTTCCTAAAACAGCTATTAAGGAGTTATCGATGTTACGCTGACGTCTGCTTGTGGCGGTCCAGAGAAACTCTGTCTTTGAAGGGTTCAACTTCACTCTATTTGAGGTCATCCAGAGAGTGATTACTTCTAGACACTCAGTCATGCGAATTTTCAGACTGTCTATTTATCTTGGTGAGCAGTAAATTTGCCGGTCTTCGGCGTAGCAACGGCTACTATAAAATCACAATTTTTTTGCAACAATTATTTATTTGCAAAAATTATCAATCATTTTAGAATTTACATAAAAAAAACACGAGAACAGTAAAAGTTTTCTTAAATTTATTTATTTTATTAGATTTTCGTAAAATTAATTTTAACCTGGTAACTTTTATATCGTTGTCCTCTTCTGACTAACATGATGATCCATATCAAGAGTGCATCAGTCATCTCCCTCTCGCGTGGCATAAAGAACATTCCATTTACCCTAATTGTACAGCATGGCCCAAAATAAAATGGCGTTTAAAAGAGACGAAATACAGATAATTAACATAAATGGTATATTAATAATTAGCAATTAAATGCAACGGAAAGTTAACTGCGGGAATTAAAACATGATTCATGTGCAGTTTATTTATTGTTTGGCAGAATTATAATTAACGATATCATAATTATAACTTTCAGGCAGAAAACTTAAGCAGTCGACAGCAAATGCATTGTTTATCGGGGGTTTGATTTGAAACCTTGTAGAACCCTTTTAGTAACAAAAAAAGTTACTGTTCATAGTTTTTTTTTATTTATTTGGTTTTATAAAGATAATACTTTAAATAAAGTTTTAGGCCGACTTTTCTAAGATGATTTGGTGAACATGTTCTAATATTACGATGGTATCGTTTAAAAAAAAAAAAAACAATTTTTGTAAATTAAAACCATCGGTTGGTACATTTGTTAAATTGGCAGAATTTTTTTAACCTTGCTACATTGGAGTTAAATATTAAATGTGGATGCAGGAAAAGGGAATTGCATATTACAAAGCTCCAGAATGTTGAAAGTTGATTGCAAAACTGGTATTCATAACTACGTTTTGACGTGCATCGACCTTAGCCGAAAGCAACAAAAAAACTGCAATATATCCTACCAAATTCACTGTGCTCCCGTGCATTCTCATTGGCTACTCTGTACTCTCTCTGTCCCCTTCCTTCGTGTTCCGCTCTCATTCGTCCGGGACCTTGAGACCAGGTTCAACATCCCGTCCCTGTCTGGGGAACAACACGCACACACACACCACACACCCTCGTCTAACTTATAAGGAAAATGGCCGATGATGATGATGATGAAAGCGAAAGTCAAGCAAAAGAAGAAAAAAAAAAGACAGCTTTCCTCTAAGAAACTGATGACAAAAAATTGAGTTGTGAGAAGAAAGTACTGGTAAAGGATAAGGTGGTTAATAGTAACAAGAAGTTAATTTAGTTATGTTTATAGTATTATTTTGTGAAGTAGCAATGCATTTAAGAACGGTTTATAAAGTTAGAAAATATCTTGAAATGAAAGTAGATAAAACTTACAAATACTTGGTCATTCTACTTAGATGAAACGAGGCATTTAATTGTGAATTAAGTGATAATTGATACTGACATATACAGAGATGTCGCAGGCTGTGAAAGGGTCCTTATAGTGATAAACTAGTAAACCAAAAAGCTGCACGAGATCCACATTTGCTCAATAGTGCAAAATAAATATTTGATTTTTACCTTATTTTTGAGGTTTTCCATTTTCCGCGTACTAGACATCATTATTGATTAAAATTTTGGAGTTTGCTTTAAATCCTTTTGATTCTGTATGCGCTTTTGAAGAAATGATTAAATATATGAGAACATTCTGTGCCTGCACGCACTTTACAAAGCGTCATTAGTTTCTGAACAAGTTCCTGCCCGTCCAATTGAAGCCCCGGCATCTTTGCAAAGGTAGGCTATAATTTGATGGTCGGCTCGAATTCCATTTAGGTAAAAAAAAAATGTATTTGGGATCACCTTTTATCCTTTATCTGAACCAATTCCCTGCTCACTGCACCGCTCTACACACACATGGTCGTATCAATCTGCCGCATCGCCTCGGTCCAAAGAGAAAGACAAAGGAATTTTACATTCGGTCTGCCTCAATAATGCTCCTAATGAATTGGATAGAATGGCCATGAGTTGTGTTGAGATACGAGATAAATAAATCCCACATGTTCTGAAACATGTCACCCTGATTCGCGAAGGTTTAAATTAGTACAACATATATCTATAGAAAGTAAGCACAGAGCATACAAATTATTGATCTTATTTGATTTTGACACATTTGACCAATGACACAAATTCGCTATTTGTAGGTAGTCCGTGACATTTATTAGTGTTTGAATTTAAATATTATATTGCCGTATTTCTCGCAGTTCTCGCGAGTTTATCTCGATTCCTTAGATAGTCGCTGGAAGCGAGAGGAAGTAAACATTTGAAGAGGATAACCATCGTTCAACATGGTCGGATTAGGTAAACTTTACACTTTTTGTGCTCATATCCCCCCGTGCTCGGCGCTTACGAAAGCAAAAACATCTGTCACGCTGAAAATAAATAATGCTGGCCTATTAACCACTGCGCGAGGAGTCAACACAAGTCAAGATTGACGGCAGCAACCAGTAGCAATGGTAGCATTCACAAGGCAGCCGCAGCAAGGTAGACAAGTGTCAACGAGAAGAATATTATTTTTACCATTTCAAGTATACCACACGTTCGTTTAGGGCAATTCGTACGTCAACTATCAGACCTAAAGCTCATCGCAATGTTTTCACTCCTTTTGGTATAGAGCTGCCTAATCGTGTATATTATTTTGGGAAGAAAACCCACACCATTTGTGGCTTGGCACGGATATACATACATCAATTCTTGATGCTTGGCATTTGCGTTTTTCTACAAAATAAACAGCTACATAAATTTAAAATTAATTCGCGGGTCAAAATCCTCTGAGCAAGATTCTGGTGCGACCGAGTATGGTGCATTCTTTAAAGGTGACCTCACACTTTATAGTATTAAAGCATTCCGAATACGTCTCGGTGGCATTAAAAGGAAAACACACAATCCATCATAAAGTTCAAGTGCAGATAAATAAGAATGAAATCACATTCGCAAGAGAGTAACAGAGTAATTGAGAATCATATTACTAGTCCTCCCATTTCAATCCAAGGCGAGATAAAGCCAATGAATGCCACCGTGGATGTTTAGTGAATGATGTTGCTGTAAGGTGTTTATTAACACGAGAAAGCTAACACGTCGCATATAATATTTCCCAGAAGGATTTGTAAACATCAAATACAAAACACAATAATTATTATTCATTCAGTCAACATTAGATGAAAGACAGCGTAAACAAAGTCGTCTACCAGAGTTCTTTGGGAGATAGTGTCAGTACTGAGAAACCCTTTAGGATTAGTATTATGCATTTAAACCATTTGGTTGGAATTCTTGTCCATGGTAAAGGGATCTGTTGAATTGTATTTTTGCATCTGTATGACTCTGTGAGCGTAAAACTGATTCCTTCGGGATTTAAGTCTGTCGTGCGGCGCTGTTTATAGCACCGCGAGGTCCGGTCAATGCCAAGCGACCAGTAATCTCAGGTAAAGCGAAGTACTCCAGCTACACGCAGCCATAATTCGTAATAAAACAGTCCTATCTCTTATGAGAAACAGCCGTCGCTGAAGTTTATCGCACTCTTTATGGAAGAACGTAGTTAAATAGAATAAAGCGCTCATCGAGAGTTTGCAAGAGGGAGTTGAATCAAAATAGAAGGGCATCGAGATGAGATATATTGTGCACTAATGATGACGACTGGTATTCAGGAGGCTTATTATGGTATCAGTCCACAGGTATACGACCTTTTCGGGATGATATAGAAATAGGTTTTGTGACTTTGAATTCCGCATTTTTACTCGACAGGTGTGGGAGCCAGCTTCTCCGGTATTCATAAGATGCTTTATTAATTGTTTTGTATCTAATGTTATGTTAATTTAACTGTCAAGGGTCCAGACATTGCCTCATAAAACGGATCACTCGAGGAAGTTGGTGTTTTTTGTTTCTCCATGGCACGACTCGTGAACATTTGCCGATACCCGGTATCAGGGAAGCATGAGTTAAAAATAGTACATAGTAACGAAACATATCAGACGTAATATGGTTTGGGAGTATTGGTGTTGGGGGCGGGCTGCGGCCGTGTGTATAGCGAGCGGCTCTGTGTGCGCGTATTAAAAGTGGGAGGTGGTGGGGGGCAGTGTGTCTGTGACTCAGCCGGTGACCGAGTCACGGCTGTGTGCGGCAGGTCAGTGCTGACTGCCGCCCGGCCGCGACACCGACCGCCTCTTCTGCGCTCCTGCTACTCGGGCCTAACCGAATCCATCATCATAAAGACCAATAAAAAAAAATTGCTGCCTCACGAGCGGTCGCGGCATTGCGCTTCCGTGGTGGCGGCCGTACTAACCTAGCGACGATAACTTTCGAAGGCGAGATCGGTGACGTCTTTGATAAAAATGTTTTCGATTCGACTTTATATCGGACTTGACCTTTTGAGGTAATCCTTACACGGGTCATTAATTCCTTATTGACTGGTGAACGAGAAGAATTTTGATAAGAATGTCATCATCATTCTCACAATGTGTACATCTGTATTCAATTCTACGCGCCTCTAACATCCGGCGTGTGTAAATATTGCATTTGCTGGGAGAGCTATCATTGTTCGAGAATTAACATTCAGGAACTTCAACGTGGACATATCCAATATATACACAAATTAAAACTGATCCTGAATAATCATAATTTAAATTCAAAGTTGGCGCCCTGATAAAGAAACAGAACACAAATAAAAACGCCAGACCGCTTGTTCGTGTTTACTTCCCACACCGTTCGCGTTTCATGTTCTCCTGATAACATAGACGCCACGAATGAAGTAACATAATCATTATAAAAATGAAAAAGTCATTCGACATGATTTTCTGCAACAAAATATGCCTGCACTGTTAAATTTACGAAATAACACAAAACTTGTTTGGTAACGTATCCTCATTCATTTCTGTTCTCCTGGTGCGAGTCTGTTCATACATTGAACACTCTGCATACTTTGTAACACAAAATAAATTCGGTATATTATGAGCCGACAAGACCGGCTGACATCTTGTGCCAAATGAATTCATATTCACACAATAATTTAAATTACTCGTTGGTACGCCATGCATACAACAATATTTCAATGACCAAAGGAAAAAAAAACATTTAAAAACGTTTCGACGAAATGTGACAGGAAAAACGAAAATTATTTTCAGCGGTGATCAAATCTATATATCTATAATTTATTACGAAAAGCAACGTGCGTACTGTAGTCATAAAAATAGTTATCAAGTCAGTGCATTCCTTCGGTTGTCGAAATACTATTAACCTTCTACTTCATGTACTCCTGGTATCAATGATTAAATAAAATAAGCCAGTAGAAAATAATATTGAAGAGTAAAAACAAAAATGTATAAGTGGTATTTTTTATTATAATTTCTTGTGTTGGCAACCATGCATCGGAAGGAAATCCCCGGAAATCCTGAAATGAAATAACGCAGAAACACTTCCCACGCTTGTGTCACCTAATGGTACCCGCGACACAACAAACAAGCATGAGAAAAAAAAACAAGTGAATCCGTCTGCACCTGGATTAAGAAAAAATAAAACAAATATGGCCCTCTTTAAAACCATAGAAAAACGACTCGTTCCTTATTGAAGCCAAGTAAAAAAATGCCGGTGAGAGTTTTCCGTGGCAAGAAGCTACCTGGCTCGCAGGAAGTGGTAGCTGGCTTCCCCGGACCAGTTAATCAAACTTCAATTTTCAAACCACTTGATCGATTTAATTCTTTTTCCAGCGACCACATCCATATCCGGTCGGAACAAAGCCACTGGCCCGAGATGGCAGGTAGACGGTGGACGGTGGACGGTAGACGAGGGGTTCATTCAGCACGCTGAGGTAATAAGATATGCCGTGGCGGGCATTGGTCTGGAACCTTTGTTCCGAGGGTCAACAAAAAGAAGAAAAAGGGGATTAAAGGGTTAATCGCTCGTGGGTTTTGAGAGCCCGGAGGTACACCATGTTAAGTCGTACGTGCTCCGCGCTAACAAGAACGAAAATTATGTTGATAAGAGGTAAACACCGAAAGTTTTTAATGGGCAATTCTTTCAAAGTAAGCTTTACTGAAAAAGCTGCGCATCTAACACATGTTTAACATGGGAATTAAATAAACCACCAAAATACCAATATAATTCCGAGCTTTTGGAAAGGATTTGCTCGAATGTTATTATTCCACTTGTGTATCTATTATAATATATTTTATTTTTATTGATTACTCGCTGGAAAATCGTATCTTATTAAAGAGTGGGTTTGTTTTATTCGGCGGACAAAATTAAGGATAAATGAACCATGTTGACTGCTTCAAACCTTATATTCCTGACATGAAATTGAGCACAGATCATAAGTTAATACCTGCGTTTTACCCCCATAGAAAAGTTCACAAATAAAACATTTATAATAAGTGCATTGAAAGCCAACAACTTTGACTGCTCTAAATAGATACGGAATGTGGGAAAATGTATTGACATGTAATAGACATGCCAATTTTATAAGTCCCTCTTCTGAGAGAACAGTATTTCTTTATTATTAAAAATAATACGAGAAACCGTCGCACCGGTGAAACGAATTTGAACTCAATGCGATAAATGCATCACTCAAATCCGCTCATGGCCAAGTTATAAATAAGCCCACATATTATTGCACTTTTATTAGCCATGGTGCTCCGTTTCACGGGCTTTATTTCGCGAGACCCTTTGTTCGAATCCCAGCAGTCGCGGTTTTTAATTTTATTGCTAGGCACAAGTACGCAAAAAGAATTTCAGAACTTTCTTTAAATATTATATTATTTCGATGGCGGTTCTGATAACATTTTGTTGGAGACGATAAATTAGGTCGCCAATGCCGACTGGAATTACGCTATTTTAAAAACCATTGAACAAAATGAATAGAAAAAATTAAAGCGCATTGGAGATGAATGAGCGTTTTGAAACGGTTTATTTAATGTTTTGGGCAGTTTATATCAAGTACTTTAAATATCCGGTAGCAAGGAGTAATTTACGGAAGATAGTAAAAATGTACAGCATCAAATTGCCACCCCGACAACGAGCTGTCCAACTGTCAACTTGAGAGTTGAGGACAACACGCTGTGTGGGGGAGGGGGGGTAACTATATGTAGGTCATCCGATCAGATGGTAAACACGAAATCTTTTTGTTGATAATGATTGCCATTGCGGTACTTTACAAAAAGGCTTTTCGCAGAGTTATTAGTGAATGAATAGAAGCGAAATAATTTATTTGCGTATACATGGGTGTATGGGGGCAATTTTGTTGGAAATTGTATGGGATAAAAACACGCATTTTCGTTCATAAAAGATTAAATTATTGTGTAATCATGGCGAGCCATGCCAGCATGGCGGCCAGGTGAACAAGAGGCAGCTTGAACCCTTCAAATGTGTATTCTTAATAATTATGAAACTTTACTTGGAAGTTACTTAGCAAGTATTTTTTTTTTAAATAATTAATAAGTCTTGAGCCCACACAAATTCAGGGTAAACAAACAACACAGAAGCTATACGCGGATGGACTGGCTCTGCAATTGGACCGATGATTGATACAGCGCCCTTGAGGTGATTTTTCACAAAAACGGCGATATGCAAATTATTCAAATATTATTATTTAAAAGTACCACAAGAGAGTGAAGCGCCTTGCCTATTCAATTGATGACACCAACCCTACTAAGTAAAGGGAATGAAAACGAATGAATGTAACAATAATTATAATCCACAACCCCTCGGCTTATTAGTAAAGAAACTCCACGTTTTCAAAAGCTCTCGCCTGAATTGCAGTATTTTCCAGGTTTTTTCTGCAGCACATGAGTGCACATTAAACAAATATTCAATCGTGCCACTTCTCGCTGAAACCATCATTCAAATATTCTGACACTTTATTGCCTCTGTTAACACGATGCATTTAAATTTAACTGCAGACGTTCATTAAAATGGAAAATCAAAATTCAATTTCAGGATACTCAATATTTAAACACTTCATTAAAAATGTATAAAATGAAAAAGATCCGCGAATTTAACGTGAAAGCTTTAACAGAACGGGATGTGGCAAGATGTTTGGGATATTAATGAGGATATTGGAGTCGACTCTTCAACCGCAAACCTTGAAGAAATCGACACTACTTTGTGTCAATCTCCGGCGAAATTACTGTCATGTATTGTGTGACATTTTATATGAAAGAAAACGTAATATTTACTTGATTATTTAAGCGTGGCGTAAATATGTCAGTCTAGGGGTAGACGAACAGCCAGTAGACATACAATACCGAACTTTCTTAATCGACACTGGGTCGACATGCACACGTATTTCGATATTCGGCTCCATTCGTGACGAGTATTTTTAATTGTAGAACTACTACCTTATTCCAAGTACGATTCGTAAAGCTTACTCGACAACCTCTCATCAGACATGCACTCCACACGACGCACAATCGTCGACGCGAGAAGGACTTCGCCGGAACTTTCGAACATTTATATTTTTCTCAATTTAATCGCAAAGTTCATAAAATTCTCACAGATGTCAAATAAACACATGGGTAATTAATTTCTCACATAAAAGTGTACAAGTCGAGAGCTATAATATCCTTATTGATATTACAATCGAATCTCGGAAACATCGAAAATTAAAATCTAGAAAAGCCTTAACGACGACAGATAAAATGTCACCTCTCTAACGCCTCGTAAGTTGCCCATTTCATTGCCGTTACAATAAATAATTCGCCACTCCAATAGGCAATCCAAGGATGGGAATTATAGAATCGCATTAATGGCGCCGATATATTTAACGAGTTATATCAATTCAATTTGGGGAATTATTTACAATTGGGCTATAGCTCTAGCCACACCGTATTAATCAATACGATATGGCTCGTGGTAAAAACGTTTATTAATAACGGATTGAGATTATATAATGGGATTGTGTATGGCGATTTTGCGCTACGCACGCACGGAGACCTTGGTCTTTACTCTTTGTCCACTTTCGATCGATCGGCACTTCAATCCAACTAGACCACTTTCCAGCCAAGTGCTCACGTGTCCAGGCTCCAGGGCACAAGACAGAACTGCCCCACTTAGTGGTGGCGGTCACCTATGAATCTCCCCGAGTAATCAATCAACCCGACTGAACGCACCAGATAAGCTCCCGATAGTACGGCGAGGTTCAGTAACGTGAACCGCCGGTGTTATTCTAATTTGTACTACGTGGCCGCTCGGGAAGTGTGTATTTATTTAGGTACGGCTACGTAATAAGTGATAACCGAAAGGAAAACCACCAATTTATGCGGCGTTTTTATGTGAAATCAGGAATATTAAAGGGGTATATTAATGAGCCGGAATAGCCAACGATTTTATTATGCTACTAGAATAATCAATTAAAGTCGAGCTTAACATCTAAATTAAAAAGAGATTATTACGAAACGCGTTTAATCACGGGATGGACACGAAACAAGGAGGCTATCAAACGATTACCATTAGTATTTTATAACACCTAGCGACGCGACGTGACGAGAGCTTTGCGGGTTGCCCATAAAATCTGACAAATCCAAATGGAACAACAAAATAAAATCAACGAAATTGTAGTTTTATAGTTTCCCGACGTCACGTGAGGAACGGAGTCGCTCGGACCTTGAATTGCGAGGTACGAGAATTTCATCAATAATACGGCCCAAGTAGGCCAGAAAGCAGAAAGACTCGTCGGGCGGATTGCGAAGCTAAATGTAACATTGAGCTTCAAATTGCATAAAGCGGTGAGGAAACTCGGCAGCGGAGAATGGGGAGGCTTGCACCGGGTCCGCGACGCAAAGGCTTCGCTTTTAAACCACCTTTCTATTAAATGTAATTAAATTGATGGCCCTACGGTATTCACAGATCGTTGCAAACAAAACATTGAGGACGACGCAACAGTTTACAAGATGAACTCAATTTGATATCAATTTGATTGAAACAATCATTATTATTTTATTGCAGGAGATGGTGAAAAGAAGAAGCACGACTTTGAACAGGGAAGAAGCACCACACAACGTTTCGTTGCTGGCCAAAGTTTTGGCTGAACAATGAGTCGAAGCAGCGATCTTTATTTTTTCGAATTGGGAAAGAGTTGAAAGCGCGTTGAAAAGCAAATGAAATCGTCTCCGGAGCATTTATTTCACTCCGAGCGATTGCGATTCAGTGCGCTTGCACTTCTGAACGTATTAACTAGTCGATTCTTCGGAAACCTGTTTCAGTGACGTCCCTTAAATGGAGGCTGGGATAAATCGAGATTGCTGCGGACAAACATCAGGTGGAATGCGAGGGTGATAATTCGGCAGAAGCAGAATTACAGCCAGTTATCAAAACACACCGATAATAGAACACCCTCGTCAATAAACAAAGGTTGTTCTAAACGTGAAAAATAATTGCGACAGTTACTGCAAAGGATAGTTCTAATGGAAACCAATACGCGATAATTCTCGGCATTCAATTTCGTGGATGAGAGCAATTAAAAGGAAATTTAAATAATTACACTCGGCCAACCAAATGAAACACCGGGAGGTAAATCTCACATCAAACTACCACTGATTAATATGCAAATATATTTAACACCGAAAACCGTCAGTAATGAAAATAAATTCCCAAAAATGTGACGATGTAATTAATGTGTTTCTCGTAAACACGGCCCATTTCAATCGCTTTTTGATTTTCACAATGCGACCTCACCGAATGGACCAACGAGCTTTGGATTGAATCGCAACTTTCCTACTTCATTCAAATTAATACCGAATAATCAGCGACTGGTGAACACGATATTTTAATTTAAATACATTATTACAACAGGCAAATCATTCAAGAATTATCATTTTGGTTGATATTCAAAATACATACCAATTTGTTTTGACATTTAAAAATCCATACCGTCCGCATTCCTTTTATCGATGTGAAACATATCGAAGCACAACTGTTATAGCTACACGAATTAACCGATGCACGATGCACCTGAGTTCGGGGCACCCACCTTCGAGGCAACGAGAAGAATCAGCGGATTATCGTTAAATCCTCCACATGATGGGAACATCCGGTCCCCGTCAATTAATCCATAAATTATTTACAAAACGGAAGATGGTTGACACGCCTCCCAGGTAAAATGTGACTGGAAATTAAAAAACGGTTACAAAGAATCGATCTTCGCTTTCCGAGAAGATCATACCGCGAAACAGCATAAAAGCCTCCGCCGTATAAAGTATAATGAACAAAGGATGGGAATCGCGAATTCTTATTGATATTGCTGCCGCAATACGAAGAAAATATTTGCATGGTCGTCTGCCCGAGTGGCCATGAGACTTAAAAAAGATCGTACTATAAAATGCGGGCAGTCTTTGTTTTCTGCAGTCGACGTGTGGCGGTCAGAGAGGTAGTAATATTAACGTTTTCAAATGAAACAACACCTCCTTCATTACTCTGCTCCCCCAGTACGCGTATCGGCCTGTAACAAGCATAAGCACTCGGATCACTTAGAAGTATGCTGCTTATTAACTTGGAAGCCGACTACCTACCTACAATGAAAAACTATTGAAATAAAAGATTGTATGAACCAACACTTTAATTTTAACCAATTTAATTATGTTTTCTGAGACTCTTTCATACATACCGATGAAGGTAGATTTTTTGATCTTCATTCATTGTGGGTTGGTACATACCTGAAACAAAAAAGACATCATTAGTAAGAAGAATATCACAAGAAACGATAAAAGTTTTGAAGAATGTATAACGAAAAAATCTTCAAAGAGTATGGGAATTTTTTAAGCGACTAAAATACGGTAAAGGCAATTTTTTTCAAGGTTTCTGAAATGAGAGTGAGAGATAAAAGAACATAATAAATCTAAGGCATGGCAGAGACTGGAAGATTCCTAAATGATTCCCAGTAATTGGGTTGTCTTCGTGCAACAGAATGTATGTAAATGAGCGCCATGTGTGTTTTTGTTTATATTATTTATCCATTCATTTCTAGGCAACCACGCAGCCACGTCCCTGCAGCTGTAACCCCGTATATTTATAGCCGGGAACCGAACCCGCAACCTGGATGACAAGAGAAGTGAGGTATACAATATAAATGGTGAGGTCTGAACGATACTTACCATCGACCACGACATTAATAAGCCATTTTGTTATTCTAACCTCCTTTAACCCACAGGGAAATTATTATTTACCTGCTTTTGCACTTACTCGGATACCTACGGGAAAAGAACTGCGCAACAAACTTTGTTGTCGGTGGAAAACAGACTATGTGCTCCGTGACAAGGGGAGACTCACAATACATTGTGAATTCAGAACAGTTGGGTTACATTTTGGAACTAGATACAACTATGGGCAGACGATAGTCGCAACAAGGCTGTTCCAAACGTCGGGACAAAACGAGGCTCAACACCCCGAAAGTAGAACGAGATAATAAGTGATAATCTTAAATCGCAGCATTAAATAATTAGTTATAAGTGGATAATTATTTAATCAAAAATCCTACTTCGAATGATGAACTCCAGTGGTAAAAATCAAATAGAACAAACGTCGATTCTGAAACTTCGTTTTTTATGTGGTTGTTCGTACAGTAAGTTGATAAAAGGATTTTTTTAAATGACCAAGAGGAAACACCGCTGACGTCATTATACCCCGATTGATTCGATTGCGGAGCATTGTGGTGAGATTCACAACTTTAGTGACGTCATCTGATAAAAAATGTATTGAGCTCCACAAAGTTCAAATCGAGCCCTATTTCACGAGGCAACTTTAAAAATATATTCTAGTGTAAAAACGTGATTTAAAAAAAGTACTGGCACTTAAGTCGAAGGTGAATATTGTTAAAAATATATATTTATATAATAAATGGAGTGCTTATACCAACCCTGATGTATGACAGTGAGGCATGTAACTGGCAGAGGAAGGATGAAAGTAGACGGAATGCTGTGGAAATGAGATCCCTCAGACGTATGTGCGGTAAAACTATGTGTGACCGAGTTAAAAATGTGGATATCCTGAAAGAATGCAGGGCTGATGAAAACGTAATGAATATGATCAAGAAAGGGACGCTAAGATCGTTTGAGAGCGAATGAACGAAGAAAGGAGTGTGCATAGAATATATGATGCGAAAGTGAAAGGAAAAAGAAGCACGATCAAGTGAATCAAATACTTGAATCGGGCCACGTGAAGAGCCAGAATAACAGAAGCGTATGTATGAGACGATAATAATAATAATAATAATATTTGGATAATTTGTAGCGCCGTTTTTGTGAAAAAATCACCTCAAGGGCGCTGTACAAATCTTAATTTCTACTCAATATTACCCAGTTATGATGTATGAATGTGAACGGCGGTCCGTCCTCTGTGCCTTTCCCTGCGGGGGAAGCGGCGTGATGGTTAGTTAGGTAGTAAAAATCATTTTTTCAGAAAATCATATCCATAATCAAGATGTAACAAGCCCAATAGAATTTCTGTTCAAACCAAGAAAACGTTTCAGACTCATTCCTTAAGTTCATTAGAAGATTTTCACCCTTATCTTATTACGAAAAATTAAAAAAATACCTCCGATATACTATATTTTAAATTTGATCTCATGCCCTAAAGAAAATTATATATATATACTCGTATGTAAGAATCAGCTAAATTTTAAGGTATTATGATATGGTAATTGTGTCCTGCCAGAAGTGACCTGCCAGGTAAGTACGAGTATGTTGCTGTATATTTATAAAAACTAGGAATTATTATTAAGTAGAAATTAAGATTTGTACAGCGCCCTTGGGGTGATTTTTCACAAAAACGGCGCTGTACAAATTATCCAAATATTATTATTATTATTTGTAGTTAGACCGGAGTTATATTTTAATTGTCGATAGAAATTTTAAGTGTTACAGACGTATCATTAGCGGATGAATTTCGGATAAAGGTGGATGGTTTGATCTGTATCAAATTAGGGCTCATCGGTCGGGTGGGTAACGTATTAGAATTGGGGAGTATTCGGCGTGTTCGGGCGGCTCTGGCCGCGGGCGGCGGCTCCGGACGGGCGCCCGGCGGGGTCGGGTCGCCAGCAAAAAGTGGTCTGCGCCAAGAGTGGCTCCCAGAACATCTGCCGCTACAGCGCGGTCGCGTTGCCACGAGGCAGCGTTGCCGCCGAGCTGGCCTCGCTCTCGCAAATTTCACACACGCTTCTTCGGAAAGGTAAGCCCGTTAAAGTTCACTCTGCTACGCCTTAATTCTGATCTCGAAGGTTGGCGAACGTGATCCTCGGCCGGCGGGTCGCTATGGTAAACTGAAAGATATCCAACTGGCCGGAGCGAGTAGAACTATGCCACCCCTGTCCCCATTGCGGAATGATGTTAACATATCGTCGCCGCGAAGGCAAAAAGGCTGAAGCGCCATTTTGGGAAGTTTAAACCAGAGCACTTAAAAGTTTTTAGGTCTTCAGTACCTGATTGGATTTTGAAAAAAAAAAAAGAGTTAACGCAGGTAACTCAATGCTGTCTCTGAGTTACTTGAAGCGACAAAAAGCTAAAAAGTCCAAAACTTGTGTCGCTTGAGTTAAATGGTAAATATATTTTAGATGGCTGACGAGTTATTAGTTCGTTAGTCTTCATAATGACAGGAAAACAAAATGATCAAAACTGCACATTTAACTCATCTTTGTACAAAGTGCAGCTTAAGTCCTTTTGCCATTCCAGCGACGATATAAAATTAAGTGGTGGGAGAAGTGAAATAAGAAGGTTGGGAAGTAACTGCTATTCAGATCTAGTCACTCTAGAATGTCTACATAGAGTTTCAACTGCTTGGAACAGGTTAATTTTTATTTAATCTTTACGCTGCCAGGATGGACTTTGGCAGACATGAGACCTAATATCCTTCATTAATATTTTTTACATGTATTAGTTTAATATTTTTCTTGTGAATTTATGTTTATTTTTCTTTATTATCGTGTGTATTACAACTTTTATTTTATAATTATTATTACTCTATTATTATTATCATTTAATTTCCATTGGGAAGTAAGGGGAGTTAGTGGAGAAGATTGGATACTCCTCTCACCTGGATAAAACATCTAGCTTCAACTATCTTGCAAACGAGTTGCAAATATCTTTTATTTATTTTTTTAGTGTGCTGATGTAGACATTTTTGTTGATGATTTGTACATTTTCAGAAAAAATGTCCTGCTAATGCTTAAACATATGCAACATTGGGCTAATTCTATAATTATATTGTGCATCTTTTGTCTCTCTTTGTGTATCTTACTTTTGTTTGTATGATTTTTTTTTTTGTGAATGCCGCACAAGAGTCCCAACTGCTCCCAACCGTCTAGATCCAGTGGGACTATGGCATCACCAATTGGGGTATGTTGTGAGGCTGACGGTAGTGGGGAGGGAAAAGAGGATGGTTGGAAAGTATTTATCGTAGATTAAGTTTTTGTATTTTTATATTTGATGTATCCTATGTATTTTTTTTTTAACAATATTGTACACCGAGTTTTTATAATTGGATTGTTTTCACGTAAGTGAGAACATCTGTCCCAGTATAAATAAATTATTTTAATTGAATCGCGTGACCTCTGGGTTTGGAGCCAAACAGCTCATCACTCAGGGAGATCGTAAGTATCTGTTTTAGAAGCTGGAATCATCCGCGTAGATTTGCACTGTCCAGGAAAACATGTCGTACTGTGTGAAAATGTAATTACGTTAAACGGGTGGGAGACAGAACGTCAACGGTCATTTCGTACACGGAGTAGCGAGTACTAGTGCTTCCTGCCAGCTGCTGGCTGCTCGCTCACCCTTTGTCGCGCTAACGATCCCGAAACGCGCGCCTGTTATTTACCTCCTATCAACTTCTGTTACCCTGGTATCAGGCGCCTGGTGCGTCGATTAAGCCGTCACCGAATCGATCCACTACAACATGACACGGTTAAATTTGCAGTCGGTGACGTCACCGGTGATGACCGGTGCGAAAAAAAAAATCCTTGAATCCGAACAGCTTGACACACTCAACTTTGCAGTAGGGCAAAATATTTTTTTATCCACACAATTTGCAGTAGTGACCTCCTTGACTGCTTGTAAGCTTTATTTGGAATGATGATTATCAAAACATTCTTATTTAATTTACAGTATTAAAGTTAATAATCAAATGCATTGTTTTATTTTATATTTAACATCGCAGCAATGATACAATGTGGGTAATTATTTTTAGAGAAGCTGACAAAACCATTTAAATTGGCGACAGTTTGTCCTTATACCAGATTATTGCATTTTTATAGGTTTTTAACGTCCGTGAATGCAACAAATTTGAGAATAATATTTTCATATTATTTCCCATTTTTATCGATACATATAAAAAATTAAAATAAATAGGAAATATTTTTGACAGCCTTTAATTCCTCTTTTGGCCGCCTGCAAAGTTAACCGTGTCAAGATGAACACATTTTTTATTCTGATACCCATTCTATTTTACACAACATACTTATTTTTATTGTTTAACCTTGAAGATTCGGTTTATACCTTTTTATACTCGTACAAAACTCACACCGTGGTGATTATATTTTATTCCGAGTTGAATGAGCTTATTCACAGTAGTAAATGTCCATTAAGACATGTCAAAATATTGCTCGAAAGACAACGAACCGATAATTTATGCAAACATATACACCATCTCAACAAACTCCGTGGGAAAAAAATAGAAGAATCACTTGTCGATGACGTCATTATACTAGTGGAAATATTTGAGGATTCTCTGATCAGACGTGAATGGATCATTTAGCGGCGACAGTTAAAGGTGAGTTCATGTTAATTTTTCACCTCTGCTGGGCGAAGAAGAGCCTCGCGGTAGGCAGGTACCGCGGAGAGGTTCAGAACGACGGTTCACCTGTCACGCCGGAAGGTGCCGATTAAACCGACCAGCCTGACCAAATTAATTAGTAAAGAACTGGAAACTGGATACATAACATCGTGCGGCGACTCAACTCGGCCAATTATTATTATTTTTGCCCGCTCTGTCCGTAAAAATATTCGAGAAAAACTCATTTCGCAAGCGGTTGCGGCTTCTAGTATAAACCCCGCTACGATAGCAAATATTGATTGAAATCATTTCCTTGTTGGCACCTATAAACTGGTATATTCAACGAGTTGAGGTAGGCAGAGAGGATGAAATGCCAAACTGTATGGACACACTGTTTGCTGCATTCACATTCATAAATTGCCTTATACATTTTTTTCTGTTTTACTGACCTTTGATTTGACCCGACTCCATAGCTGTATATTGTGCCCGACTCGAGTATTTGATTCATTTGACTTTGCCACGCCTTTAATTAGTTTACACCTCATCCAATCTTCTACCACTCATTTTTTCTTCCATCCGTTATACATGTCCGAATCATCTAAAAAATGTATGAATTTAACATTAAAAATATTATTTTAAATATTTAAATAATATTAATAATCTTAAACACAAATATAAAAAGCCAGAAACATAAAATAAGAATGGTCATGACCGAGACTCGAACTCGGAACCTCTAATCTCTATCCGGCAGTAACACTCTGCCAATTAAGCCATCAAGACCTTATTAGAAATCGACATTTTGAAACGTCTCATACTTCTATTGAAAAATATCTTTAATATTTCAATTTCTTCCAATTTTAGGTTGCCATCTTTTGTAAATATTTAATAATAAATAAGCATCAATGCTTTAAAGTTAATTCCAATTTTAATATAATTTTAATTTATTTTTCTCATTATTCATTAATTTTATGATATATTTTTTTTATAACTTCCAAATAAAAGCCTTTATTAAACTGTATACTGAATAAATAAATATTTTTAAAGAATATATAATAATTCGAGGATACTTATAAGTTATTTATCGATAGAGGACAAGTTCTTATAATGAGCATTCAAGAGTCAGCACCCAAAAATATACACGGCTTTATAGTACAAGCTTAACTACAAATTATTTATCTGTTAATTCTATACGGGTAGTTGGAACAATGTCTAATGTTTCCAGTAAATGTAATTCTTAAATAGTAATCTTTTTAAATTCTTTATGAAATGCAAATTGAAATTTCAGGTAAAACGTTCAAAAATGCCTTTGCTGGTTTTCAAACTGCATCTTTTACTGACATTTTGGTATGTTTTTCATAGAATTTAAGGATTACAGTCAAAAAATTGTATTCATTGGAAACCTCAGACATTTTTCTAACTATCCATAGAAAACTTGTAGATAAATCATTTGTAGTATTACTTCCATTAGAATGCTACAAAGTAACGTTTAGCGTTATTCTTGAGTGCTGACCCTTAACCCTTTCCGGTCCTATGTCGAATGACATTCGACATCGACTTTATTCCAGTCAGTCCTGTGTCGAATGTCATTCGACATCGACTTTATTCCAGTGAGTCCTATGTCGAATGTCATTCGACATCGACTTTATTCCAGTAAGTCCTATGTCGAATGTCATTCGACATCGACTTTATTCCAGTAAGTCCTATGTCGAATGTCATTCGACATTCTTCATCAGTTTAGTGTCAAAATACAGTCAAAATCGTGGACCTGGTGGAACATTTTCTTGTGGACCGGAATGGGTTAAAGAAGACAATCTGACGAAAACCTAGCGTGTTATAATGAGTTACGACTGTAGTAATAATACATGAGCGAGAATATAATATTCCATCGACACGTTCAAACCTTACAAACGTCCCTTTCGTCACTGATTTCACTGCATTCGCAAAATGTATAAGTAATTAAATACGAATAAACAAATGGTGAAAGCACGCACAATCTGACGACAACCTAATCCATGAATAATGAAGCATGAACGTCCGATGATGCCTGCGTCCGCCGCATGCCCGCACGGACGTATCAGGTGACCGGCTGCACCAGGACCCGCATCCCGGGACGACCGAACACCGACCCGACCCGACGATCCAAGCGATCCAGTGCAGTGCTTCATCCTTCATCACCCCTCCTGGGACACCCGATACCGATGAAATCCCAATCTGTGCGACTACTATCGACTTTCATCCTCTACCTAATGAGCGGACAACCTGCATTCACCAAGTCCATTGTCTTCAAATTTTAATGCGGGGCAAAACAAAAAGGGTTCAGATCGCTGGCTGGGTGGTAGCTGGCAACCCCAAACTTTATTGAACTCGAGAAGAGTAATATAAGGCACCCCTATTCATCATCGAAATTGAAAGGGTTTTTATAAACCAATAACAACAAAAAAACTTATTTTCGTAAAAAAAAAAAACAATAAAGTATGTGATTTTTGACATATATTTTTTTTAATTACATCGTTGCTGGAAAGACAAGAGGGCTTAAGCGACACTTTGGTCAAAAATGAGTTAAATATGCAGCTTTTAACAGTTCTTTTTTTCTGCGTCAAATGCTCTGACTCTCGTTTGATTCTGAAGACTGTTGTGACCCTTCAGCCATCTAAAATATATTTACAATTTAGGAGAAGGCTTGACTCGAGCGACACAAGTTTGGGACTTTTTTAGCTTTTTGCCGCTTCAAGTAACTCAGTGAGAGCATTGATTTACCTGAGTTCACTTTTTTTTTCAAAATCCAACCAGGTACTGACGACTTATGAATTTTAATGTAAAATAAAAAAAAAACTTTTAAGTGCTCTGGTGTAAACTTCCCGAAATGCCTTTCCAGCGACGATATACGAGTAGTTCTGCTGCTGAGAGTTCCGTTGTAACTTAGTTTTCTATTGCATGCGTTACAGCACAGTTTTAGTAAAATATATTATCAAGAGCCCTTTACAACCATCGATCAGAATATACTTGGTCGATGTTTCAAAGGCTTGAAAATCTATTTAAACCATAGTCTTAAAATTACATTTAAAATACATGTGTCATTTTACTCAGATAAAACGAAGCTTCGATGGATAATTAATATTTACATATAATATTATACAGATATCAAGAGTTGTGAAAAGATTCGGATTTATGTGATGAAGTGTTAAAATAAAAAATAAAAAAAAAACACAGATAATCCACATTTGCACAACAGTACTAAAACAAAACATGATCTTAATTTCCAAGATCTGCTGAATCTATGAAATGATTTTACATTCATTTGTATCCCTGTTAAATTACGTTACGTTAAACACGTTTCAAATCTATTTGAATTAGGAGTCAGCAACAGTATTTAATATTTCGTAGTCCGACATCATTTTTTGTTACAATCTTATTGATAGAATAATCCATTCAGGCCATATTCCTTGGCGGCACAACATCTGTTCCGCGATCTGAATGACAAACTTGGTCACAAGGTCAAACCGTAGCTATGGGATACAAATAAATAATTTTTAAAGCCAAAGCTGATGAAAGAAAAAGAAAAAAAATCATAAAGCAAAAACCACAGCGCACCCCGCGATGAACTCAACTAAATGTTAATATAATATTGTGTGTCAATTTGAATTTGACCGCGTCCTTTTAATCCGATATTTCGGAATTTAGAAGACCCACTTTTGTAATCATTTTATGCCTAGTTTTATACCTGGTGTTTTTTTTAACGACGCATCTTAAATGATTCGGGTATTTGTTATCCATTGGGTAGATCCAATAAAAAATAACAGGATATCCTTAGGCGCCTTTATTTACCGGGTTATCGCATGAATTTCAGATAGGATTTTTCACACGCTTTTAATATGACGGTATTCTCTTTCGGGGAGATCGACACTACAAAAGCGAGGAATAAAGGAATTGAGATGACAAAAGAACGACAGCTGTTCGATCTGGCTAAAGTAGGGCAGTTTTTTGTTGGGTTGTAACTCCTAGGGTCGAAGCCAACTGTCACAGTTTGGTGTGCCTACACAGTACACGATGTTTTATAGGTTATTTGCGCAACTACCCCTTGTTAGGGATAAATAATGGGTTTTATGTCATCGCTGCCATGACTGTCATATCGTTTAAACTCTTAATAAAGATAATATAAATTATTACATGGTTTCGTATAAATTATTGCTTTGATTACCCACTGCAGTGAGTGTATTCTATATTTACCTGGAATATCTTAATACCGTAGGAGTTCACTTCACTAAAAGCTTTGTTGAATATGGCACTTGAAATTTAAGGTAAGATAATAGATGGTAGAAAGAAGTATTTGCAGCCTTAAAGCACAAAGCGCCGAGTGACAGAAAGCTTCCTAGAAGCTGTATTATATTGGAAGGACACTAGGAACTCAGGTATCAAGCCAATTATCACAAAGGTTTCTTGGCAAGGTGTTTCTTGCGGACCGAAGCTTTACGAGATGCAAGCACATTGAAAGTGTTCATATTATTCCATGTTTATCAACAATATTATTTTATTCTGTTGCTGCGATTGTCATGTTTTGTGAAAAATATTGTTGAACTATGAAGGAGAAAATCTGTTAGAATGACTTAAAAACTCGCGAACGGTGAGCTCTCACGTTATGCAATTTGTATAGCGTCTTCTGCCACGAATTTGAGGCCAAAGCGATTGTTTTCGGCTCACAACAACAATTCCACCACGAGCCAAGTCGTTTTTACAAAACTAATTTAAAATTCGTCAAATGATTTTTTCAACCAAAATGAATATATTTTTGAATTCATAATATATTTCTATACATAAGTTTGATACGTTTGGCTTCTTTTGAAAACAATATCGCAATATAATGATAAAATGAGGGTGATGTGGTTGGATGTAGTTCAAAAGTTTTAGAAGTTCGTTTTCGGCTAGTAAATGGGTAAACGGTGCGTGTTAAGTTCTCGAGTTTGGCGAAGGCTTTCGGTGCGGTAGGTCCGCCGTCTGACCAGGTAGATGGGGAGATGGGTAGATGGTAGTGGTAGCGAGGTAGATGGGTAGGCGAAGCGAGTAGACGAGAAGGTGGAAGTTGTAACAATAGGCCAGTTCTGTTTCCTCCGGCCCAGGTAGGCAGCAGCCAGCAAATAGACCGACATTTGTTTGACGTTGGGTCTATGTACACAGGTAGGAATTCCTAAATGCATAATATATTCCAACCACATTATTATTTGTAACATGACTGTATAACATCAGACCACGTGGCATGCACAATAATGCACCGAATACCTAGGTATTTTTTTTTTTAATATTTGGATAATTTGTATAGCGCCGTTTTTGTGAAAAATCACCTCAAGGGCGCTCTATAGTAACAAAAGTAGTAAAAAAAATGTTTTTTGTTGCATGTGATGTACATCTGCTGTCTTCGTTGATCTACTCCATTGATTATACCGTCAAATCAAAGTCCCATTTCGATCGTAAATTGGTATTCCATCAACACGAAATGTAAAGGCGGTATTCAGTGTTCTCTTGCAACAACTTTCGCGCGGAACTGCGAAAATAAACTTGGCAATAATATGTATTATTTTCCCATCAACTCGTAAAGGAAAATCGTCCAAGTGGCCACTGGCGATATGATGACTTTTTCTTCTTGCAGTGCTTGCTACTTGTATGATGTAGGACGTTAAAGAACTTCGGTTGTAAAGTCGTTACCATAACTAGTTCAATTCATTTCAAGTTATCTCGTCGTCTACTTATTCATGAAAAGAAACGGCTAACAAAGGATGACAGGAATAATAATTTCTGAATGTCGTCACAATCCTCGTTATAACGACTTAAAAATGAACAGTTGGCATTCATCCCGAATACCAGTTTGAGAACGACTTAAGACCAATCGTCAGTCAGTTGGTCATACAGGTTTGGGAAACCAACTGTCAATTGGCGAAACCCTTAATCCTTGGGAGTTTAGTCGGGTTCAATTAGGGTTAGCGGCCAATTTAAGGATAACAGCTGGATCACATGTAAAGGGTGAAACATTTGCTTTTACAAGCGAGATTACGAACGCGCTCTACATCTCGTTTAATAGTAGTTGCTGTGAATTAACCAAAGCTCGCTCGTGTTGGGAATGCACATGTGGTTGTTGTTTGTAAATTGGTAAATATTTATGCATAAATTTTGATACACCAAAGCGTGTTTTATTCACAGTTTTGTTTTCAAATGCACAAACTGCTGAACGTAATTTGTTTATACGTGGAGCCCATCACGCGACGTACAATATTATAATCTGCAGACGGTTTTATATCAGGTGAACGACTTCATACTGGGAGCGTTTTGATAGAACATGATCTCGGATGCTGCGGCATTATCTCGAGCGGCAGAACTGCAGCAGGAGACTGGAGGGTCGCCACCGGCTACAGCAAACACATAATGACCGCTGCATTATCCCGCAAGGAGAACAAAAAAAGCGCAAAACAACAGACTCTAGATACGAGAGAGCGAAGATCGGGCGGTTTAAATAAGCGAGGGAGAGAGGAAGAAAAAGGCGATGGACCAAAAATGCATCAAACAAAAAGTGCATTATTTTTGGCTGGAAGATAATGCAATCCGGGCCGAGATGCAAAGGTGCGTGCAGAGGCGACAGCTGCATGTTAACAAAGGGTTCCTCGAGTGCAGCTTGTGTGTGAACCTACTCTGCTAGGCTCGCTGTACTCACTTCCTTTCCCAATCAGAGCTTTTGCGAGAGCTTTCCCGTTCTTTGTGACGAAAGCGATGCCATACATCTGATCCAAACACAATGAGAGTTCTCTATCACGACTCGAATTTTAAAAAAGGTTTTGAGAATTATTTAAAGCTTCCTAAGAGAATTCTAACCACATTTTGTATATGTACCTAATCAAATTAAAACACTTTTCTTTCCGTGAACACAACGCGGTCCGTTGACAAAAAGGGCGTTGGATACGCGGTCGGATTACCACGATAATTATGGTGTTTTTTGTTCTCAAGTTAAATTGAACATAATTACATGGACTTAGATTAAGTCGAAAACACCATTTTTTATGTCTACACATCGGAGCTTCGTTAACCGTTGTACAAACGAAGCAGTTCCTAGATTAGTGTTAACGTTTTTATTTTGAATAGTCGAGTCGCGAGTTTGGCGAATTGCTCCATCCCATTATCAACCACCAATGATCATATACAAGATAGACCAATGATTCCCAAAGTGGGTGAGAAGGTGATAGGTGACCTCAAGAGAAACGTGGACATTGAAGGTCACATAGGGGAGGGAGGGGGGGGCAAAAACAATTTGTTCACAAAAATATTTTCTTCCATGACTACATATCTATACAGAAAAATACTTGGCCAATTTATATAGCGCCATTTTTTGTAAAATATTACTTCAAGGGCGACTGTCGCAAAAACCGTATTATTAATGATACTCACGTGCTTCCAGATCTTAACAAATGCACAGATATTTTTTTAATTTTTTTTTTATTTAATTTTAATTGAAAGCTTTATAAGTTAATTTCCACGGTGTTTTGGAACACTGTCAAAGGGTATAATTAGTTTTTAAGGCTAGAAGAAAGTTTTTAAAAAATAAAGCGAATAAAATTTTGAGGGGAGGATTTCTAAAGGAAAATATATTTGAAAGTTAAATAAAATTGAGAATCTCCTGTATCCAATGTAATCTTTTAGCATTAGCATTGATAAATCCGCTCTAAATATAGTGGTCTCGGTGAGTTTCGGCATTCGGGCGCTCGGGCCGCCGGGCCACATGTCGGGCGCAGGCCGCCGGGCCGCCAGGCCACCTGCCCGGCAGCTGCGGGGCGGGACAGGTGGCCCAGGCCTTCGCCGTAGCCCCCATCGCACCAACCGAACTATCAACCGGCGACACGTTACCTTTACCTGGTCACAGGTAATGAGCGAAATGGAGCGACGCTGCGGCTAATTTACGACTTCTTCGGCGAAATTCTTGCACTGTGCGAAAATGGCAGCTGAAGAAATAACACTCGTGTACAGCATCATCTACGACAGCTGTATTTAGCTCCTTCATGCGGGTATCATAATATGAGAAACAAGCGACACAGCGCCTACTTGCTCAAGGCTTTCACGCATACTAGTTGTTTTTAAATAGTGACGAATGTTATTTTTTCGTAGAAAGCAATCACTTTGTGGTTTGACGTATTTAAAGAAATGAAAAAATAACTTTGTATGACCACGGATATTATTTTAATTTTTACATACAGAGGGAGAAGTCTTGTAGTCCAATATTAGGTATATTTCCTGTAAACTCATAAAATAAATCATTATTCTTTAATCACCTTCGCAGTTGACGTTTTGTCTCTTTCAATTCATACTATCCATTTCTTTCTCTATGTTCCTTTGTTATAATTTAAATGTTATTCTATTGTTTTCTCATTGTTATTTTATTTTATATTTTGTTCTCCTTCTGTATGTACAAGTACTCGTATATATAACCGCACACTTTGTATTTTTTGTTTAGTTTAATTCTGTAACCTGATGATGATTAGGCTAAGCGAAACCGGTCAGTCATAAAAAATAAAATAATATCCGTGGTCTTATACAAAGTTACTTTTTCATTTATTTACGAATTTTATTATTTGACAAATAGACTTCTGGGTCAAAATGGCATTAGTGGTATGTCAGTATTGAAGGTTTTTTTTTAAAAACTATTTTTTAACGTCTCCAGAGACGGTTTTGATACGAACGAATTTCCCAAACGTTTCCACAGTACGCGACATCAATTTGCAAATATTCAAATACCAATTATCGCCTAATTTATAAAACCTCGTTTAATCTTAGTAGAATGACGAAGTATTTTGGGTGTAATTTTCAGTAGAAGATATTTCCTTTTTTATACACCCTTGAGGTGATATTTCACAAAAATAGCACTATTAAGTATTAATATCCATTCTAAACATCAAGCAATCAATAGAAACCGTGTCTAGACTGGCAATAATCATCCCAGTAAGTTATAGATTGGCAACACTTAAAGGTGGACTTATTAATGATGCTAGTTATTTTAATATGGCCACATAAAGTGTAAACGATCCGCGATTACTGTTTGACCTACCTACTAAGCACTGTTTTCAAAACAGATTGAGCAATTCGTAAACTTTTCCCGTTTAATTTCATAAACTCCCTGAGTTAACTATCAATTACCCGTCTCCAACACCACAGCATTACCGGCGAGTTATTGATTCCATAAAGATGACGTAGGCACCTACTTTTCACCACTTTTGCAGATGGTATAGTATTACCAGAGGTTAATTTAAATTTTGATGGCCTCTAATCGCCCCGTGTCCAGCAGTTTTGAACTTTAAACTTGCGAAACAGCTACACAAAATCCAAATAAAAATTAAACATAAATAAAGTCAATTTGCACAAAACAAATTATTTATGTCAACATGTTGAGACAAGCGAATGCGAGTATTGAAATATACGAATTTATTATCAATCATTTGTTTAAGGTTTATGATTATACGCACAATTAATGAATTTATTTATTTATTATACAATATTGAAAATGATCTAAGCTTTACGATTATTGTCCCGCAATTTGCTCAAAATAATTGCCATATGAGAAAAATCAAATAATAAAAAAGGTCGGGGCGCGCAATCGGCGCAATACATGTGTTAATTATAAATCACATAATTAATACTGTATGAGAAATAGACCATCAATAAAATAGCTCATCAGGCCTGTGTTCGTGTCTGGGGTGAATTTATAGTAAATCGATTACAATTATTTTAACAGGCCCATAAATTTCTTTCAGGTATCTTCGGCAGCTTCGAGTTGACCGTTCAGTAATTTAATCATGCGAGTGCTGATTTTTTTAGTACCTACCTTTATGTTAATTCCTACTGTATCTAAGCGATTGACACTTTAAATTTAAACGTGCGTACTTTGATATATGAATTAAATCAGTCAAATATAATATGCGAGTACGTACTCTTAGCACTAATCCTGAATGTAAAGTGCGTACAAAGGACTGCGTAATTATCACGTGACTTCTGAAATCCTTTGCTATAAGGCGCCATCTAGAAGAGAACGCAGAGGCTTGAAGCTACTGGTATAAAAAAATATTACTAAATAACACTTTTACTAATGGTTTATATTTTAAGTAGAAATCACCTGTTTTATGATAAGTTGACTGATATTATTATTATTAGCTAGTCAGTGAAGAGATTTTTTTTAATACAATTTCATGGATTTTAGTAAAACGATTTTTATTTACGTGTGATGCACCCTAAAATATTTCATAAATTGTGCAGCTTCAAAATATGTTTTCACATAATTTGGATGGAAACCCGTTTTGATATTAACAAACAATAACACCCACGTTAAAACCATTTACATTGTGGCTTTTCAGAATTTAGATAAAGTGAAACGAATACTTTGTGTTCTCGAAATCAGTCGTCCGTTTACATATATTTAGTATATACAAAATATTTGTATCATTGTTAGAGTTGGTAGGCATTGACATAGTTGTTTTTACATTATATTATGAATGCATACTCAACATGTATTGAAAAGTAACAGTGTATTAAGTAAGACTGTACTGACATGGAGAGGTACCTTTGCGAAACAGTGTAGTCAGGTCGGTTGACTTTATACTGACTCGATAGAAAGAGACAAAGATATGTTAAAGGAAGTTGGATAGCCTATTAGTTACCGCCCACCTGGAATTCGGACATTTTTTATATATTTAATATATTTGAACACATTAAACAAAACAATATCAATACACCATTTAAATGATTTATAAAATGTCAAAATATCACACAAACACTAATAACAGAAAGTTAGTCTAAATAATGATGGAAGCTTTTTGTTGACTTTGTGTTTATATCATTAAAAATGTGAACATTCTAAAGCTCGGTCAAAAATATTTAAAACTGTTGAAATACCTCTGAAAAGTAATGTTTTATAATCTTTATTTGGTCCTATTTGAACATTCACACATAGCACCATCATGTTTGATTTATTTGTATAATCACTGCAATTATTTTAATCAACACAAATATAGGAAATAACCTCAAAATCCGTTGACGTAAGTTATGCGACTCGATGATAAAAACATCCTTACACACTTAGAAGTGCTGCGATATTATGTGACGACATTTATTGTCTCTTTCTCTCTCGTGGTATACGACGTAAAAAGCCGGAGAAAGTGATTTATCGCAAATGTGTATAGGTTGGGTAAAAATATTCAGCTCTCTCTCCATATATTCTTACTCCAAGGTTGAACCTATCTGTTGTGACGTATTCCGAAGTTTTGGGTCTCGGGGAGAAGTGCCCATTGACCGACCGCGGGTGTCCGGCCAACCAATGACATGCTATTATTTATCATTCAATATTGACCAACTCCACGTGACTGTACTGCCAATGTCTGTTTTAGGGTTACGGGAGACGCGGCTATACAGTATTTCGCAAAAAAAATCACGCGGGACAGAATCACTTAACACACTTTCCGAGGGGTCAAATTCGTCAATGCGGAATCTCCTTTGAAAGAAAATGAATTTGTGTAACGGTAAACGAAACCAACAGCAATTTTGCTTTATGACTTTCTTTGTTTCTTATTCTCTCACCCGCCCCGAAATGGTTGCATTACTCTTCACTCTTTATTTCACAACTCATTACAGCCACTGCGGATGGTGTGGTTTTTTATTTGATTTATTAAAATGAACGATTACATTTGATACATTTTTTGTATTTTTTTTTCCGTTGTGCTGAGAACATCCCCGTGTTATGGCCGACGAGATTGGGCAAATATTGCAACCAATACGTGTTAGAAGGTAAAATGCACATTAATACTAAAGCAAAAAATTAAAAAGAAAATGAAAAGTACTAGAAAGATAAATAGAAGGATAAAAATGTATATAGAATTAAATATAAACCAATGTATATACTCGTATGTATAATAATAAGTGGCTGTTTTATATAGCTCCGTTTTCGTTAAATAAAATCACCTTTATAGATTGTTAATCATCACACAAATATGCAAACATAATGTCTGAAAAATAAAAATAAAATACAAAATGAAAATTTGTAAGTTTGTTTTTATTTTTATAGTGAATACAATGATTTTTTTTATAATGAATGCGTCTAGAGCCAGTTGGACATGGCACTCCCAATCTGGGTATGCTGTGAAGCTGAAAGTAGTGGGAGGTGAATAGTAAGGTTGGGAAGTACCTGGCTATTCAGATCTGGTCACCAAACACGGCTAAAGCCATTTCAAACAACATTTCAATTCTGTATTGTGGTCTTTCGCTAGGGTGATACTTATAGTATCTACCACTCTGGAACGTGCCGCAAATATACTACGTATACATTATTTTATAAGAATCAAAAATGTTTTGACACATATTTATGAAATAAAATTTATTTGCGCACGCCGGGTTTGAACCCGAGACCTCTGGATTCGTAGTCGAGCATATTACCACTCGACCATGCAGGCTTGTATGTGAAACTTTGTGTGGAAAGACAAAACTGATGGATTTGAAATTGAGATATGTATGAAATGGGCGATAAAGGCATTTGAGTGGGTAATCACAATATTTATTTTTAAGTTTATCCTAACGGGGCGCACTTGAGGTGAAATATCACAAAACTGCGCTATATAAATGCAATGTTATTATTATTAAGCGTAGATATACGAATATGTAATATGATCGAAGTGAACTGCGGATCGCTTGCAACAAAGTGATAATTAATTCTGAAAATTAACAAATATAAAAAAAGGAAAAGTCATAGATATTATTCAAATTCTGAATAAGGTCATTTTGGCCGACATTATAAATGGGTGCTAATGATCGTAAATAATAAAAAAAGAATACCGGTTAAAATCATAACAAATATGTCGTAAAAAATGGGCTGAAAAAATAATTAAATGGATAAAGAAATCTTACACGATAATCTAAATCGCTATTTCAAAGGAGTTGGGTCACTTTTTTGTATTGAAAAACTATAACTTGACCATTCGCTTGTGGGGTCTATGAGATCAGACCTGACAACAGGAAAAAGGCAAAGTTTCTTGGCTGATTATAGATTAAAGTGTATTTATTTGCGAAGGTGAAACAACTAACAATATACCTGTGGTCGACTTTGTTAAGTTTGCGCCATTGTTCTTGTTGAAGGACTAATTACTATCTGGGGTGTTAATAAATGTAATTCTTTCAGTTTCTTATATTAAATTACGCATGTTCTTCCACGTTTTTTTACCTTACCTTTTTAATGGACCACTATCATTAATTTCTTAAATTATTTGTTGAATAACTGTATTTTTGAGATCTTTTAAAATATGTCTCGGTTAGTACTTCAGAGCAATAATATATATACAAGAGATAGCGCTGTAGAGAGAGCTGTAGTCAGTTTATACGAGGTTTGCCGGACTCGGCTAGACCTGGGCGTGGCCAGGACAATGGCTAGGAAATTTATCCATTCATAGCACATGTCGACGTAATGTTTTTGTTTATTCGTATAAACACTTTTTCACAGTATTGTTTTAAAAAAATAACATGTAACCTAATAAACCGTCGAGTTATCTCAATTTATTTCGCGTATCATAACGTGTGGGCGGAGTCAACGGAGACACGGTACACGAAGAACATTCTAACAATACTTTGAAGCTGTGTGATAATTCGGGAAAGTTTGTTGTCTCTTTCTTTCTCATGGTGTACGACGTAAAAACCCGGAGAAGGTGATTTATCCCAAATCTGTATAGGTTGGGTAAAAAGAATTAGCTCTCTCTCTCCATATGTTGTTACTTCGAGGTTAGTTCCTAATCCTAAAGGTGCTAAAAAAATGAGCATTTAGCAAGTCTCGAACGCTGGTGTTTGTTTGAAGACGGGGGCCACGAGGGCCGCGAGGGCCGCGCGGGCGCAGGCCACCTCGAAGGGTAAGTCAGCCAGACATAACGATGGGAAGTCTCGTACACACGCGCTCACCAACTATGGGCTATGTGGCGTGCATTCTGAGCAGTGTTGTCGAGGGCGGACGGTGTCGATCACAAATTATAGAGGCAATTCAAGCGTGAGACGAGAGCTAAAATTATATCCATTCAATTCTAATGTTATTTATTTGATCCTTGCGAATTTGAATGAATTTGAGCTTAACCTCTCCAGTCTTAAAATAATATAAAATGAAACTAAATGAATTGATACTTTAAATTATATAACATTCTACTGTTATTTACTGTATTTAATATTATATATTTTACTTATACCTAAGCCTTATTTCTTATAATCTTTTTTAGAACTTAATTGGTCTAAAATATGTTATTTGTTACTTTATTTACACTTGTATGACTGTTTGTATTATAAATAAATAAAAATAATAATAAAAATTTGACTCCTCATTGACTACAAACATGACGTTATGTTTCATATCCTAGATTTTGAATGTACGCTTAACACCTGTAGACAACAATTTGACTTCTCGTTGACTGCAAACATTACGTCATGATTCATATCCTAGATTTCGAATGTACGCTTAACCTTGTAGAAAACAATTTAACTCCTCGTTGACTGCAAACGTGACGTATTCATATCCTAGATTTTGAATGTACGCTTAACCCTGTAGACAACAATTTGACTTCTCGTTGACTGCAAACATGACGTCATGATTCATATCCCAGATTTTGAATGTACGCTTAACCTTGTAGAAAACAATTTAACTCCTCGTTGACTGCAAACGTGACGTATTCATATCTTAGATTTTGAATGTACGCTTAATCCTATAGACAACAATTTGACTCTTCATTGACTGCAAACATAACGTTGCGATTCATATCCTAGATTTTGAATGTACGCTTAACCCCTGTAGACAACAGTTTGACTCCTAGTTTACTGCGAGCAAATGATTCTTCTCCTTGATTCATCCGCAGAGCTTTTAACTTTCAAAGCTCATTCATCCGACATAATCGTCGCAGTGCCTCGAATGTCAGCCTGCATTATGGCGGACGTGATAGTTTTGCTTCCTGGCGGTACAATAGTTAAGAATTCCGTCTCGAGAACAGTATCGAATTAACCGCAGTAGCAAAACAAACTTAAATATGACGTGATTTGTAAATTCAATGTGACACTTCAAAGAAACGATGTTATTCTAGAGTGACGGGGGAACGTTGTCATCGAAAAGCACATGGAGCATTTCGCAACATCGCAACGTGCTCCTCCAAAGCAATACTTTAACACAATTATTTATTTCCACGCGTCTTGTAAACCTGGCTCGAGAATGTCGTAGTTAGATGTCGCGCGGCTCGCCGTGAATGATAAATATTTCGAGAGGATGAACAACACATCAAGAAGAATGGGAAGTCTACGAGCTGATTGTGATTGTTCATTCATTCACGTGAAAACGTCGAATGGAGCAGGAAATCGAATGCATTATCCGGTAAAGTCATTATTGCTCGTAGAGATTTTAGCTGACAACGCTGCCTGTTTGACGGTGAATAGATGGATTGGAAAATGTGTCGAACTCAACGCTAAGGTTCAACCTGGTTAAGGTTATTGATTTATAATAAATTACTAAATTGAAACTCTACGATTTATTAATCTGCCTCTACTCAAACAAAAAAACATCCCCTACAAAAATAAACCACATTTCTTTAACAAGTCATACGCAATTCACTGCCCCAAAAAGACGTCTTCTTGAATGAAGGCTATTGGTATCCTGGTGAAGAACACCGTTCGAAAATGGCTTTAGCCGTGTTTAGTGATCAGATCGGAATGGCCAGTCAACCTTCCTCTTCCCAATCCCCTCTGCCTTTAGCCTCACGACATACCCAATTAAGGGTGCCATAGTCAGACTGGCTTCGAGCACTTGAGACTCTTATAGGGTATTCATATTAAAAAACAAACCCATTCCAATGCGATTACATTTAATTTTCTCACTCTGTTTTAGACTATTCCTAACCCAATTATCTTACCGTCGATATCAGAATTGGGTGTACCTACGGTTCCAGTTACCGGTGACCGGTGGAAAAAAGAACTGGGACCGGTTCCTCGCCCAAAAGAACGAACAAAGGATATCGATATTTTTATTTGCGAAAATTTGGAACCGGTTCCAAAAATAACCGGTTCCTCGGAGAAATAATATCGACGGTTCCAGTGACGGGCTAGGAACCGGTTGCTTTTTATCGGGACAGGAATATCGACCATCTCTATCAAACAGCCCGTGCTTTACTACGGAAATGTTTATAGAATTGATATCGGGTCTTTTGTAGTGGTTTATAGCGGTAGTTCTTGAGCGATCAAAGTAAGGAATGCATTTCAAAAAACCAACTAAAAACAAACAAACACATCTTGCTCCACCAATGAGCTTTCGATTTCGATCGGAAGCGCATCGAATATGAATAAACAAAATGACTTTCGCTTTCCGCGGCAGTAATCCAAGCCGGCGTCCAGAATGCGACTGGTTTTCTTGTCTATGCTGAGGCAGGCAGCTTGCACAAGTATGGCGCTTCGGTCAGCCACCTGGAAACATGCCACCACAGGTGTCCCCGCAAATAGAGTTGGCAATACATCACAATACATGCAGCTAACAGACTGGGGGATTGACACAATTAGTCGATCGGTGAAACCCAATCAATCGGGTGCTCATTATTTATAATCTTGTGCGGTCGCCATTTTTATATTAGGCGCGAGTGAAGTGAACTGTCTTCCACAAGGGAACCGCTGGAATCTCCGTTGTAACCTCTCCCTTTATGGCATAACAAAAAGCCATAGAGTAAGAAATAGAGTTGGGAACGGAGCTCTCAACAACTAGATCATAGCTTTTTAACAATTCTTACGTTAAATAACTTTTTTTAATTAGTTGGGATTGAATATATAAGTTGTTAATTCTTGTTTTTTTGTTTAAAAAATAGTTGCGGGAATAGATATGAGGAACTGATCTTTCCGGAGGATTTGTTTCGGCATTTTGTACGTCAAAAGAGCTGACCAATGCATCAATTCTAAAAATTGTTGTTGGTGGTTGAAATCTAAAATTTTTCAGAAGTAGCTTTATGTTAATAAATTGTGGATTTTTAATACGTTTTGATAAAAAAAAGTAGATTTATTGTGATAAAATATAATTTATTTTAACTTACTCCTACACAAAACCACGAATAATAAATAAACAAAATGGCGTATTGGTTGCCAATTAACCCAGGGTGAAACAATAGTTCAGATGCACCGCGTTTCGTTTCAGCTCGGTCCTAAAAAGCCTGTTCGCTTCCATGTTTTTTTACCTCCGATGAATGTTGTTACCATGACCTAGCCAACTTGTTGCACTAGACGCCGTCATAGACACAGTCATAGACGCAGACAGGTCCGAGGGTCAACCCACCTTCCTACCGAGCCGGAATGCCGGCGCATGATTTAACATCTTTTTATTGCATTATCTGTGGTCAATATGGTTCGATCGCGGTTTGAATGTTGACGCTTTTATAATTTATTACAGCGTCAATGGGTTTAAAATTAAATTCTTAAAAAAAATGCATGCAAAATTATATTCAACGTATGCATCATTTTATAAATGTATTACAATACCTATACCCCCATATTTAAATTATCGCTTTCAAACTCGTCAGTTTTTTTAACATGATCCAATGTTTTTTTTGTAACGTCTTTGACATGCCTCGACTAGCCGCGTAGATGATAATTTGAAGTAGATCCCTCTTTGTGTATTTGTGATACTCGGTTTTTAATACTTAAAAAACATCAACAATTGAAAAAAAAAAAGAATTATTGGAGCGGATACATCGAAGATACGTACTCGTCGATAAAAAAACACGTTTGATCGCCGGTTGATTAGACAAGTTTTTTTGCCTAGCACGCGTTGAATTTACTATTACGAAGACAAAAGATGGGTCATCCATCCCCATCGCATAATATCAATTCTGCGCCGTGAGATATCTAATAAAATTATTACAACTCACTTACCAAAATTAGATACTAAATAATTAATATTTAAATACTACTAATCACTTGCTTCCCAAAGATAAAATACAAATTTAATTTCAAATGCGAAACTAAAGAATCGTTAGCTAACCGAATTCAAAACTGTTCCATCACTACTCATAGATATACGAAGAACTAGAAGCACAATGTGTCTAACATAGTAATTAATTAATAATATAGATAGAATGGCAACACGTAATTAAATATTACATCTGAATAAATGACGTAGGAGGGTACCTACTTAGCTTACTTATGGCAGAAAAGTTTTTTTGTGAATAGCCACAATTAAGAATATTATTTAGAATCTTCGCTGCGCACACCAGCGGCGCAGTGGCAAGCGTGGTCACTAGTACACGTGGGGTCCGCGCTTCGCTGCCCGTTGTCAGGGACGGCCGCCGACCCAACGAACGTTTGTTTCTGACTTCTCAGTTTAGATTGGCCCAAAGAAACACACAAAGCTCAACTCTGCGGACCGGGGGAATGTACATACTATGTTTTATTTTAATTACAATAGCGCAAGTTATGATTGACCATTATCTCTACTGTGTGGTCACGTAGCGCCCGCGAGGCCTTATCAAAAGCGCGCTAGAAAACTTAATATCATTGCTCACCCAGGTTCGCAATAGATATCGGTCGAAACTTTGAGATTTAAAAAAAACTGATAGCGTCAATCAATAGTTGGATATTTGCTATTAAAAATAAGTACCTACCAGTAATCTGCTGTATAAATAATATTTTTGAATACAAAAAAAGCTTCCCTAAAAAGTTAATCTGAGGTTTTTCAGATGTTTTACCCAACTATCATTTATTTTCGTCAATTCAAAACCGTAATTAGTGTTTTTTTTTTTTAATTATTTAGGGGTTATAAGAATTGACATTCCGTAAATGGTGTGAGAATATTACGAAGGGTGGGAAAAACAGAAAATTACAGTTAGAAAGGGTTGCCAGATACGTATACCGTTATTCCCCCCTTAGTAGGTTACTTACCCCTTAAATTAGGAGGGGTTTGATATTAGAATGATAATTGAATTTTAGTATTCGGGAGTTGAATGAAATATTTTTAAAAAATTGGATAAGCTAAAGGAAAAAAAAAACAATGTAACCATTTCAACAGTCATTAAAAAGAACCAGTGCGAATTCGGAATTTTTCTATTTAGTCCCAAATGCAGCCCATTCGCTACAGTGCTCATCTGTGAAAGCATCCCTTGATGGAAAGAAAGGTTTGTGTTCAGAATGCTTGCCGGAGGTGAAAAAAAAGGCAAATTAAAATATACCTGAATAAGGAACAAAGAAAATATCCCACAAAGCATCCGAAAGTTGTTACAGATTTTAACGCATTGTGAAGTTGGTACCTAGGTACTCCAAATACTCTTAAGGAGTAAACCATAGACTTATTTACTAAAACCTGGAATTGTTGAGTACCTAATACATTTATGTAAAATACATAATGTACATCTACAATATTTGGTCTTTTGCAACAATAATTTATTTTTTTGTGTAGTATGTTTTGTTGGGTACCCTTGTAAAGCTTTTATGACACGTACTTCTCATAATAAAGCAGTGTTTCTTGGGCCATATTATAACAAAAAATATTTGCTTGTACTAGAACCTGTGTAAAATATGATTTACATATTTACCGGTAGGTACTTTCTGTGAACCTGTTAAGGATGGAGCTTTTCTTTATTTAGATTTGTTATTCTTTGTTCTTCGGTAATGTCATACCTAGAATTAACAACCACCACTGACCGGAGACGAATTGTTTAATTATTCCGAAGCAGTATTATAATACTGGAAAAAAATGTTGAAAAAAAATCAAGTGCCGGAATTGTTCTTCAGTAAACAATGGAGTTGCACAGAACGGCGAACGAAGAATTGTAAAAAAAGTTATAAATAACGAAACTTCGTTCGAAGGTCACGGAGGAAAAATATTCAAATACTAAAGGCAAGCACACACATGGTGTCTGCATGAATTTACTCAAGTACCTACTCCAGCGGATGTCGTCTACAGTCGCACGTGTGAACTTACACCCATACCCGCCGATACAATATTAATATCTGTTTAATTGCGTATGTTTATCATACTAAATACGTACCGATGTAATTTTTTATTTATTTACTAAAGCGATAACATCATCGCGTTGTCGGTGTAAAAATAATATATATAAAATAAGTATGAAGACGGTGATTCGTTTTCTTCTTTGTGGCACAATATCGTCATGCACAGAAACAGTGTTTAAACTCTCGCATTTCTGTATATAATGGACTATATCGGGAAAGCTTTATGAATGAATAAATGGTTAACATAGATCCATGAATAAAGGTATAACCGCTTATAGAGCCGTCCTAATCTCTCCCTCTGTCTCATGAACGACTGATGTGACAGAAAGAGAGATTACGTCTGAGCTTTCAGCGGCAGGACCATACCTACCATACATAAAATAGATGCTTTGCAAAACTCAATACATGTAGGTACCTATTAAAATATTACGCACCGTTTTTTTACTTACAATTTAATGACTATCAATATCATGTAAGCTAATGAGGTACCTACTAGGTTAAGGTGGGGACCCTTTTTTTTAAATTAGGTAAAATTTCTCTCTAACGCAAGTGGGTAACCAAATTGAGATGATAATAATAAGTGGTGGATCTCGGCATGGCAGTAATGTGGATTTGTATGCCGGCACTCGGATGGAAGTGGGCGTACTGGCGGGAGAAAATCAATACGAACACGTGGTCGCCACCCCGTGGAGCCGAACGAAGCTGTCTCGCACTTCCAACCAGCCAACCAGACCGCCCTCCGCGGAACATCCCTACGCCAAAAGCCGACACCGTGGAAACTGGAGATAACCGGGGCAAGTAGTTATAATATGTACATAACTTCTGCGACTACTGCTAACATAACCCCGCACTAACATTGCCGACAAGGGGTGGGGTATCGAACAAATGTTAATTGGCTAGGTACCCCTCAAATACTATTATATTATTACAGGCATAATCGATGTGAAGCCTAAACTAATAACGTAAGAACTAATTAAATTAAATAATATTTAGTTTATATAACAAACAATAAAATGTTACTTTTGCCAATATTTATATTATAAAATATGAATATTCCTATATTTATATTAAAATATGAATATTTCAAAATTTTAAAATATAATTATGAATATTCAAATATTTATATTATAATGTGAATATTCCAATATTCGATATTCGTACATCTTGGCGTTGAGAACGTACAAAATTTGGCGGTCGTTTTTAAGATTACATACTTCTATTGCAAACTTGTAAAGATTGTTTCCTGCTGATTATTCCAAAATTGGTAAAACATTTCAATGTTTATATATATAAATCAATCGCTGGATAAATAATAAGGTAATTTGATTAATTTTTAGATTGGCAACATCGCCCGAAATTCAAATTTTAAAGTGGCACATTGAGAATAATAATAATATTCAATGTAATGGCTAATAATAATTGCTGCGTACATGGGCATGCGTAAAAAATGCTAATCATTGACGATTTCCGGACCAAGGACTCACGGCTTCTAAGCTAGAAAATATACAATAATGATTTGGGCTAGCCATAATTGGTCAAGGACGCCGGTCTGTCAAAAAGTAAGGTTATGTTCGCCCGGCCGGCATACAATACATAACATAGTAGAATAAAATGTCCGCTGCCACGGAGATAGCGAGAATGGGATACGAAATACAATTGCCCCATTGTGGGAGATAATACTATGAGGGTGTTGACTAAGATACGGCGCAGCATGGCACTGGAGAACATTTTTTTTTTTACTAAACATCGCCGGTGAGAAAGATAACGCTGAGGTGTTGCTGAAAATGATAACTAAAGAAAAGGTAATTTCAAAGTTAACCATACATTCATGTCCTCCTTATACCGTTTGTCAGGAGTTTTCACAGTAATGATTCAAACTGCATTCGCTGTCAGATAAGTTAGGTTAGGACGTAACTTTCGAGTAATTTTTTGAGGCTGCAAAAGATATCGGTAAGAAATTATTTGTTTAAGTACCAATTTTAAAGTACTTACCTGGCACCTTGTTTTTTGAAGTATATTTAATAGTACATCGTTATAGATGTGTGTCGCATTGTGTAGTTAAAAGCCCCAACGGTGATATTCATATTTTTACAGAGAATGGGACTTACCCAAATCCCAATAAATGCTAATTCCTTGGGATTTTCTGGATCTGGTAATGACATTTTATATTTAAATGGTAGTTAGGGTAACTAATGACAGGCGAACAAGGGGAAGATGCATTGTTGGGGAATATTCTCAGAAGGAAGGATAAAGGATATAAATAAATATGAGGAGTAGTAAAATAAGCATGAGCAGTATTATTAAAGGAGGGCTAGTAACTTCCACGAAAGAAATAAAAAAATGAGAATAAGCCATGGATACGGAGGTTTCAATTAATATTATTTAGGTAGCTACATTTATTATTTTCACTAGAAGACACTGAAATTACAGAAAGCAATGAAGTTTATTTTCATTCATAATAATAATATTCGGATAATTTGTACAGCGCCGTTTTTGTGAAAGGAGAGTGCTGTTTACGTATTTGAAATTGTTGGTATTTGTGAATTAAGTGTTCGATTCCCATAGTGTGACAAATATATTTTTGCAATTTGTTTTTTTCAGATGTTATCTATCAAAGCTTTACGCTTTATTGTAAAATTGATCATTGAAAGAATATTAACAACCTTCAAATAATACGAAAAAAGTATAAAAAATACAAAAAAATTAACAGTAGCCTCGGTCACAACCTAATATTTTTAGACTTTTTATATTTTCATATTCTTTGAATTTTGTTGATATTCTTTCAATAATCAATATATTAGCTAGTTGTATTATATACCTATGGGTGCTGTCTGGGTGTTATGATGTAGATTGTTTAGTTTGATGGACATTAGGATTTTTTAAAGTTTTATTGAGGAAAATTGACAAATATAATTTAACATGTACCTGAGTAGGTTTAGGTATGTAAGTACCCAATACAAAATAAATGTTTACCAGGTTTTGATAATTTTGAGAACCATATTAGCTTTTTTTTTCAAAATGCTGAATGCAGAGGTATAAGAGGCATTTTTCATCGATACATCGGTTTCACGACTTATATCGGATATGAATATTTGGGTGAAAGATAAGTGACGATAAAGGACCAGGTGCATAATGAAACGACGGTTATGTATGCGTGTAACTAAAGTCAATAAGTCGTAAGATATTCAGAAATTGCGTTGTAGGTAAACCTGCGAATGGAGCGATTTCTGGAAGGTACGATACGAGAAGGATTGGTTCGATTAAATAATTATGTTATGTACCTACATACTGTTGCGAAGAATTGTTATTTTAAAGGGTTTTAAATCAATTTAAAAATGGAAGGATAATTACCATGATTTTTCAGGATTGGGAGATGTGAGGAATGAGACCGGAGGCCAGGAGGGTTAGATCCTTTACCTTACTACCATTATAAAGTTATTTAGAAATAAACTCAAGGAATAGGGTATACCGAGTAATATTCAAAGATCAACGATTTTAGGGGGTTTTCATGGTAATTCAGAAATGGGAAGAAAATTAACATGAATTTTCGGAATTCAAAGATGATTTTTAAATTAAAGTCAGAAAGAATAGAACCCCTACTTTACCGCCATGGTTATATAGGAATTAAAAAATAAATTTAAATGGAAAATACTGCATTAGGTATTTTTCATAGATACAATTTTAGAGGCTTTTAATGCGAGGATTTTAGGGATCTGAAGTGTTCTACGGAAGGAATAAACAGAAAGGAAGAGATATAGACCTCTTACATATAACTTTCAAACCACAAATTTAAAGTAATTTAGAAATAATCTCAAGGGATAGAAAATACTGAATATTATTCGAGGTTCCACGATCATGATGAGCAATTGGAGAGGATGGGAGGTTAATTCAAATGGTAAGATGAAGGAATGGAACCTGGGGGGTGGGGGTGGGAAGATTTCGAGAGCCCTTACCTTGTCTGCCAACGATCTCTGCAACGTGCTCCGAAGAGGGAACTGGCACGCACTCTGTCATATTCTGAGACTTCTTAGCGCGATCGTCCAGGGCGGACTGCTGGCAGGAGAAGCCCATCGGGGGGCTCTGCAGGGCTCCCACGGGCTCGCCCAGCCCCAGCAGGGACAGCTCTAGGGCCAGCTGTAGGGCCCTTTCCTCCACCAGGGTGCCCCCCTCCGAAAACAGGCTGGACTGCATCGTGTCCGTGAACACCATCTCTCTAATCTTGCACTGAGTTAGTTCTTTACTTCCACAAGTATTTCTTTAATAGGTCCACAAAGTCAGAATGTAACAATAATTTATAATCAAAATTTGATTTATTGTAAAAAAATACGTGTACTATCGCGACAATCAACTTCAATTATTATTGTAATTTAATTTAATTTTTAACTAAACGTGCGGCGATGTATTATATTATACTAGTCGTAGAAAAACATTTATTTAATACAGTGATATTCCGATTATCCTGCGCGTATAAAAATATATATAAAAACGTTTTTGTATTGTAACTGTTATTTATAATAGCGACCGGTGCAAGGTTTTAAATTTCGTGTATATTTTAAATTAATTCGATTTTTTTATTAGCGTATACTGCGTCTACCGCGCGTGTGTACGGCGCTTTCGGCTGTCCGCGAACGACTCACGACTGCCTGTGTAGTGTGTGGGGACGGGGCCTCGTCCCCGCCGCGCCCCTCCCGCCCCGCCAGCCCTGCCCCCACACCCTCCAGACATCCGAGCATCCCCCACCCTGCCCGCCCCGCGCCCCCCGCGCCGCATCGCCCGCGCGGGCTCTGCAGCGGACGGGAACTATTGCTAAATGGAATAGTGGATGGTGGATAGAGACAAACCGCCTGTGAACTGCAGGTAAAACTACACCTACCGGTAAATGCATCCAAATACTTTCCGTACATATATCAACAAAGACTTTTTCGCATAAATAAACTAATCGAAAATTTTATTACAGACGACATGATATTAGGGTTACCTAATGATAGCCAACCTCCGATAAGAGACTACAATAATGTCAGTAAAGCAGCTCTTGGAATTCGTTATAAAATACAAAGATAAACAGTAGTAATATTAAGTCTGCTTTAGATAACTACTAATTATTACACAAGTTAATAATTATTTGATTTGAAAACCTATATACACTTATAATGGTGAGTGTAATGATATAGTTGTAGATGCCTAGATCAATTATTCTTTAATGTATAAACCTCCCCGAAACTAAAATAATATAAAACCATTGATTTAAATTAACTATAAACAAGATACCTAATTCCACACATTCTGTTGTCCTAACAAAATAAATATACTCATCATTATAATTCGTTAGAATTTGTTCATTGAAACAATCAATTCCCAATCCGGCTAAAGAGGGATTGAAATCCTACCAAACACAAGTGAATTGAATATAAAAATTACAATAATAGTTTTATTGTAAAAATCAACGAACGTAATTATGGAAGTTTCTAAGCACGTGTTTTTAATCACGCTCAAACAGTTCAAAATAAAATGTTCGCGCTCGGTAGCATTTAGCACATAACCTACTGAAATCATTTTAAAAATAGCATGCAAGAAACAACGCGTCTTTCTATTTAGGCCAGAATTTAAAAAAATGCGAACTTTCTTCGTTGAATTGGCTTCTTCAAATTTTAAAAATAAGTATTTACACAATAATATTGTGAGTTTTTTTCACAAACATTTATTATATTGATCATACTGTGTATCAAACCTTCTTTATTTGTAACGTATCGACTAGCGTTGGGAAAAACTTCAGTATTTTGTGAATGCTTTACGAATTGCTAGTTCTTTAAAATGAACCCTTCGCAGTGAACACTTCATTCGAAGTCGAACTCTCAAAAAAGAGATTTGAATTTATCCGGTTATTTGTTCAGATCTTTTTGCAACCGGCTCCTCGCTGAAAAAAACACGTACTAGTCGGTAGAGCTTTGAAAGTGAAAAGAACTGGAACTGGAACCGGTTCCTTGTCAAAATAAAAAGTACTATTCGGTAGAAATTTTAAAAACGAAAAGAACTCCCAAAAAAATCACGTTCCTTTAGATCGAAGTACTTGTAATGAAGTACATCTTTATAGGCTTTGAAGTTCAACTTCACAATTGAACTGCTGCAAATCGAAGTAGTTCTTTGTAATCTAACTTCCATTGAAGTATTTATTCAATGAACATAGAATGAAGTAGGAACTGCTGCCAAAAGATATATTATATAAATTCTTTCAGAGCGGTCACAACGCTAGTATCGACTAACAAGCTTTATAGAGATTCAGATTTTCGAGTGATTTTCCTGTTTATCTTTAAAAATTGCTTTGATTAATTTTGTTCCCCTCTTTGGTCACTGTCTAAAAATAAGTTAATTAGTCAATTTTATTTTGACTGCACTTTTAGGTTTAATTTTTAGAATTTATGTTTTTAGATAGCAATTAACTTAAATAGTCTATGGACGTTTATAAATATAGAAAACCGAATTAGAGATTCAAGTCTGTAGCAGAAATAATAAAACAAGGTGAAATATAATCTAAGTATCGTCCAGGTAAAAACAACCTTCTGAAATTTAACTTTTTATGATAATTGTGTTTTTATTAGCTTTCCCTTATCCTTTTCCGAAAATTCTAAATGTAGGGACCCATCGCTTAAGCGACACTTTGGTCAAAAATGAGTTAATTTTCAGTTTGCAAAATGGCACTCCAGCCTTTTTGTCTTTCCGGCGAAGATTTGAAAAAACACCTTGAGTTGGCTCTGTCGAAATGTATTAAAGAAAATATTGTCGTTCTGAAACTACCGACAATATTGTAAATACAATAAAATTGAAGGACTCGGGTGCAGACAGTGTTAACCTTGGAGTAACAATATATGGAGAGAGAGCTAATTCTTTTTACCCAACCTGTACAAACTTGGGATAAATCACTTTCTCCGGGTTTTTTACGTCGTACGCCATGAGAAAGAAAGAGACAACAAAATCTCCCAAATTATCACACTGCTTTAAAGTATTGTAAAGTGTTCTTTGTGTCTCACGTCCGTTGACTCCGCCCACACGTTTTGATATTCGACATAAATTGACTTAACACAACGATTTTTTAGGTTATGTGCTATATTTTTGTTTACAACAATACTGTGAAAAAGTGGTTATACGAATAAACAAAAACATTTTGTCGACATATGCTATGAATGGATATATAAATATCCTAATCCTAGTCCTAGCCACGCCCAGGTCTAACCGAGTCCGGCAAAGCTCATCAAAACTGACTACAGCAGCGCTCTTTCTTGTATATTGTTGCTCTGAGGTGTTAACCCTCATTATTGTTAAAATTGAGTTGTGTATGTATGCAATCTATGACAATAAAATATAAGCTACCTGAAAATAAAACCACCTTAGCATTATTTTGGTTGATCGGTTGGCTGCCTGGTGCTTGGCCATAGTTTCTCCAAAGATTTATTTGAAAATATTTTGAAACAAAACATTGCCAATCCACACATTTATTAATAGGCATTTATATTTTCACTTTTTACTCAACTACAATGAATTTTATAATGTACTTTTGTTTGAAAGATGTTTTTAAAAATTATTTGCTTAAAAAAATGTGTTTTATTTATGGATTAGGTCAAAGTTTAAAATTGATTCATCTCGAAACTAAAAAAATGAGAATTGACACTTTTTGCGCCCGAGCTCTTCAATTAGTGAGAATTTGTATTTTAGTGTAATAGTCTTGACTATTATAATGAATTATCTTTTTAATAATAATAATAATATTTAGATAATTTGTATAGCGCCGTTTTTGTGAAAAATCACCTCAAGGGCGCTGTACAAATTTTAATTTCTACTTAATATTAATTCTTAGTTTATATAAATATACAGCAATAACTGGCAGGTAACTTCTGGCAGGACACAATCACCATATCATAATAACTTAAAATTTAGAATAACTTAAATTTTTTTTTTTTTTTTTTTTTTTTTTTTTTTTTTTTTTTTCATTTTTAGGGCATGAGAGCAAATTTAAAATAAAGTTTAACAGAGGTATTTTCAATTTTTCGTAGTGAAGAACAGATAATGGTGATAATCATCTAATGAATTTAAGGAATGAGAGTCTGAAAAGTTTTTTTGGTTCTATTGGGCTTGTTACATCTTGATTATGGATATGATTTTCTGAAAAAATGAGTTTTGAGTTTGGCTCTGAACTCTGTCGAGTCTTTTATTACTCTCAGATCATGTGGTAGTCCATTCCAGGCTTTAGGACCTGATACTCCGAAGGCGCGCTCTCCGAACTTAGTGTCTGGTGTGCGCTTTGGTTCTTTCAACCTTCCGATAGCTCTGTATAGCGTCCGTGGGATGATATTTCACACGAACGGCGCTATAAAAATTATTCAAGTATTGTCAATTAAACGTCCAAAGGTTTGCAATTCCCGAAGTAGAAAAATAACAATTCTAGCAAGACATTTACTGGGTAGTCTAGGGTGGGTCGTCAAAACTTTTATTCGAGTTTAGACGAGTCGGGAGTCTCAAAAGTTGCGCAAATGAATGCCGATAACTTAAAAAATAAATTGCATGCAACTTTTGGACCTCTACCACAAGTCAACAAAATAACTTACAAGACAAAACTGTATTTATATTATTATATATAAATAATATCCTCCACAGTCAGATTTCGCTTTAGATAGCAGCCAGGGATAAGAAATTTCGAACAAGCATATGGAAAATACGTGGAAAACCTATTGTTTGTTAAACTCGACTCATCAAACCAATCAAACGTGAATATAATGAGAGATGAATTCTTACTTTCGGAAAATAAAATTAATCTAATTTTCATATAATGTGGCTCTCTGGTACCTTTGTTATCCTGTTTTCATGACAATTTGACTCTTCTCACATGACAAACTGCCGACCCCTGGTATATAGTAAGTACTATCGTGTCTGAAAATATAAAATAAGGTTACAATAGTCATACGCAGGTTTTGAGACCCCTGAGAGAACAATACTAATAATAAAAATACTTTAATAATTTAATACTAATTGTTATGAAATATTATCTCAAGCTAGGAAATAACTAAAATTATGAATTGAATGTTTATAAAAACCCATATTCTGCTAAAATTTCCTTAAAAAACTTAACCACTCTACTTACATGTTCGGAATATTATTTGATAGTATTAATACGGTAAGCCGTCTTCTGTGCATGATTCGTCCGATAGCCGTATGGGGCGCTAATGTCGGCAAGAACTTATATACTATATTATAGGACATACAAAATAACCGGTAGTTGATATTTGCGTTCTTATTTCAGTGTTGCAGTCTGTCAAACGTTTCAAAAAGTAGATAAAAAATTGCGCACTGGTTCACAAGAGATTAAATTTAGGTACTATAAGGCTAGCTATGAAAATGAGGTATTTTTAAAAATCATCCTTTCAATGACGGCCCGGCCTACTAGACACCCACAGGACACGTGATTCCCTAGCCACTGGTCGTGGCACTACGTACTAGACAATAATAGGACTCAACAATAGGGTGAATAGACAATCACTTATCAATTAACGTGATTATTAATCAGAAACCTCAAATGATGACCAATCACGTACTTAGTTACAGCTCAGGAGAGAGGGGTATGCCGCCACTCACTTCTTCAGACTGCTGCGGGGCTATATTGTAAACCCTGCTATTTTGGAGCGCGTAAGTCTCTATGTTCCTGATGACTATCTAAGACAGCGTCTTCATAGATTATTCTTTCTTCCTGCCTGTAGGACCAACCTGCCAATGGTTCTGCCGGTGGGGAGAAGTATTTTGCTCCTGGACAAAATCTCTTCCGATATCGACTTATTTCATGTCAGTGAGGAGAGATTCAGAAGTGAAATCCTATTGATTCTTGAAAGAGTTTCTCCTCATTGACCTGATCATCACCACTGCCTGAAATTTTATTTTTTTTTGATATTTTATTTTTGTTACTATAATTTGTATTTATTTTGTAAAAAATTAACTTATTTCTTATATGCATTAAATTCAAAAAATTTGTCATGTATAAGAAATTTAATAAAAATATTATTATTATTATTATTATTATTATTAGTAACCGTCGCAGTGCACTTTAGAAGGGGTAGACGGACAGGATAGAAACCCACAAATAATTAATTTCACTTCAATCGTATTCTTAATCATATGTACGTTCAAATATCCTTTTGTCGAATGTGTGGATTTTGGTAAAAAAATTACTAACTTTAAATCTAGTTATGTATAAACTACTAATATATTTGAAAACTGACTAAAATTAGTTCATTTGCAGAATGTATGCTGGTTGAAAAATTGTACTACGGTAATAAATATTTATGATTTGCATTTGCATTTTAAACTTCGTTCGCTATTAGTTCTTGCACTTGCAATAAAAAACAAGATATGAATGTTGAAACCAATCAATAATATGTTATTTGTAAGAAAACAATTTTTATTCTTCGATTTTTAATCTATAGTGGTTTAAAATTGACATACACAATACATGGTAGATACTCTAAGAATCTCCCTGATGAAAGATCACCATTACGAATCGAAACGTTGCTTGACATGGATTTAGCCGTGTTTGTTAACCAGATCTGAATGGCCAAGTACTTCCCGACCTTCCTCTTCCCCATATCCTTCCCTTCTCCACTACCTTCAGCCTCACAACATACCCAAATTAGAGATGCCATAGTCTCACCGGCTCCAGATGGTTGGTAGCAGTTGGAATCAAACTTAAAAAGAAATAATTTAATTTAAATCCGCAGAAATCCAACATTTTTCAATTTATTTGTAGAGAACTAACTTTCGTGATAGTAGATGGAATTTTGTAATCACACAGGAATATTTAAAAAATGTTTAACCTCTAGAAAAGTTTTTGTAAATAAATTATAGATGTTAATAATTACTCCGTTTGGATTCAATTAAAAAAAAAGTGTAACTATTCGTTCGATATTTAAATAGAGACTTTTTTCTTGTTGAAACGTAATTCTTTCTCCCAAGAAAGTCAGAACAATATCTGTATTCAATCACTCACAAAAAAAGTTATGTGTTTGAAAAATCGATATATTTTCCCCTTTAGAATGTCCCACGGTTGAAATATGGCTTTTGAAACTAAAATAATACGTCTTATGTAACTTAGGAACGAGGTATGAGTGTTATACAACACAAAACTTCTTTTCTTGTCAGTACATCTGTCCCTGGTTTTTAAAATGGGTAATGTATCGTGAATAGTAAATTGTGGAAGGTCTATTTTTTTGCTACATCAGCTGTCGACTCTGCACGCAAAAGGAAAGGGTGTCCGCCTTTTTTAATGATACAGGTATTTTGCAAACATGAAATAAAGTAGTTCAATACTAACTCGTGTTTTATCAGGTATACCATATGCAGCAGCTGTTATTGGGTTTTTCCTACGCTTGGAGCTTTGAAGAACATATTTTGAACTGTCGGTGATAAAATTTAATAGGTACTGATACATTTCATTAGAAATTCAAATAAACATAGTGTTGGGAATTACCATCAGATAAGTTTAATATTTCCTTTGATTTTGAAAACTAGAACTTAATTCCCACAAAACTGGACCCATTCAAAATAGCTACTGGTAGAAATGATGTTTCAGATGATAATAATTGTGTTGATCTAGAAATTGAGGGATAGAAAAAACTTCGCAAATATCACCATACCAGGCTCACCGTTTGAGAGATTTGAGCTTCAAATAAACCAATATTCTGCTTTATAGTTAAGATATTGGCAGTTTATAAACACATAGATTATTTTGCACCAATGAAAATTTACTAGTAATGTTTCCGATCACAAAACAAAGAGGTCATAACACACAAAGCATGGGGGGTTTGCCTGAGATTTACATTTGAATTAAGTCTGATTAATCCGTAACAATAATGTCAAATATTATCCAAGAATGCACTCGGGATGCAAGTAATTATAATTTTAGATTAATAAAACTGAGCCTTACGATTCACATTCTCAACGTAAAACGAAATCCAAAATTTCCAAATGGTTTTTCGTCAATAACATTAGTAGTAAGGACCAGATTTTATTTTTCTATACGGTGAATTAGTTACTTCTCGAAAGATCCCTCTGTAAATCTATGAGATTATAGTAATGTGTTCATCAGAATCAATTAAGAATCACACTCCGGGTAGAACACCCCTAGGCCTGCTACAGTAAACTCGACCCTATATCCCTTCTATCCACTGTGCGACAAGCATTTTTTTGTTTTCTTTCCATGTTTCGAGTTACGTCATTTTTTGTCAGTCACCGTTTGACAGTGGGCCGGTAAACACATGGGAAGTGTGCTCAATGGCAGGGTGGATTTTAAATTTATTTAAACGAATACATATGAACGGACGCAAATAAATTTGTTTTATTTTAAAGTCTCCGCCCATTTTTGGGTACGCCCTTCTTTGATTTATTTCAAGAGACTTTATTTACGATTTCTGTTGACGTAACGACACAGATTCTGAATGAGCAAGTATTCTTTAACGTATTGCGATTGACAGATTTTAAGTGTACAATAACTTGACCGGTTTCCACGTGGCGACTGCCTGGAAACCTGTTTTTGTTCTTATAAATTAAGTTTTTGGGTTGATACGTGTTTTATATTTTGTGAAATGATGTCATAAATTCGACCACATGAAAGACCTTTTTACATAAGCTGAAAAACATTTTACTAAGATCGGCATAATATTTTTACGTTTTTAAAATGTTTGGTTTTTTATGTTTTTGTGATTTGTTGAAATTGTTTTTTTTTCCAATATTCACAAATAAATAAATCAAAAGAAGCATCTTTTGATACACACTAATAAAGCAGAAAATCTGTATGTATGTCCCACTAAAAGCGCGCGAGTGATAATAATAATATTTACGTAGACTTTGTGGTTAGAAATATTTAAAGAAATAAAATAATAACTTTGTATAAGACCACGAATATTATTTTAATTTTTGACCGACCGGTTTCGATTATCCCAAGCATCATCAGGGTGCATAATTAAACTAATTTAATAATATTTAACAACTTTAATTTTGTACCCTGGTGATGCTTAGGCTAAGCGAAACCGGTCAGTCAAAAAAACTCAAAATAATATCCGTGGTCTTATACAACGATTGTCTCATAATACATGTGTATAAGAATTAACCTCTCTCATATCTAATGATTTTTTTTGTTTTTCATTACTAACCTTATTTGCGTTATTATATCATATATAGTGCGTCACACTACTTCAGTTTGTACTTATATAACTCCTTTGAGTATATAATACCTTGTCTATATTATGTGAGATGTACATACTTGTTTAATTTCTTTTTTTACACTATGCATGTATCTACAATATTTTTTATATGATTCATCTCTTAATGAATTTGGTGAACAACTGTGTTTATGAGATCTTGTTAAATAAATAAATAAACAAAGTTATTTTGTCATTTCTTTGATAATAATAATAATAATATTTTGATAATTTGTGTAGCGTCGTTTTTGCGAAAAATCACCACAAGGGTGATGATAGAAGTGTCAAAAAATTTACACATCTTCGTCTGTCTATGTTGTCAGGAATTTATAGGTTAAGCCTCAGCACTCAAAATTGGCGCTAAACGTCACTTTGTAGCTTTCTAATACAAGCAATACTACAAATGATTCATTTGTAAATTCTACACGAATAGTTAGGAAAATATCAAAAGTTTCCAGTAAATGGAAATTTTCAACTGAAATATTTTTAATTCTATGAAAAACGTACCAAAATATCAGTAAAATGTGTAGTTTGATAACCAGGGAAGGCATTTTTTAACGTTTTACTTAAAATTCCAGTATACATTTCAAATAGAATTTAAAGAATTACTGTTTAAAACTTGTATTCACTGAAAACCTCAGATATTTATCTTACTACCTGTATATAATTAACAGTTAAATTATTTGTAGTATTGCTTGTATTAGAAAAACAAAAAGTGTTTATTTTTGGGTGCTGACCCTTAACGCGACTATTTTAAGCCAACATCGCCATTTCTTTTAAGAGCTATAGAGTTTTTAAATGTCTATTTGACTGTCGACAAATAAGACCGGAATTAGATATTACACCGGATAAAATCTACCAAAGTATTTATAGAGCCCTTCATCTTTTCCATCTTCTTTCATTCTGCATTCTTAATTCAGGCTTACCCCAAATCGGGGATGCCATAGATCTACTAGCTTCGAGCAGTTATGACTTATGACTCTCGTGTGGTGGGTCTCACCCATAAAATAAATAAATAAAATTATTTTATTTTATTAGCTTTTGTTAAGTACATTTCAAACTACCCGGTAGTGTTTACAGCGAGAAAGTTGACAAAGCACAAGCACAACGCATTTCTTCATTTTAAATTTTTACCAATACGACGTAGGTCTTAGGCAATCGAGAAGAAATACGCGCAATTTATGAAAAAGATGTTAACATTTAGTTAGGAACAGGCATTGGCCATATTGATTTCTTCGTACTTTTTCAATGAGTGCCAATTGAGTGTGCACTAAATCACATCGTGTAAACATATTTTGATTTGCGAATAAATTAATTTTGTATAACGCTATACTTTTGCGGAAAAGTAGTAAGTTAGAAGTTATTTATAAATAGAACACATACACTTTGTTTTTAACCACTTTTTATTTAATATTTTGTCAATTAATTAATTTGTCAAAATATTAAATAAAAAGTGGTTAAAAACAAAGTGTATGTGTTCTATTTATAAATATGGCAAGCTCCAAAGTTAATGCTTTTTACGAATATAGAAGTTATTTGTTTATTCCAACTTATAGATCTTAAAGCGCCCTTGAGGTGTTTTTTCCACAAAAACGGCGCAATAAAAGTTATCCATTTATTATTATTATTATAGATTAATAAAATCAAAGACTTTTAACAGTTGTTAGGTTTAAGGTTTTGTTTTCCATAGGAGAAATCCTTTAGAATTAATATTAGTCTTGTACATATTTCACCATTTTGATGGTACATATAATCCGATGTCTACTTATGATAATACATAGTTAGTATATATTATTTATATGATATTATAAGTATAGTTTGCGCAATTAGAGTTGACCCGAGCAACGCAAACTTAGGATCGTGGGAGTTGAATATGCATCTCATATACATATTCACTCAGAGCGATAAAGAGAGAGTTCACAAGAGAGAGCGCTGCTGTAGTCAGTTTTGATGAGTTTTGCCGGACTCGGCTAGACCTGGGTGTGGCAGGACTAGGGCTAGGGTATTTATACATCCATTCATAGCACATGTCGACATAATGTTTTTGTTTATTCGTAAACCCACTTTTTCACAGTATTGTTACAAACAAAAATAAAGCATATAACCTAAAAAACCGTTAACTTTTAGTCCATTTATGTCGCATATTAAAACGTGTGGGCAGAGTCAACGAAGACGCGGGACACGAAGAACATTCTTACAATACTTTAAAGCGGTGTGATTATTTGAGGAATTTTGTTCTCTTTCTTTCTCATGGTGTACAACGTAAAAACCCGGAGAAAGTGATTTATCCCAAATTTCCATAGGTTGGGTAAAAATAATTAGCTCTCTCTCCATATATTGTCACTCCAAGCATATACATGGCCTGTTCAAAAGAAAAGGTGGATTTTGAATTTTCGCGGGCTGCGTACATTCGATTATCGATTTTTTTTTGCTGTCCATTTTTTTTCAAAAGTAAAAAATCGAAGAACACACAAAAACGTGACTAACCTTTCCAGTTGTCAAAAACAAACCACTAATTCAAAATGGCTGATAATGCTAACATATGATAAACATTTGTGTACCAACATAACAAAAAAAAAGTCGATGGTCGAATGTACAAAGCCCGCGAAAATTCAAAATTCACCTTTTCTTTTGAACAGGCCTCGTACACTTCTAACAGCGATGTCCTTGCCAAACATCACTGAAAAAAGCCTTTTGACTTCCTTATGCCTACTTGTTGTTATTGGCGAGAAGGGGACAACAATATTAGTGTATGCGATCATCGAATTTGAATATTTGATAAGTTTTTACAATTAATCGAAAAGTTTTCTAATAACAATCTATGATCACCCAACCTAAAAAAAACTACTTAACCATACCTGATAATAGGTTAGGTCAGGATTGGTTATTGTGTTGAAATTCTTGAAGTTCTACGAGAAAATCCATCAGAATACTTGAATATTATTTGGAATAATCATGGACCAAGTGGAATAATGAATACCTACGATCCACTAACCCAATAATATTATTCCAGTTGGCAGGTGCCCGATACAAGTTATAATTTACAATTAAAATCCAACTGTCTACCGGCCATTATTAATTAACTACAATTTAAATAATTTCCTTAGTGAGTTCGTATGACCGTACGAGTGTGAACTTTTCAAATTTGGAACTGATAACAATTGAAATTATCAAATTTTAAAAATATTCTTTTCAATTCCCCATACATCTAATAAAGTATCTACCTATAATGTATTTTAGCAGACATTATTCTATATTTGAAATGGAAAGATTTGAGAAATATATTATTTGATTTAACTAATATCTTTCGCAAGTCAATTGAGATAAGATTTTTCACGAGTAACAACTAATGTGTTAATAATATTCCAGTATTTACATTTGGCCCAAGAAGTGGTGTTCAACTTGTAGCGATGCAACGTAGTGGGTATGATTTAGATTTAAAAAAATGGGAACCAGACGGTTTGACGGCCTCCGTGGTCTAGTGGTAAGACGCTCGACTACGAATTCAGTTATCGCGGGTTCAAACCCGGCGTGCTCAAATAAATTTAACTTAATTAATATGTGTAGTAACATATTTTTAAATTAAATATGTAGTATATTTGCAGCACGTTCCAGAGTGGTAGATACTATAAGTATCGCCCTGGTGAAAGACCACCATTCAGAATCGAAACGTTACTTGAAATGGCTTTAGCCGTGTTTGATGTCCAGATCTAAAAAGCCAGGTACTGCCCAACCTTCCTCTTCCCCGTCTCCTTCTCCTCCCCACTACCTTAAGCCTCACAACATACCCCGATTAGAGATGCCATAGTCTCACTGGCTCTAGACGGTTGGGAGCAGTTGGGACTCTCGTGCGGTATTCACTATAAAAAATAAAATAAAAAGTCGAAAAAAAAGTTGGCACCTTCCCACAGTCCACTAAATTGACAAGGTAGGAGAAAATTGAAGAAGGGAAAGAGAAGGGAAGATAAATTAAGGTTAAGAATTATTACTCCATCTAAGACTAAAGCCTGATTCACACCAACGTCCGGTTCCGCTCAGTGCCGATATTGTTCCGCAAGAAAACTTATTGATATGGTATGAATATCAATCAAGGAGTATGTGCCAAGACAAAGTTGTGTGGCAGTATATCCTTCTGCCCACCCTTGTGATATTTAACTACTTATTTAGTTAAATAATTATTTCGAAGTGTAAAAATACTTACAACGCAGATTTTTTTTTTAAACCATTTTTTTATCACTAAATAATATTTTTAATAATTAAAAATTAATAAAAATATTATTTAGTGATAAAAAATGGTTTTTGATAAAAATCTGCGATGTTATATTTTACACTTGAAATAATTATTTAACTAACTAAGTAGTTAAATATCACAAGGGTGGGCAGAAGGATATACTGCCACACAAATTTGTCTTGGCACATACTCCTTGATTGATATTCATACCATATCAATAAGTTTTCTTGCGGAACAATATCGGCACTGAGCGGAATCGGACGTTGGTGTGAATCAGGCTGTAATGGGCTATTTTACCCAAGCTGTCGTTTGGCGCTACTTTTATAATAGCGTATGTTATCTTTTTCACCACCACCGAGTAACGCCATCCGCCACGTAAAATGTCTGTTAAACTACTCAGTACTCAAACCTACGATTTACTGCTACTCAGTAGTTAGTACCTATAGGCAATGACGTTACATATATAGACACGTTATAGCCTTAGAATATTAACACAAAATGTGGCAAGCAAAACACACACGTGACCAGTAAATTCATCATTGAAATATCGGTCATGTATGACAAAGATAGATATTCATAGAATATATGTGTATAAACGAAACACATCCGAAGTTCGGACCGCGTTCCATACTTGCTTGAAACGACCTCAAGCGACGTGTGACCGTTTAGTACTAATTCGGCTTAAACACCAACCACACCAACTAGCGTGATTATTGCTTGCCACTTTGAGAGCGCTACAACGTGTCTATATATATGTAACGTCATTGCCTATAGGGGCTAGTTCACTATCTTTCAGTAAGCTGTCGATTAGCGCTACTCTTATAAAAGCATTATAAACAATACACCATCTTCTTTGGTTATTTAGAGCGTTTTTACTTTGCATGATATTTAATTATATATTCTCGCTAGTAGGTAGGTCTAAGTACCTACATAACTATTCACCATCGAAATTAGACATTTTGCCGTATCAATCGGCAGATTGTACAAATCGACATAATTGTATGTGCAGTCGATGGGGTCACTAGTGTAGATTTTGTCAATACAAAAAAACAGTTCGTTCGTTCATTAGTTCCTTCTTTGGCCGCTTGCAAAGCGTGTGTCAAATTGTACTCGTAGGCAAGTATCTAGGTAGTATGTACAAATAATTTATCATAAAAGGTCGATAACTATTAAAAGCAACGGTCAAGGATAAGGTTCACTTACCTACACAGGAGTATTACAATGACTAGGTAATGCGGACAAGTAATTATAGCTGTAGGCAGGCACTAATCGATAAAAAAGTTACCATTCAATACCACTAGTGAAACTTTTTAGGTTGTTCATAAAAGGCAGGCGCCTACCTCCAATTTAGATACCTGCGCTATTTCCATTATACCACCGAAAGGTAAATATGCACCTAAATATATCCCCCAGGTAAATGACCATATTAAAGGTTCATATTAAGACGAACAAAGGTGTATCGGCATTTATGAAATACTTGGAACGATGTTTTTTTCCGAAAAAATGTCCGTCCTTACGGAAAGGTCAATAAAGTTCCGAAATGCCAAATTGATGGCTGCAACCTGTAATATTCGAGGGAAATAATACATTAACCACATGTTAAAGGCTTGGACCGATAAATTAAGCGGCCGATTGACTTGTTGGTAATAATTACTGCTACAGGAAATTTATTAGAGTTATTACGACAAAAAGACAGGTGACATAAAACTAAATTAATTACTTACGTTTTGCATAGAGGTGCGAGTACTAGTAGTTACATAATTAAAGTGGGCGGCCCATTCTGACGGAGGCTTGAAACCGTGTTCCATTTAGTTCGGGGGAGGTGGGTGGTGCGGAGAGGGGACTCTCGCGTTCGACAGTCGAACGATGCTCCCGGACCAGGCCGAACCTTGCCGAAACGCAATGTGACAGTTGTTGTATTTTGCCAACTTCGAATTTCAGGCAAAAACTTTTTCTGGTTTAATTAGCAGTTATTTTAATGAAATTAAAAAAAAAAACACTGCTTGGAAAGTTACGTAGTCAGCTTTTCCAAACTTTGTGGAAATGTTTTAGCAGTAAGCCAGCATTTTAGGGCGGAGCTGTCCGGATATCGAGACGTCATGCATTTGCGCTGCCAGGTAAAAAAAAAATAGAAACTCAAGCAATAAAAAATCCCTAGAAATGCCATACACTGTTCGGTATGCTCGTATAGTGTGTTTATATATACTAATAGTACTATTGAAATCTGTGAATTTATCCGCATTTCTGGAGATTTTATTTCCTGGAGGGTGAAGTTGCAAACCGATACTCAGAATTTTGTAAAAAAAAACCATAAAACCGGCGTTTCCGATTTCGTAACTCTCTTCCTGATTTTTTTTTAATGATTTCGTTGAATTAATTTTAAAATAATTATTATTTACTTGTAGTTCTGCTTTTTTTATGAAATAAATATTTAATTTAATTCAATTGAATTTAAAAAAATGTGGATATCCGGAAAGAATGCAAGAGTGATGTAAGCGTAGTGAATAAGATTAAGAAAGGGACGCTTAGATGGTTTGGGCATGTGGAGCGAATGAACGAAGAAAGGAGTGTGAAAAGAATATATGATGCGAAAGTGAATGGAAGAAGAAGTCGGAGACGCCCGGAGAAGAGATGGCACGATCAAGTAAATCAAATACTTGAATCGGGTCATGTGAAGAGTCGGAATAACAAAAGAGTATGTATAAGACGATGTACGAATGTGAACGAAGCAAGTAGTGTGTTCCAAGACAGAGTTTTATGGCGGTCCGTCCTCTCTGCATACTCCTGCGGGGAAACGGTGTGATGGTTAGTTGGTTTAGTTAGAATTATAAAATAAATAAATGGAGTTTTGAAAATTAAACACAAAAACTATAAATAAATCTCTTTCTGTACTTGGAGCTCTCTGTTGAGTCTGTTTCTTCCTAGAACTAGGGATTTCCCCATGGCAACGCTGTCATGCGCCGACAGCCGCTTGTAGAGACTGTTTGGCCGGGCCGGGCTGTGGCCACAGCCGGCTCCAGTTGAGCGGATCCCCTTCCAGGGTCCAGTGTCATCTAATTATATACATACCGTGTTTTAAATCCTGTGAAATGGGTAATTCTGTGGCCGGCGTAATGACGTTCTACATCTCGAAAAAGTTTATTTTTGCGAAAGAAAAAACTTTCGGTTGTGTCATAAGTAATTAATATAAAAAGTGGTTTCGAGTTTCGATACCAAAAAAATTAAAGTTGATTTTTATAGTTGGACAATTTAAAAAATCACATTTAGCCTCTAAGGCGCTCTAAAAAGCTATAAATTAACTTAAAACTAAAGTAAAGTTACCTTAAACATAGTTAGTTTTTCAAATAGTAGTAAACGAAAAGCGATTCCTACGTAAGTAAATATATTAGATTTACAAATGTTCAATGTTGTGAATCGTCAAATTGTGAAAGGTTCAGATTAGTAAAACAAAATTTTGATAGTAGACACCTGGTAAGTTCGTAATGTCATTCCCCATAATGATATATTTGAAGCTAACACGAACTATCCTAACCTAGCTACCTGCTCCATTTTATTTATCGAAATGACATTAGATTGTTGTCCGTAAAACTTTTTACGTCTAATAAAATAACTTATGGTACACTATTACAATAATTATATTATGTATCTTTGCTATTTTAAGCATACACCCACAAAAAGTATAACTTTCATAAAAATGTCATCGCTGTTAATCACTTGTGTTTGGCAGGTTTTCTCTCTGAAAATATCTAAATATAAAAAAAATAACAAAACTTTAAAAACGATAATGACAGCAGTTTCTACTGCATGTTTTCTATATTTTAACTTAACGTTTATGTCAGTAAGTAAAACCATATTTACGTTACTTTAAATACATTTCAAATTCGTGTGCATTCACATTGTCAAAAAAGAGTCGTAAGTCGAAATAACTGAAAATGCAGCAAATATGCGACAGCACTATAGATTCATATAGCCCTGCTTTATTAAACAAAACTTACGCCACTGCTTGTACTGCTTGTTTCTGTATAATTTTGCTTCTTTTTAACACGCAGTATTAAGTATAAGACAGGAGGCGCGGGTTTTTATTATAAGTAAACATTGTGATAAAATCATCAATTTTATGGATAAAATGCAATGCTTGGGGTCGGAAATTAGATACCCTTTCTGTCGGGCTCTAAGAGACTGAATAAAATGATTCATACCATTTTCTCAGGCTTTGTGAGACCGAATCAATTGATTCTTTAGAATTCGGTTAAGAATGATGGACTAAAGACGAATAAATGAAAACAACATCTAAATTTGAAAAATTTCAAATATATACCATTTTTGTGGACAATTTTGGGGTCGGAAATTATATGCTGTTTTCCCAGGCTATATGGGACCGGATACATTGATTATCTGAATGTATGATTTTATAATGATGGACTAAAGACGATTAAATGAAAAAATGATCCAAAAGAAACATTTGTCAAAAAAATACCACTTTTTAAGCAAAGTGCGAGCCTTGGGGTCGAAAATTATATGCCGTTTTCTCAGGCTTTGTGAGACCGAATCAATTGGTTATTTGGAATTCTGTTAAGAATGATGAACTTAAGACAATTAATTGAAAAAAAAAATCCAAAAGCAAAAATTTTCAAAAAATTCCATTTTTGCAGGCAAAATGCGAGCCTTAGGGTCGAAAATTATATGCTGTTTTCTCAGGCTTTATGGGACCGAATCAATCGATTCTTTGGAATTCTGTTTAAAATGATGAACTTAAGACGATTAAATGAAAAAATGATCTAAAAGTAACATTTGTCAAAAAAATACCACTTTGCAAGCAAAGTGCGAGCCTTGGGGTTGGAATTTATATGCCGTTTTCTCAGGCTTTGTGAGACCGAAGCAATTGATTCTTTGGAATTCTGTTAAGAATGATGGTCTTAAGATGATTAATTGAAAAAAAATCCAAATGTAAAAAAAAATTAAAAATACCATTTTTGCAGGCAAAATGAGAGCCTTGGGGTCGGAAATTAGATGCTGTTTTCTCAGGCTGTATGGAACCGAATACATTGATTTTCTGGAATTCTGTTAATAATGATGGACCAAAGACGATTAAATGAAAAAATGATCCGAAAGTAACATTTGTCAAAAAAATACCCCTTTTTAAGCAAAATGCGAGCCTTGGGGTTGGAAATTATAGGCCGTTTTCTCAGGCTTTGTGAGACCGAATCAATTGATTCCTTGGAATTATGTTAAGAATGATGGATATAAGACGATTAAATGAAAAAATTACCAAATGTAAAAAAATACCATTTTGCAGGCAATATGCGAGCCTTGGGGTCGGAAATTAGATGCTGTTTTATCAGGCTATATGGAACCGAATACATTGATTATCTGGAATTCTGTTGATAATAATGGACTTAAGACGATTACATGAAAAAATCATCCAAAAGTAACATTTGTCAAAAAAATACCACTTTGCAAAGTGCGAGCCTAGATGCCATTTTCTCAGGCTCCTCGGCACCGAATGAAGTGAACCTTATGATTTATATTATGAATGATGTTTCAAGACGATTAAATGAAAAAATCACCAACAGTAATATTTGTCAAAAAATACTACTTTGCGGGCAAAATGCGATCCTTGGGGTCGGAAATTAGAGGCCGTTTTCTCAGGCTCTGTGAGACCGAATCAAATGATTCTCTGGGATTCTGTGAATATTGATGTTCTAAAGACGATTAAATGAAAAAAATTACCCAAAATAACATTTGTTAAAAACCATCACTTTGCGGGCAAATTTTTCAGTCTCACGCTAACGCTCTCTAAAGTAAAAACAATAGGCGTTTTCCGAATTAGACTACGTGCTTTTTAATATCGAACTAGCATATTATAACAATTTATTGCATTTGGAACATGAGGTGAGTTAAAAAATATTATTGTTTTAAAAAAGAATAACAAAACAAAAGAAAAAAAAACGCAGATGTGAGTCACATTCGGAATTTTTTTGCAAGTAGCTAAATGTTTCTATATTCAAACCAATTGAATGAGTATTCACGCTACTAAATACATTTTAAATTGGTGGGCATTCAAAATGAGAAAAAAAACTTCAATTTGGCTGGTATTGCTGAAAGAATGCGAAAACACTTTAAATTCGTACAAGGCTGTCTCATTCTTTCATTTAACTAAATTTGCCAATATTTCTCTCTCATTTGCATTTATTTAATTTATTTACTCTTGTTAAAATATAAAATAAACATGGGTTGTTCCATGTCTGTCTCACTAGGATAATCCTGTGTCGAGACATTGCATTGCTTGTTGCATTATCTTTTAATAACGCCCAGTGTGAATTTTTCGCTAGAACAGAAGATAGGTACCAACTCGTATCAAGTATTAAACGAGAGCCCGTTTTCCCATCGGGCCGCGAAATTGCGGGTTTGATTTTCGTCCATGAAAAGTATGATTTTAAATTTTATATTATTAAATAATTAAAAGCGTTGGGCGCGTAAAAAAGCACTGTAATTCGGTAATATCAGCGCCTTAGCAATTCGCCGCCTGGAGCGGACTGCTCCAATTGCGCCTGCACAGGACCGGCCCTGTTGAAAACAAAAAACACACAAAAAAGTACGCTTGTCTAACTTTTTAGAAAAGGAAACTTTTACAAACTTTTCTACTAAATGTTTAATGAAATAAAATAAAAAATGATTACTGTAAAGAATCAATATTTATTTGGTATTTAATTAAAAATGGGTGCATCATCAGTTGTTGCAATATTATCGGTATATACCAAAAGTTTTATACAAATATGTTTGTAATCTAAAAGTTTGATTATTCAAAAGTTTTAATATCTCTTCGATGGGTTCAAAATAATGAGGCTATATTTTTATTTGGTGGTACTTTGTCCATCTATTGACAAAGTTTATAACTAAAAGGGCATTATAGTTGGCACAAAGATGTCTCTATTTAAAATTTTGTTAATGCATACTACGAATTATTATGCTTTTTGAGTAAGTACTTTTTATTTGTTAGGATTTTGAAAATAATTTGATCTATGAATAGTTATAATATTCAGTATTTAAAACTGCCCGAACAACCCAATAAAAAAATCGTTTTTCTTTTCGGTTAAAATTAAATTTTCATGTTGAGTTAAAATGGATAGTATAGTATGTATATTTTGGAATCACCATACCAACCCATCTGACATTTCTAGCAACAGAAGAACAGAACGTCAGAAATTCACCAAAATGGCACGTCAGCAGCAAGATGTCGATGTATTATTTGATGTCAGGAATGCATTTTTCATCGGAAATTACCAGCAGTGCATCAACGATGCACAAAAACTAAAGGTACTGTCGAATTTATTTTTAAAATCGTCCAATATATCCAATGAAATACACACTAACATGATTCTCTGTAGGTTAACGTTCTGCTTCCGCAAAATATCCCATGTTATTGTTATTGATTTGTATCTATTTGTGTCTTATATTGCCGAACACAAGATTATGGTGTTAATTAAACATTTTTTTAATGAATAAATATTTCAGTGTAATGATTCTGATGTTGCACTGGAGAGGGACGCCTTGTTGTACCGAGCCTTTATCGCCCAGAAGAATTACAGACTTGTGCAAAATGAGATTACGGCTTCTTCCAACCCTAAACTGCAACCTTTGAAGCTCCTGGCACAATATTTGGCCAATCCTTCAGCTGGGCAGTCCATTGTTGCTACCATTGAAGAGAAGGTGAGTGTTTATTTGTTACTTCACGTTATTCCAACCTTGACAGAATTTCTTTTATATCTCCAGTTGGCAGTCTAATGTAAAATCATATTGAAATATTTGTTTCAAAATCAATGCATAGTATTTGCTGACGAAATATTGTGAAACTTGGAAGAGATTTTTTTGCCTAGGTTTTATTTCTTGCAATTTCACTGTTATCTCAATGAAATGAACAAGGGCCAAAATTTAAAAAAGGTGCCAAAAACGAAAACGTTGGTCTCAATGACTTTAACCATGTTTAGTGACCAGATCTGAATACCCAGGTACTTTATAACCATCACCGGAACCATATTTCAGCGCCCTTGAGGTGATTTTTCACAAAAACGGCGCTATATAAATCATCCAAATATTATTATATGTTCAAACTGTGCAAAAAACATTTTTGTTAATAATCGCAATAATACATTTTTTCCTAATTTTCTTCTATTTCGAATTTTCCTAATATGTTTCTGCTTTTTCCATTCTAGGTGTCCAAAGGAGTTGATCTCTCAAATGAATTATTCATGATAGTAGCAATCACTATTTATTACCATGAAAATAACTTGGAAGGCGCATTGAGGTAAATAATCTTGTTTTTTTTTGGAATATAGTTTAAATAAGATTCTAGAAAATAAATCGTTGTTACTCTTTTATTTTATATAACTATTATAACTCTATCTTATACACACATGGTCCATAAAACCGAAAAAACAGTGAAACTTATTATTTCTTGTTTTTAATTTTCACAATTGAATTTTTATCAAATTTTATACTATTATTATTTAGTTCTGCTAGTTGTAATTTTTAGTGACAGCTGTTTCGGCATTCGAGGCCATTATCAAACTGCAGTAAAGTCAAAAGGAAACGATTTATTTATATGATTTTAGTTCACAGTTTAATTACTGATTTTGGTAAAAACCGAATTACAATCTTGAAATTCTGATTCTGCGAGGTACTTAACAATGAACGCCACTACAGTTTTTCCTTTCATCAGTACTGCTTTCGTGTGATGATGAGATAAATGTATGTGAATCGTGGCTCAATTACGGCAATATAATTCCAGGGTGCTCAACGGGGCAGACTCCCTGGAAGCTCTGGCCTACGGACTGCAAATCTTGCTGGCTCTCAACCGGCCTGACCTCGCCCGTCGGCAACTCAAACTGATGCAGGATAGGGATGATGACGCAACCCTCACGCAGCTGGCTCAGGCATGGCTGCATCTTGTACAGGTGAATTGAATTTGTGAAAATGTTGTGTTTTGATCAGTTTGTAAATGGTACGCTGCATTTTGTAACAGTTTCTTAGTGGTACGAAAATTTTGAAGTTTATTTTATAATATTTTGTAAATGCTACACATTCTTTTATAACAGCTTGTAAAAGGTGTGCTCACTTTCTGTTAGATGCGTCGTTTGAGATAGAAGGCCACAACGAAGTTATCAGCATTATGAATTTACACATTCCTTTTTAACAGTTTATAAGACAGAAAGACATTAAATGATGCAATTAAGAAATACAATAGGAGATTGGTATGAATGCTTAGTGGCATGGGTAAGTTGCACATGGGCGCAACTGGTTGGGCCATTACAAGGTATAATATTTTTCAAAGCAAAGCGTTTAGCACTTTGGAATATTGCATTCTATGCACATTATTTTCGTTTCCTTGCACACTTTATTGGACATCGTTGCGACTGAAATTCCACTGCAATTAGTGTTAAAATGTACTTTTACACCTGCATCTTTACCATTGAACTCATCAATTCTAGGATTATGGCATGTAGAGAGTATATGATTTAGTTTATTAGATGCACCTTCAGATCAGATGAACTTATGGATGGCTGTGGAGAGGTAAATTCTTTTGGTATAATATTAGGCTCACATGGAACGGACTAATTTTCGGATAATAATTCATCTTCAGAATCCGATCTACTCGATTGTTATTATCTTCTAAATTACTCTTCACTATAAAGTTAATTATTTCATCATCTTTCCTGAACATATTATCTCTCTGCTATGAGCCATAATTAAATATTTAAATGTCCACTAAAAATTACTATAAAAGAATAAAGAATGTTTTATGAACATCAACAAAAACTAATGTAAGAAGCGCACTACTCAAAACAAAAAACAAAATAAAAGATTCATCTAATCACTTTAGCCTAATGTTTACTGTATTTCAAACTAATATAACCAATCTCAAATATGAACAATACATTCTAAAACATACTATACACAGCGCTACGAGAAGCGCTCATCGCGAAAAATTCAGACTGCGGCCGCCTTCAGATAGAAAAACGATCACGACATGAGTTTTTGATAATAATATTTATATTTAAAAAATTCCCTTTCTAGAGGACAAATGTATCTATCGAAGTTTCAAAAAAATGCGTAGAGATGTCACTGTACGAGAGAAAACATTCAAATCGGCTATGCTCGGCATCCACACTGGTGGCACGGAGCTCGTTCCCGTCTATGCTCGTTATCCGCAGTGAAAGGATTAAATGGTGTTTGTTTTATCAGTATTGTTTTGTTTTGATAAAAAAATATTTATTTAAAATAGCCGAAGATATTAAATAGGCTTTCTTACAAACAATTGTGTCCTTGTTTCCTCGTGTTGAAATCCTAGTTTAGTAGTCAGACCAATATCAACAATGAAGTTACAATTGTTTGCAAATCTATACCTCCATATTATATTGTTCCTCCAAGTTTCTAACTAATTATTTAAAATTGCAGGGTGGTGCCAAGCTGCAAGATGCCTACTACATCTGCGAGGAGCTCTCTGACAAGTTTGGAGCAGGGCCTGCCCTAGGTGCGGCTCTAGTGGCGACGCACGCAGGCCGTAGCAGCTGGGTGGAGGCTGAGGGGGCGGCCCTGGAAGCAATCACCAAGGATCCCAACGCACCCGACCTGATGCTGGCTACAGCTGTTGTATCCCTGCATCTTGGAAAACCAGAGGTGAGAATTTTCGGAAAGCATTTTTATTGTATATATTTATTTTTATTCTATTTTATTATTATTTTCTTACAACAGATATTAAATCCAATGACCAATATAATCTAATAATATAGCACTAGCAGATTATCACTTTTTTGCCGCTAGGTCCTGCGCAGCGCTGGATCCACCATACGTTCAAACTGTGCAAAAAAATAGGGCGCCATCTCTGAAGGGGCCCCGTAAAAACAAAGATCTTATTTAAATTTACTTCAAATATTCTCTAAATCATATCAAAATTTCCCCATATCATTTTAAAATTACCCACATCATGGGGTAATTGTGTTTTTTCTTGCGCTGGTAGCATTGCTGTGCATTGAACGACTTGCGGAAATGTAAAGAGAGTAGATTTTTGTCACGGAATTTTTTACGTATTGCTTAGTGATTATTTGGACGTAAAGTCTGTTTTTCTATGGAGTATTGTACGTTAAAGTTCCGATTCTACAACCAATCACCGTGCCCGTTGCTTTCATACAACAGTGCAAATGCACCATTGGAGATGGTACATATTTTTGTCACGGCGACATTGTACCGGTGACTTGGCGCTTATTCGGTTTTTCAGAATTAGTTTACAGTAATATTTTTTTGGAGGTTATTTTTCAACGACGTGATACTTTGCTAATATAAAAAATATCTAAATGAAATCCCACATCTCCGCCATCGAATATTTCCTTTATTTTATTATTAGTAACTGGTTCCAAAAGTAGTGACAGCCCATTTTAGATGTGTCTAATGTCTGTTGACATTTGAAATCTGTCATTGTCAATGACAGCTGTCAATTTGTTACGTAAATTTATTTATAAACTGTTTAATATTCTTTATCGCTGTGTAGCTTTAGGTGTTTTTGGGTTATATTAGTGTCTTAAGATACATTTGTGTTAGTTACAGCACCTTTGAGGTGCTTTTTTTTGTCTTCAATTTCCATTATTTCTATTGTTGATAACTAACCTAAAAAAACTGTCCAGCTAGGAGAATTTAAAACGTAACGTTGATCAGTATGGAGAGCTGAAGTTGGGATCTTGGATTTTTTCTATATCTCTAGTAAATAGTGCTTTGGCTAGTTCAGGATTGTATGATTGGAGCATTCGTTACAAAACTTAAATTCGCAAAGCAATTTTGAAATGTTTGATTATTTGTGTGAAGTAAAAAAAAATCGGCCCTGGCCTTACGGGCGGCTTTTGATTGGGCTGAACCCAATTAGAGTGTTGGTAATCATTTATAAGGTTTTGCCCTTTTGTAGGACTAACAACTTCCAATGCATGATATAGCTATAGCATTCTTACTTCTGATATTATTATCAATATATTTTAAAGCCTGTCGAACATCATTTGATCGGTCGCCGTGTAGAGCGCTAATCTCTCCCTTTGTTTTTTATATAACAAAAAAATAGGTATGATAAATAAGTCGTTATTGCAGAGAATTTTTTTTCTTTAAAGTTTTTATAATATTTTCTTTTAAAGGAAACCAAAACATTGAAACGTGTAAGTAATTTGAAACAAACATTATTTAATTTATATGTATGTACTGTATGGATTATTGATTAAAATAATACTTGTCTAATTTATATAGCACCATTTTTGTGAAATATCACCTCAAGGGCGCTTAATCTTATATAATATTTACAAATGATAAAATTTTCTGTAGCTAATTTGCATTTTTTTATTTTGATAAACTTCAAAAGGCTGGCTTTTTAATTCCGAGTTACATTATTCAAATTGAGATTTTCATATGGTTTAAATTGGTTTACATTCAAGTATTCTAATTTGACACACATTTCACTAAAAGATTGTGATGTCATCAGAACTTCACCTGATGGCAAGTATCGAAGTAAGCATTTGTTTTTTAATGCTGACCTTGTATCCTTTAAACTTAGTACTTAAAAGAAATATAAATATGAAAATCATTTCCTTACGAAGTTTAAACCTATCCAGCAACGATCTTAAGATGAGGGTCTCGGAGTTTAAGATTATTCTTTAGAATCCGAGATTGCTAGAAAAATTATAAAATATTTGATGCTCGTGCGTATGGTATACTAAAGTACTACAGGCTATGCAATTTTGAAATTGAATGTGCTCAAGAACCAAAATTATCGGAAACAATAAACATTATTGTATCAACGATATCATACTTTGAAACACTATTAGCGTTTACTGTTTTTTATTTTACAAAATGTTATATTCTATTGAACGTGAATAAAATATGAGTAAATGACTATACAAATATGTATAGTAAAGGAAATATAAGAAATTTAAAATATAACTTTGAATGTCATAATTGTTGTGTCGTTATTATACCAAAGGGTATAATGTGAGGTAATAAACTTTTTTTTTTTAAATTTAAAAATAACCATAAATAGTTAAGAATTCATAATTTTTTATGTGAAACGTAATTTCGCTTACGAATTTGTAAAAAAACTGCCCGCTTTTCGGTGTGGATGGCAAGAAAACACCAACAAAAACAACCCGTAAACAATGTAGTGATAAGAATAATAACACATTGTTTAATAATAACATACGATTAATCTTGCAAAATTAAAATATTTGATTTCTGCATAGGTGCATTACGCTTTTGACACAAATTTTAACTTTTTAGCATGTATTTTCTTCCCGCTTTTTTGCGACAATTTTGTTCTGTCCTTTAATATGTTTCTTTTCCACCTGTTTTCATTTCTAGGCTTCTTTAAACCAATTTATTCGAAAGAAGAATCAGTGAGAACTGTCAGATTCAGTATGAGTTGACAGTGGTTGACGCCATTGTGTTTTAAGGTTAAAAATTACAGATAAAGTAGGAATCTTCTTTCAAATAAAACGTGTTACCAAAAAGCGATGAGAGGCTCCTAAGTTTGTTTTTACATCAGTATCAATTGCAGCAAAATTATTTACAATTATGTAATTCATAAAATAATTTATTAAGTGGTAATTGCGTATTTAATTTGGTACAAATAAAATGAATTCATGTTAAAATATTCATTTTCGACTAACGCCATCTGTGGTAGCAGCTTTAAGTCTATCTGAGCCGCAGGGGGTTTAGTTTGGACACGCATCAAGGACGCTAGTTACTGGTTTAGTCACCACACATCAAAAGGAACATAATGAGTAAATCGTAAAGGACTGTAATCGGAAGAAAATTTCAAAATTTTCTATGTATGAGCAATTTTTCCCTCGAACGTGGCAGAAGACGGCTTGGCGTAATAATAGTATCAGATACCCATTGTACGGAGTTACTTTTAGTGTCACCTTCATGAAGATCACCATTTCATAATTGAGTTGTTCCTTACAATTACTTTAACCAGTTTACTAACCAGATCTGAATAGCCAGGCTCCCAACCTTGTTCTTTCCCCAACCCTCATTCCTTTCGCCTCAGAATAACAGTTCTTCTTCTTGTGCCCTATCATATGGAAGGTTGGCTATCACCAGGGCAACCTAGATCCTGCAGGCTGGAATGACTCAGCGGAACTACAGTACCGGACAAGTAGGTTTTGTAACCAAAAATAACAACTGGAGGAAATTATAAATCCGTAATTTAAAATGGTTAATAACCTGGTGAGCCAAGTTCTATTCCCGCAGCGTGTAACCGACTTACTCCTTTTTCAACATAAAGTAATTCTTATTGGTCTGTACTAAAAATCTTAGAATTTATAGCTTTTTTTTTTTTACAATAATATTTTTTTTCAGGTCACAAACCGTTACCTGTCACAAATGCTGGTTGCCGATCAGCAGCAAAAGCATCCTTTCGTCACGGCGTACCAGACCAAGGAAGAGGAGTTCCGAAGACTCGCGGCGCAGTACAAGCCATCCGTTCTAAGTAGCTTCTCCTCTTAGGCGCGTTGCTTTATATTAATAATGGTTAAATAAATTTCTGTATTGTAAGTTGATTAAAAATGTATGATTATTGAAAGTAAATAAAATATTATATATTCTATCCTATACTCTGATTCAACCTCTTTTCGTGGTATGAGTGGAATATTATTTTTGAGAATTTATTATTATGAGAATTATTTCCATCTAGAAGCCATGCCGAAAAAGCAACTATGAGAAAAGTCAGAGTTTGTCATCTAAAACCAGAATCCGTTTAGATTGTTTCCTCTTTCCAGTAGATCAACTTGCTTTTACAGTTCAGGCCGTCTAACTATTCCACCTCAACCCCCACGTGGAGTTAGTTATGCATAAATGTAGTCAGTGTGAAGGCCAAGTTATACCAAGCGTCCTGTCCACGCAGAAAATCTGCTACTTTGTCAAAATCTATTGCTTTGCATTGTTCAAAACGTATCAACAACGGATTGTCAGAAGAGCTGCTCGATAGATATTGACAAACCAGTGGATTTGCCGCTCGGGCAAGCCACTTCATATTATTCATATTATAATTGAAACATAGAAAGTTTATTATGATTTTATTTAATTAAGGTTCAGATTAACTGACATGTTGTGAGTATTATTTTGAATCTTTAATTTTTTAACTAGTTATCATTCTATGCAGTCAGTAATACAAAGAAGGCTTGCTGTTTCTCAACAATAAGTAGTATCAAATATTAATAAGTAATCAAATCACAGAATTAAAGTCACTCAAATTCATCATGCTGTAGAAATAAGATCCTATACATTTTGAAAACAGAAATTAAATTTAACATAAGGCTATGCATTTTCTGAAATGACCTTGGAATTCGGACATAACCATATACTCCTTGTGCTGGTTGCGATAAGGTTGAAATTGACTTGTCGTGTCGAGCACCTGTCTCGAATTATGCAAAAAAATATTGTAAAAAACATATTTTTATTTTATTTTGTAGAGCCAGGCTCAAATTTAAAAAAGTTGTCTGATCAGAATTTAAATGATTGAATTTGATTAAAGAAGTACAATAAAAAAACACTATTTGTTTGTAGAAAATCCACTAGGTAGCACAAAGCATTTTTGTAGGTTTAATAATGTATTTTTTGCAAGGGTTATGAAAAGATCAGTAAAAATTTGGAACAATTAGAATTTAGGCCAAGATTTGTTTTTCTCGCAGTATTTTATTAAAAAATTGGGACGATTCAAAGATCATGAGTTTTTAAGATCTCAAAAAGTACATTGCCTTAAGAATAAAGTTAATATTGTCACTTACATTATTATGTAGGACAAACAGGTTAACTTTTATTATCAACTGCTGCTTTTAGGTAATTTTAAATATATGCAATTGATTTATAACAGCAATAAGAAATATATACCATGACTGTTTTAAATTCAGAAATAATAATCGGTTTTGGCTACAAGTGTTATTCATATAAAATTATTGAAGTGTGGCGTCCAAATCTTCATAATTAGCATCGTCATCGTCTTCATCATCATCGTCATCATCGCCGTCATCATCCAGATCGCCGTCCAAGATGTCCAAGGAGATGGAGCCATTTTGTTTCATGTTATCTTTGATCTTCTTCATGGTTTGCTTAGCCCTCTGTTTGCTAATCAAACGCTCCAGTTCTCGGAAGTAAGCTTCGTCTCCGAGGTCCCCTTTGACCTTTACTTTGGTTGAAACTCGTTTAAGTTCTCCCGATTCCCCGTCTGTTGTGATCTTTACTCCGGATTGTTCGACAACCGGAGCAGAGAATGCTTCGAGGGCATGCCCTTCTTTCGCTGAGCTCTTCCGAGCTTTGTCTTTCATTTGCTGTCTTCGCCAAGCATGTTGAATGTTGAGCTTTGGCGGCCTGAAACATTAGATGAATTCGTAGGTAATCAAACCAGGCAACTAATCAATCTGGGTAGAAACTTAAAATGTAAACCTTTCCCTCTTTCTCACTAAAGAAACATGTAACAGAGCTACAACAGAGCTCTCACCAGTGGGACCATAAGTTAATGGCTAGCAAAATTGTTAATTTCTTCATAAGGAAGGCTCTGAGAATGTAAACATATATTATTCTCACCCTTCTCCTTTTGGGTAAACTTTATTTTCTAGGTTGATGATGTCATGCCTCAGGTCAGCTAACAAGAGTAGCAGGAAGTCGAACGAGCCCCTCAATCCTCGAGGACCCCTCGAGCCCTTAGAACCTGTGGAGCCCTTGGGACCTTCCTTTCCCGGGGGGCCGGAAGCTCCCTGGGGAAATTAAAAACATTTTTTTAACTATTAACTCCACTCCGGGGACACTATGACATGTCTTTTTTGTATTTGCTGTTTGGAGGGTCTTTTTAAGGAAAGGAAAGAGTGAGCCAGTGTCTTGAATAGAACCATGTTGCAGGAGGGAGGAAACACAGAAGCCAGCATATTATTACACAGTCGAACATAGTTCAGCACAAGAATGAGTAGTAAAACAACCCATTTTCAAATAATAACAAGCTGACCAATATTAGTTGTTCGGAGCAACTTATATTGAAATACTGCTAGAACAATCCCCCCTGACTTCTGTGTTCTAAAGACAGTCATCCGTCCAAGATGAACTGATGAATCAACAAACTAATTTATTTTGCACAGGTTACTAAAATATTTACAATACTGATGCCCCCAACTGCACAGATATGTCTATACATGTATAAGAAGATATTGTAGGCATTTAGATATTACTGGAAAGCACCAACAGTAAGTTGTAGGAAATGCGAATAAGATAAAAATAAGTTAATTCATCTATGATGCAATATCCTGCCTTGATAAGAAGAAGGTATACTGAAATACCAGACTGCTGATGACTACGGGTTGGTACACACGTTAGGGTTCTTTCCACGCGGAGTCTCTGCGGCTCTGTAATTACGGTGAGATATTAAATTTGGCAATACTGATGGGGGCGCCTATAGTATCTCAAATTTTTATTGGGATAATAATACAAATTGCAAAGCTACTACGGAAAAAACCGTGACGTGGGCACCAAGCCTAAACGAATTATTATTGCATTAATGACAGCTCCGGTGAACTTTATTTTAGAGAAAGGACTGTTGTAGAGGAAATAAGTCTAAAAATACTCACAATTGGCCCTCTCTGACATCGGCAATTGCCATTAGGTGTATTGACGTAGGAATCCAGCAAATTGTATGAGAAGTCTTCACCATCATTCTCCATTCTTTGTTCATCAGCTCCTGTAAAAAAGAAAAACGTTTCATTATAAAATTGTTAGCCATGCATTTTATTTGTCAGTGGTTACTATCATGTCACAGAGTGATTAGTTATGTATTATAAGGCTAGGTAATGAAGCTCACCCCGTCATAAAAACACTTTAAACTAAATCCGGCTGGGCCGACACCGGTTAGTAGCCAAGTGGTACAAAGTGTTGGGTTCCCACCTAAGCGTCTCAAAATCAATCATTTGCTAGCTAAGACCTCCATAACTGTACAAGAAACATTTTCTGGTGATAATGATGGTAGTAGGAGGAATTCAAATAATGTCAGGCTATTCGTAACCTGCAAATTTTTGTCTTTCTTTTAAATTTTTTTTTTTACGAAATTTGTTTTATAATACTACAATTAGTTAGATAAGCTCATTCCGAGAAGGAAATATTAATAAGCATTGAAAAAACCTCCGCCAACTCTCCTTCACCAATAGTAATAATAGTAATAATACAAAGAAGAAGAAGACTACCTAAAAAGAGTTATACATAATGTGTATTTGCAATGTGTAGCAATGAATAACAGCCATGTTATGTTTGTCAGCTGATCACAATTTAATCAAAAGAATGAAACGGGCCGAGAATCAGCGTTTAACGGGGACCATTAAAATGTCCAAAATTCAAAAGAGCACTGATCGTCGAATTCATGGCCATCAAATATGATGAAGTTTGAAACACTTTCCCTTAGTTGTAATTGAACTAATATATTAGTCAACTATTTTTATACAAACAGGACCTCTTTAAAACCCAGCACACGGCCGTGCCAACCATCAACGTCATTTTGTCACCTGTGTCTCTTCCGCACATCACAGTACTATGATACGTTAAATTTACCAGGGATTCCTTTCGGCCCCGGAGGTCCGGGAGGCCCCTGTGGCCCTGTAGCTCCCGGAGGCCCGCTGGCAAAGGAGGACAGGCGAACAGCTGTCCCTAGGGCCGCGACGTGTTCATGCAGGGTCCTCATGCGGTTCTGAAGCCGGCCCACCGTGTCGCAGCCTGCGTAGCACTTGTCTCGCAGGGCGGCTAGCGATGGGCCCATGTCCAACTGTATAAATAGAAGTTTCATCAGATCAACATATAATTTATCAGTTTAGGTCAGTATCAAGATCTTCTGAAAGCTTTAAATACCTCGATAAACAATAAATCCATACAACTTCGGTAACATTGCGATAATATTATTTACTCTGAAATCACACAGAGGTCGCGGGCTAAAATTAATACCCTGCATGTGCAAAAAATATTATGAAATTGGTATTTAGATAGAAGTAACAACTATTGCTCTGAGGTATTTTGTTTCGGTCTGGAGGGGAAAATAATTTCACTTTCGCCCTTCTGAAGAATTGAATTGGTTTATATTATTGGCTTTCCCTCTCTAATTTTCCTTCCTCATCATACAATTTATTACAGAAAGTTGCCATAGTTCCACTGACTCACAATGGAATTCTAAAATAAATATACAGTATAATAATTATATAATAATATATTAAACAGCTTGTCAAGAAAATGTAGACATTTAATAAAGTGATTTTTTTATTTTTATTTGTATGGCAGCACCGAGTTACACGGATTTTAGAACAAAATCAAATGTGGGGTTATGAATTATGATGACTCATGAATCTGACAGTTTGGCATTTGGACAGAAAAACAGCATAACTCGATTTTTCTTAATGTTTTTATTTAATTTGCCAAAAGCGAATGTTTTTTCATAGTTTTATTTTGATTTACAATCTAATAAAAACTTACTTTACTTTAATTCGATATATTATGTGCATTTAAACTTGTACGCTTGTAACGCTTACTAAGTAGGTATTTAGAGTTTTTGTTTTCAATTTGTAGAACTTCATTTTTATAAGTAAAATGGATTAAATTAAATATTACTATTATTAAGTTCTGCTAGTTTTACTTTGCTAAGCGTTAAAAATAACAACTTCGACCGTTAAATTATTTAAGAATCAATGACGTTGCTTAGAATATTTGGTAGAATCACCTCTTTTTGAAATGCAAAATATGAAAAAAATTAACTAAGACCATAGGGCTTTTTAAAAGTTATGTTTTTTCCTTGAAGTAACAATATATGGAGGGATAGCTAATTATTTTTACCCAACCTACACAAACTTGCGAAAAAACACTTTCTCCGGGTTTTTACATCGTACACCATAAGAGAGAAAGAGACAACAAATTTAATTCCCCGCTTCTACGTAGTGACCCTAAGGTAGTGACGCAATGATCTTAAGCTACTGGGCCACCGCGGGACTCCGCCCATATTTTTTATTATGGCACTAAACTTGACACAACTAAACGGCTTATTTGCTTATATGCTATATTTTTATTGATACAAATACTGTGAAAAAGTGGCTATATGAATAAACAAAAACATTATGTCGACATGTGCTGTGAATGGATATACAAATACCGTAGCCCCAGTCTTAGCCACGCCCTTTTCCAACCGAGTCAGTTACTTTAAGGTAAAAGCTAGTAAAAACTGACTACAGATCGATCTACAGCTATACCCTTAGAGTATACAAGAGGTAGCCCAAGCCAAAGCAGTGAAGTCAGTTTTGGACTTGTTTTTGATGATTTTAACATGACTCGGCGCAAATGGGCGTGGCTAAGACTAAGGCTACGGTATTTATACATCCATTCATATCACATATCGACATAATGTTTTTGTGTATTCGTATGGCCACTTTTTCACAGTATTTTTATCAACAAAAAATATAGCATCTAACCTAAAAACCGTTTAGTTGTGTCAAGTTTAGTGGCAAAATAAAAAATGTGGGCGGAGTCCCGCCGTTAACCAGCGAAAATAACCAGCTTAAGATCATTACGACAGTATATAGAAGCGGTCCAAGAAATTTGTTGTCTCTTTCTCTCTCATGATGTACGATGTAAAAACTCGGAAAAAGTGATTTATTACAATTTCGGATGGGTTGGGTAAAACAAATTAGCTATCCCTCCATATATTGTTACTTCAAGGCTATACCTCTTGTTTATTACTGCTCTAAGGTTTTTTTCCTTTTGAACCACTTTGGTGTTGCCATTTAAACGGTCACAGCGCCCTCCTTTCTTGCCCACATTTATTTGGATGGGTGAGAGTCGAAAGTATTAATATATTTGAGAAAGGCCTATTCTATACCCAAAGAATATAATAATACTTTATAGATAGTTATAATTAGTATAATTACAAATTCATAATGTTTTGAATTCAAATGATTTAATTTGTGTATTCTTTAATAAATGTAAGGTAGGCAGGTACCTCATGTTTATCTGGATCGCAGGTTCTGCCGTCCTTGTTGAGGGTGTAGCCAGCGTCACAGGCACACACATGGCTCCCCGGAGTGTTGGTACACTTATGCTCGCAGTCACCATTTTTGTCCAGGCACTCGTTTACATCTTTAATTAAAAATACAAGACAATATTGTACACATTATAAGAGTAAACTTGTATATTACATTCAATTTTACGTACTTGCTTCGATTTATTAAAATTTAATAATAAGTAGTCTTTCTCTCTATTAATCTAGTCGATAAATTGTTTTTAACTTTTTGCGCGCGTTCAAATGACTTCATAAAAAATGGCATAATTATTTTCTGACGGGCCACTTGAAAATTTCTTTAGAAATAAGGAAATGCTAGAATAAAAAATGCTATTTTTAAAAATAAATTAAACAAATATGTGTGTTTAGCTTTAGTTTGTGACGTCACCATATAAAAATGATTATTTTTGTTATATATTAATTTTTTCGCTCGATATTAGAATTTGGATCAGTGATTTGGAATCCACAATACAATGTTCACATCGAAAGACTTGAGAAAATTCAAAAAAAGGCTTAGAAACACTTAAATTTTATGTCTAACCGAACATTCGAACAACAAAAAGACTCATTAGCATTCCATAACTTATCATCCCTAGAAGATGGAAGAAATATATCCGACCAAAAATTCCTATTCAAAATTATCAATAACGCTGTTGACAATCACTACCTGCTAGAAAATATCCATATCCACTGTCCAGTACGAAACACACGCTCGAACAAATTATTCCACATCCCACACTCAAAAACTAATTACACACAACATTCATTTTTCCGAAGAACATGCTCAAAGTACAACACCACATTTTCAGAAGCTGATATTTTCCATTTATCCACAGGTCAGTTGAATAAATGCATACGGGACATAATCAAATAACAAGGTTAATTATTAACTCCCTTCCACTGCTGTGCGTTACAGATCTAAGATATGTAAATTATTTGTCTCTATATTTATAAACAGTATGTTGTGTTTCTTTCTTTAAATTTCTATTGGTTTATATCAATCATCTTGGGTTGCATTCTATGTTGTACTATCTATTACATAGTTTTATTCAACTTATCAATTGTATGAAATTAACTTTTAATTTGTTTTATACTTAACGTGTCTTAAAAACTAAATGAACCGATATTTATTTTTATTGTATTCTTTTTTATTTTTTCTGTAAAAAAATAAAATAATTTATATATATATATAAATTGTAATAGCTTTTATCATTTACAGCGGAAACTTCACTGGTTAATCCAACAATGTAATTACTCAAAATATCAATATGTATATAAAACTATATGTTTTCCCAAATAAATAAAATAAAAAATAAAATTTTTGACTTTCTAAACATGACAACGAATTTAACGATTTTAGTTAGCTAACGTAAGTTGTTTTAACGAAATTGTTAACTATTTTTTAAATTAATTTCTGTGATCATGAACCTTATAATAGTTGGTTAATATATTTTTTTAAATGTAACTAATTTTCATTTACGTAATTGGAAATTAATTGATAGCTGCCTCTATTTTTCAAAATTATATGTTTAAATGACAAAAATAACATTTTACATGGTTTGTAAAAAAAATATATTTTCAAGGGGATTAAAATTTTCAAAAAATACTGCAGCTTTCAAAATTCTTACCTACAGTTATTTTTTTTAAAAGCCTTAGAAATCCTTCCCAAACCAAAAAAAAAACAAAACACAATGCATGTGTGGCTATTCGCCAGATTTAGAGAGAAAAGAATTTTAAAAATGTCAAGTCATAATTCATAATATAAAATAATATACCTTCGCACTCGGGTTTGATGGCATTTTTCTGATTATAAGAGTTGAAGCGATACCCCTGGTAGCAAGTACAAATGACTCTCTGTAAATACACTGCACACTTCTGTTCACAGAGTTGGAGACTGCAAGGGTCGGTCTCTTTTGGGACACATCTGGAAATAGTAAAAAAAATGTTTATAACTAGAGATCGGATTATTTGCATTATGCATTTGCAAATTGAGCCAATAATTTGCCTTTTTGTTAATAAGACATATTTGAGCCATTTTTCGTAATTAATACATCTTTGAATCCCGGTCACGAGAATGCCCGATATAATTTTTATGCATGAACCCCCCCCAACCACACGAAATCAAAAACTTCCTAGATTTCAGTTGGAAGTCAATACTCCAAGTTTTGTTTTGTCATCTCCCCAAATTGAAGTAAAAAATGCGATAAATTTTTAGTTCTTTCACTCAAACATGCATATTTTAAACATTTTCTGTTTTCATTGTATATTTTGGTAATGCTTGTGCATATATTTATATATATATATATATATATATATATATATATATATATATATATATATGTGTATATATTATATATGTCAAAAAATAGTATATATATATATTGGCATTTTAGTGCATAGATACACATTACATTGTTTATATATGTTTATATGTAAGTTTATATGTATGTTTATATTGTTTATTTGTAATAAATTATTATTACAACTAGACCTTTATTCAAATCAAAATTTATAATTTCAACGAAAATCCAGTCAAATGTGTATTTTAGAACTCCAGTGATTCGTATCAATAATACAGATCAACATACTTATCTCTGCAGTCGGGGGATCCCCTAGTGTAGATATTGTAGAAACAAAAATGATGGATTAAAAAAAAGCTAAGTTCCTGCAAATGCAACTTTGTAGAACAGTGCAACTTGCACCTTTATTTATTACCTAAACCTAGATTTTCATCTACAATGGTTTATTTTATTCTCAGAGCAATAATATACCAGGAGGGAGCGCTAGTGTAGTCAGGATTTATGATTTTTTTCCTGACTGGGGTGTGGCTAGGGCTAGGACTAGGGTATTTATACATTCATTCATAGTACATGTCGACATAATGTTTTTGTTTATTTGTATAACCACTTTTTCACAGTGTTGTTATAAACAAAAATGAATGATATAACCTAAAAAACCGTTGAGTTATGTCCTGTTATGTCGCATAGCAAAACGTAGTGTGTGGAGTCGCCGGAGACGCGGGATACGAAGAACATGCTTACATACCCAGCAGCGGTGCTATATTGTGTGAGAACTTGTCTTATCTCTTTCTCTCTCACGGTTTACGACACAAAAACCCGAAGAAAGTGATTTATCGTAAATTTGTATAGATTAGGTAAAAATATTTGGCTCTCTCCATATATATTCTTGCTCTGAGATTTTATTACATTACGAAGGTAGATTAAGAAAGTACCGGTAAGTAGATATCCATTTTATTTCTTTTATAAAATGTACGGGTAGGAACTAGGAACCTAGAGATCGACATATTATGTATATATGCAGTCAAGAGAGTCGCCCTGTAGATATACTTACTGTGGATACAAAAAAAAACAATGAGTCCAAAAATAGTTCGCTCGTTAGTTCCTTTTTTGGCTGCCTGCAGAGGTAAGTGTGTCAAGCTGTAAAATTACCTTCCAGAGATGTAGATATAGTCCGGGCAGCAATATTTCCTGGTGCAGTCCACCCAGTCGGAAGCCACCTTACATTTGTGTTTTGAGGTAATCAGGTTCTCTGTTGGACATTTCAGGATCTCGGCACTACAAAAGAATAGACAATACCCATGTAAGTATATTAAACGTATGAACTGCGATTGCACCAATCTCGTGCCGGAACTTTATTCCGATTTTCGAGACAAACCAAAATAAATATTGGGAGAGGAAAACACCAAAAATTGAAGGAAATGTTGAGAGTATATTAATAATGATACTTGGCTTTGGCTAATGAATTTAGCGCCATTTTTATGAAATATCACTTCAAGGGTGATGGTGCAAAGATGGGAATGATGGGAAAAAGTCTTAGATACCTGAGAAGCCATGTTGTGGAACCAGTAGACATAGCTACAACCCCGGTGAACTTTATTAAAGGGATAGGGCTACTTTCAAGGGAATAAGGGAGAAAAAAACTTAGGGATGCTGTGCAGACCGTATCCTTATTATATTAATATTAATAAAGTTTTTTCCAAGCTCTGTAAAGCTAAAATCTGTAAAAAGCGAATACTAGATACTCGTTCAAGTAGGAACATAGTTTTATTTTTGATTGCAAAAAATCGTAAAAAACTCCGAGAGTATATATCTGTCTTTTAAAAAGCTGGGCATCTGAATAGGGTTTGCAGATTATTTAGAGGTAATCAATCATCTGCTGAGTCTGTACAGATATCTATTGAATTTGGCAACATACTTGATTAACCTGCTAGACTCTGTGCAGAGGGTGGGTCGTCTGTATAAAAATCCATTGTTAACAGATCGATTGCTAGCATTTGTACAGAGATAAAACCTTAGAGTAAAAATATACGATAAAACGTAAACGTGTCGATTCTATTTTATTGGTAGTGCAAAGGATTTTCTAGAATAATTTTGTGTTAAACAGTTTGTCGCTTATTAGGAGTAATGAGTGAAATTCCAGTGTTCAAGTTTAAAAAAACTGTTTTTGATAATTACGTCGAATATGTCAAACACAATAAACAAAATTCCCAATACCGAGGAAAAAAAACTTTGACAAAATGTTGGAAGTCATGGAAAAAAACTTGAAACTATTGGAAAATAAATATGTACTCCATAAAATCGGTGAAAAAATCTCGCCAATACAGATAGAGAATAAAAGCAGGTATGAAGAAATATTATTTAAAAATAAATATATACTAGAATCCATATCGTTCATGTCAACTAAATATTTATCTCGAAAAGGACATCAAGGGACTTTAGATAACTTTGAAAAAAACGTTAGATATTTTAGAATCTAAAATACTTTTCCAAGAATACGAATCTCTATCTGATAACTTGAAGATATGTTATCTACAAGAAAACTCCATCACAATATTTTAAAAGATATCTTTTCATCCAATCAAGTCAGTGATTCAACCAGAAGATGTAATTGCAATATTGAAAGTAGGGCTAAAATACCGATTTGACGATAACAACAACAAAAACACGGGATGCAATCATCTCCCTAAGGAGCAAGCTCAAGAGGAGCCTCTTTCTTATAAACAAAAATGTTTTTTTTTTTTAATATTGCGAAGTTAACTGTTTAAATAACAATGTTTTCAAATGCTAGATTATGACATTTACTAGAAATAAACATATGATTAAGTTATCCTATTCACTCCGCAGCAAACCCGTGATCTCTAAAACGAAATGTAAAGATTTTGGCGTATACGTAGGCAGCAAAATTTTATTCAATAACTAGCTAGTACCCCGGTATGCTTTGCAATACCACTCAAAGGAAGGAAGTGTTTGTGTTTTAATTCTGTTTATTAAATTGCTTTTGAATATACATTTTTTTCCTCTGGTGCGTATATGAATAAATCAAAAGGTTTTCTGACGCGTGAGCAGGCCACATACAGCTGTCCATGTGAGAAGCACGGATTTTTCAAATTTAGTCCACACACTTGTAGCGATTGTTCCTGTGCTTTGTCGATGGTCATTGCAAATGCGAGTCGCCCTGGAAATTGCTGAATTCGAATGGCACATCTGTCGGAATCATTGGGATGTGTGATTTACTAATTTTAAAACGTTATAGCAACAGTTTTTCATATTGGATTTCATTTGAACTACTCTCTAAACCTTCCCGTCACTAATAAAAACAAACCGTGCTATTTTCAGCGAAATCGTTCGAGTGGTATTCGAGAAAATCGAGGACACACAGACAGACATTCATATTTATATAAAGAGAAAAAGAAGATAACATTGATTCAACCGTTGACAGATTATAAAACAATACTTTGTTTTGTTTTACGAATAAGTGTTCAACAGCCCGCGTACAATCGAAATGCTACATTCTCATTAGTCAGAAGTACAATGAAATACGCTTTGCCAACCTGGAACCCACAGTATAAATTATTGTACATCGATGTATAGAACGCATCCAAAACAAATTTATATATTTCATGAATTTCAAACACAACAGCAACTTTAAATGTACATTTACAACAAAGGTGAACAGAAGCTGATTTAGTATTTCTACATAAAATATTAAATAATAAGATCGACTGCACCGAGTTTTTGTCCCTAATTCATTTTAACATACCTTTGAAACGTACGCGCCATACCAAATTATTCCACACGTTAAGTAACAAAACAAATGCACAGCGCCTGATCCACCATACGCTCAAACTGTGCAAAAAAACAAAGGCGCCATCTCTGAAGGGGTGCCGTGAAAATAAAGATCTTACTTAAATTTACTTAAAATTTCACTAAATTATTTAAAAATTATCCACCACAATTATCCTATTGCGCTGGCAACATCACTGTGCGTTCAACGAATATCAATAAAAAATAGGCTTTTGTCACGGATTTTTTTTACGAATTGCATAATAGTTATTTGGACGTAAAGTCTGTTTTTCTATTGTGTGTCGTACGTTAAAATCAATGCGATCCAAAGGGGCGCAATCGGTACTTACTGCACAGGGCGCGATATGTCGTGGAACCGGCCCTGCAAATGCAGCAGCAAATTCAACAATTAACCGTGATATTCATACATCCAATAATCTTTTGCCTCAATTCCAATATAGACAATTCTTTCGATTCTCTGTCCTCATCCAAAAAAAGCACTATGTCAAAGATATAACCTGTCCTATGCGCACACTAGTAAAGAACGACGTCGCTAGTAAAGAAACAAAAAGTTTGTTAGTTTATCCTTTGGCCACTTGAAAAGTTAAGTGTGTTAAGCTGTAGGTACTTATTTTTGTATATATTTTTTTTTATGCCTAGTTACCTACTTATTGACGAATGAAGAAGTTTCTTTACATAGGTACCCCCTACAAAACCAAGATGTTATTTCTAAGCCAACACTACATAAAACATCTCATGAAAATGAAATAATGACTTTGTATTAGATCACAGATTTAATTAAATTTTAATAACTCTGTATGTATGAGTATATATAACCATACACTACGTATTTTTTGTTTAGTTTAATTTTGTACCCTGATGATGCTTAGGTTAAGCGAAACCGGTCGGTCATAAAATCTATGATGAAATCTGTGGTCTAATACAAAGTTATTTTTTATTAATTAATTCAAACAACAAAGTGATTGCTTTCTACGAAAATACATAAAACATTGTTGAAATTTAGTACTTACGTTCGAGCTGGTTCAAAATCTCCCAGCCCATCCACCGGATATCCGTCTGTGTCGTGCAGCAAGGGGTCCAAAACGGCGGAACTGAACCCACAACACAAAAGCACCACACCAACACAACAACCCACCGAAACACTTGCCATAACGTCCACTTTATTAGTCAGTAAACTCGAATGTTGAAGGGCATATTCCCACTACATGATGGCAGGATGACCACTGAATTGCTACTGAAACAGAATTCCAACTCCAACTGATTATGTATGAAGGGACAAAGAGACGATCTGTTTTATTTTGAATATCAAATATCATAAACAAAGGCTGATTCTCCGAATGTTTTGATGGAGGCAATTGGACTGTGTAAAAGGAGTTGCTTTAGTCGGGCTAATTAATTAGTTCGTTTGTTTTAATTAGTGACTGGAATAGGAATAGCTTCTCGGTTTTATGGAAAAGTTGACTAACATCATCCCTTCAGTGTGAAATATTATGTTTTGTTTGATATTAATACTGAAATAGATTTCAATAAAAAGTATAAATAATTTTATCTTTTTTAATTTAAAAAGTATCGTATTTTATGGTCTCAATGAGGATTTGGGGCCTTAGCACGAAACATTGATATAGATTTTATCGACAATGTTGGTAATTTGGAATCATTTTCGAACCCGACTGCAGATCGCCAACGAACAAACGACAGTTCACATCGACTAAATTAAGCATGTTTAGTCGACGTGAGTTACCGTTTGTTCGTTGGCGATCTGCAGTCGGGCCCGGGAACGATTTCGAATTATCGATAAAATCTATGTCGATGTTTCGTGCTAGGGCTCTTGGATCGTTTATGTTATTAACCTTTATTAACTTAATTAATTAATTTATAACCTTGAAAAACTTGATTAACAGTTTTATGTACAGCTCTAATGACCATAGATAGATAGTTATATTATATTTTGATTTATATTTTTATATAACGGATGGTTAGATGACATTATAATAAAATTATGGCATTGAATTTTTTATGATACGGTTTTGTGAATAAGGCAAACAAAATAATCTTTCATTTTCAATTGCAATTTTCCAAAGTACCCTATGTTTTCTAGATAGTTAATTATATCTAGTTCTTAAGATTAGAGGAACACCACCTTCAGAAGACGTAAGTCATGTTTCCGTTTTTACATAAAAAAAGTTATTTATTATATGTATATAATAATCACATAAAAGAAATTTGAAAAAATATTTTTATTTTAAGAAAATATTATATATTTAAATAAGTAGGAGTGTTTTTCGCGAGAGACTTACTGAACCGTTATCATAATATTATATTTCATTCGTCAACAAAATACATGCAACATTAAACTTTAAGTTTGTTTGATGTAAAATGAAACTTTGATGAATCTCACTTTGATTTTTAGAAACTTATAAACTATTTTCACGTTACGATGACACTAGCACATTCAATTTCTATGCAATCAATTAAAAAAACAGTTAATATTACAATAAAACAATTGGGGCAAGGCCGACAACTGCAGAAATGCACAATGAATAATTTATCGTTAGTTTACACCAATTTGTCAATTTTCCGTTTAGCGTTTTGTTTGACAAAAAGAAGTTGACTAATCTACATTGTCATATTTCATACCACAATATGGCAACAGTTCAGATCCGGGACAGGGTATTTTAACGCAGGGGGGACCAATTCCCATTTCCTTACAATATAATAATAATAACAGGCTAGTATAACACATTCAATAAATAAATAAAAAAACATATAGTATATTTGCGGCACGTTTCAGAGTGGTAGATACTCGTATCGCCCTGGTGAAAGATCACCATTCAGAATCGAAACGTATCTTGAAATGGCTTTAGCCGTGTTTGGTGACCATATCTGAATAGCTAGGTACTTCTCAAGCCTCCTCTTCCCCATGTCCTTCCCCTCCCCACCACCTTCAGCCTCACAACATAACTCAATTGAGGATGCCATAGTCTCAGTGGCTCTAGATCTAGACGGTTAGGAGTAGTTGCGACTCTTGTGCGGTATTCACTATAGTAGGAAGTAAATTGGCATCTTACGATAAGTTCACATATCGACGACTTAAAACCAAAATATTGTATCGCCATAAACCGAGAAAAACAATGTTGAAGATTTGATTTCAACCCGTTGAAATATATAAATATCTCTATAATGGTTTGAGTTCGAAATACCATATTATTATGGGTACAAAATTGGTTTCTCTTCGGTAGAGTCTAGTTCATAACTAATTTTATTAAAAAAGTGGGGATAATATGTATTGCAGAAGAAGGGCTCAAGTGTTATTTTTAAGAAATTTCTAAAAGAATATTAGTTTGGTTTTATTATTTATGGACGATTTTAGCCCCCCTTATATTGCGCCCGGGAGCACTGCATAAGTTTCTCTTGCCCCGGCCCTGCTGTCGACGCTCACACGGTACCCGTTAATAATTAGTCTCAATTAGGTGCTCACTTTGTATTATATGTGAAGTCACTATAATTATAATTATTGTTGTTACCATGGTAGCTTACAGTTTTACGACGGGCAACATTCTTGAGTTATTTGCTAAATATTGAAGAATAAACCTGAAAATATTTATCTTATATGGATGATATTTTGAACAGCACGTTCATGTACTCGTAATAATGTTTTTGATGCGGATTTTTTTCAAAATATGAAATGTTTAGTGGCGCCATACGATTTTGCGTCAGATGACGTCATATAGATTCCATCCTCGCCCGCTTTGGCGCCGTGCGCCGTACCGGATGACGTCAGAGTCGATCCGGAACATTTGATTTTGTTGGTTTCATGAGAATTTTTCAAAACCATTTTATTTTAAAGGCAGTAAATAACGTTCCGCCAAAAGTCTGAACTGTTTCTACGTCACTAAAGCGGTTTCGAATACGTGGCTCGATGTTTTTCAAGGATTAAAAAAAACAAAAAAAAAATTACTTCACTAGTTTTTTTTTAAATCGGAAAGCGACTAGGGCGCGGAAAATATTGTTTTTTTTTATATTAGTTACTTGTACATTAAAGTTTACAAAGTATCTAATTATTTCATTTTCTTTTTGACTTAATAATAATATTTCAACTTATATATTACTTATTATTTTGATTTTTATGTTTTTAAATGGTTCTTACAGGCTATTTTGAATTTGTTGATTGGCATAATTTTTATGGTTTCCGGCATCGCATTAAAAGATTTCATCCCTTTATACAATACGAGTAGTAAGCTATTTTGTGTATTGGCTTTATTATTTTTTTGGTAGTCTGAATTCTTTGCATGTCCTTGTATTGTTGTAGATAATTTTGTCAGAAAAATATTTTGGTAACAAGTTGTTCTTCATTTTATGCATAAAAATCAATTTGTTTTGTTAGCATCTCTTTCACTGTTAGAAAATTTAGTTCCTCTGACATTTTAGTTACTTTTGAGTATCTATTTCGCATTTTCGATTTTTAGTATAATTCTCATCGCTCTATTTTGGAGAATTTGATACTTGTTTTGTTAACTACAGTTGAGAGGAGCATTTTTTAGGTGAACGTCCGAGTGGATATACAAACAAGATTTTATACAGAGTTAACGTTTATTGTGCTTTTTGAGTAATTATATTATATATTACAATTCCTCAAATTTAGAAACTAGAATCATTAAAACAGGAATTAATCATTCTAACGATGATTTTTGATTTTAATCTACTGTGAAGAAGCAGTAAGTACCTATAATTAAATTACAAACTTACCTTTTGTAGAAAGTGTGGATCCAAAAAATATGGATTTTAAAAGAGTTCGTTTGTTCGTTCGTTTGTAAGTTTTTAGAGAATACATACTCCTATTTATAAATAAAATAAAAACTTTATGCCTACATGAAAGATAAAAGCTTTTTATAAAGATACAACCTCGGAGCAATAATTTACCAGGAGGGATAGCTCGTGTAGTCAGGATGGTTGATTTTTTCCTGACTCGGGCATGGATAGGGCTAGGGATAGGATATTTATACATCCATTCATAGCACATGTCGACATAATGTTTTGTTTATTTGTAAAACCACATTTTTCACAGAAGGTTATGAACAAAAATTAAGGATAAAACCTAAAAAATCGTTGAGTTATATCCTGTTATGTAGCTTAACAAAACGTAGTAGGCGGAGTCGCCGGAGATGCGGGAGACGGAAAACATGCTTACATATTGAAAAGTGTTGCGATATTACGTGACAACTTGTCTTATCTCTTTTTCTCTCACGGTTTACGACGTAAAACCAGGAGAAAGTGATTTGTCGTAAATTTGTATAGGTTGAGTAAAAATATTTAGCTCTCTCTCCATATATATTCTTACTCTGAGGATACTAATTATACCATATTCGATTCACTTTCTTAGGTTCATGACCTTTCATGTTATGCTTGTCAGATTCAATGTTTGAAGTTAATGTCCCATGTAATACAAGCAAGGTTGGTAAAGCTATAAACATGAGGTACATGTTATGTTATATGAATAGATCTGGACAATGGGGTGCTCTGATACTCTGATCGTGGCACTTGACTTGCGTTGCATGTTGAGATGTAAATAAACTACATTTAGTACATCCACAGCGACAGCAATTAAGTCTATAAAAGATCAAGTGGCAAGATGTATATTGTACCTATCGCTGACATAAACCAGCGATGTACAGATCGACACACTTAACTTTGCGGTCGGTTGCAGATACCAATACAAGTACAAAATAAATATTATATAAATATATGTACATAAATATATTTTAAATTCTTATTTATAAAGATCATACCTTCAATAAAAGCACCGGTACTTCTTTTCTTCACAAAAGTGATCACGGCATTGGATTAAATAATTTAAAAGCACTAGAATTAAAGAAAGCCATAATAAATAATAGTCATGCTCTTGATTATCAGGTAAATTTATCCAGTAGTCCAATACTAGGTATATTTCCTGTAAACTCATAAAATTTATCATTATTCTTTAATCACCTTCTCCGTTGACGTTTTGTCTCTCAATTCATATTATCTGTCTCTTTCTCTCTGTTCCTTCATTATTATTTAAATGTTATTTTATTGTTTTGTTATTTTATTTTATAATTTGTTCTCCCTCTGTATGTATATCTCGTATGACCGCACACTTTGTATTTTTTGTTTGTTTTAATTTTCTACTCTGATAGTGCTTAGGCTAAGCAAAGTCTTATACAAAGTTATTATTTCATTTTTTAAAAATAAATTTGTGTGTTTTTTTTTTTTAAATTAAAATGACACTATCAAAATGCATAAATTGGTATGCAGGTGTCATTACTTAAGAAGATACGCTGAAATGTAAAAGTGTGGCGAATAACAACAGGAATAAATAAGGAAATAAGTTACACAGTTGGAAGTCACGAGGCGCCTCTGTAAATACGGAAGTCAAGCGATACCTTGGAGTAACAATATATGGAGATAGAGCAAATTATTTTTACCCAACCTATACAAATCACTTTCTACGGGTTTTTACGTCGTACACCATGAGAAAGAAAGAGACAGCAAAATTTCCCAAATTATCACACCGCTTTAAAGTATTGTAAGGATGTTCTTCGTGTCCCGCGTCTCCGGTGACTCCGCCCACACGTTTTCATATGCGACATAAATGGACACAAGTCAACGGTTTTTTAGGTTATATGCTATATTTTTTGTTTATAACCATACTGTGAAAAACTGGTTATACGAATAAACAAAAACATTATTTCGACATGTGCTATTAATGGATGTATAAATACTCCAGCCCTAGCCCAGGTCTAGCCGAGTCCGACAAAACTCATCAAAACTGACTACAGCAGCGCTCTCTCTTGTATATTATTGCTCTGAGAGCGATACCCTTGGTGTTTTTGGTAGGTATTGATCGTTTCAACAGTTGGTTGCAATTCTATTCAATTATTATTAGCCCATCTGGTACATTACACTCAGAATCATTAATTTTCTTTAATTTCATTACTTGCTGGTTACATATTATATTTGTTTTTTTTTTAACACTATACGATATAATTACTATGTATCATACTTACTTCTATAAACTACAGTAAATAAAACTTGTGATCGTAGTCTCACGTAAAATTCATTAATTGTATTTCTTAATGAATTTTATCTTATTAAAGACATTACTAAATCAAACTTTTTTTTGTGTTTTCAATTAAAAAAACAAAGTTAAAATCAAATAAATAGGGGTGTACGACAGTGCATTTTATAATTTATTTTTAATCTAATAGTATTAATACGTTAAGCCGTCTTCTGTACATGATTCGTTAGATCACCGTGCGGGGCGCTAATGTATGCAAAAACAATACTGGTAATTTTCGCTCATACTTAAAAAAGTTTGAAATTTTATTCCGATTACGCTACTTTACGATTTCCTCACCATGTCCCTTTTGACGTGTGCATCAAGACTAAACGAGTACTTTATAATTACTAGTACCTTAAAAAATCTTGAAAGTAGGTACCTATAAATAAATAAATAAAAATAAGTTTTTTTTTTTAACTTTAACGTTTTCAGTATTACAAAAATATGCTCTACTCAATTTTAAAGGAAAACCTGAGTACCTTGCTGACTAACACAGGGCCGGTCCTATGCAGGCGCAATTGGAGCGGTCCGCTCTAGGCGGCGAATGGCCTAGGCGCTGATTGCACATAATCACAGTGCTTTATATATTTAATATAAAATGTACAAACCATACCAATTGAACCGTAAGCTCCTGGCCCGACGGCGCGAAATAAAAACCCGCCCCTCTCGTATTATACTTGATACAAGTTGGTACCAATCTTTAGTTCGAATAAAAAAAATTGGTGCCGTTTGACTCAGCACTTACACTTCAAGGACAAAATCATTAAAATCAAATTAACATTCGAAGATTAAAATTTTTGGCCAGAAAAATCATAAATTCCACGCTGCAAAATTGTATAATGATCTTCCAAATGATATTTAAAATAGCACGAAGATACTAAAGTTAAAAAACAACATTAACTTATGAATAAGCAAATATGATAATAAGGAAATCATAAAATTTATGAAGACAACATAAAAATCAGTAACACTAGCGTTGTGACCGCTTTGAAAGAACTACTTCAAAGAACTACTTCTTTTGGCAACAGTTCCTACTTCATTCATTGTTCATTGAACAACTACTTCAATTGAAGTTAATAGTTCAATTTAGCGTTCATTCATTTCAATAACTTCGTTTCATTGAACAAATACTTCAAATGAAGTTGGTACTTAATTTTGGCGTTCATTCATTTCATTAACTTCATTTCATTGAACAAATACTTCAATAAAAGTTAGATTAGAAAGAACTACTTTAATTAGCAGCAGTACAGCTGCGAAGGTAAACTTCAAAGCCTTTCAAAGTTCTACCGACTAGTACTTTTTATTTTTGCAAGAAACCGGTTCCAGTTCTTTTCACTTTCAAAGCGCTACCGACTAGTACGTGCTTATTCGGCAAGGAACCGGCTCCAAAAAGAACTGAACAAATAACCGGATAAATTCAAATCTCTTATTTGCGAGTTCGATTTCAATTTACTTTATAGAGAGCTATAACTATGATTTGAATTAGTATACCCACGCACTGGCTTTTGCCTATGTGGGATTTTTTTTGTTATGTCTACATTATTTTATTATTTCTGTAATTTTTAAATGTATGTAACAAAATAAATCAAATAAATCAAAAAAAAAATAAAAATTGGAGTGTTCATTTTAAAGAACTAGGAATTCGTGAAACATTCACAAAACATTGAATTTTTTTTCAACGCTAAGTAACACCAATACAACAACCTACATTCCGCATCGGAACTGGAATCCCTGGCGAAGTGAACTGAGAATGAAATTAAAATATTACAAAATATACTTATATTTCAAAATGTAACATATTTTAAATTAATGTATCTCTTCAATAGTCTGGTAAATAGGTCGGTAGCACAGTGGACACACGCGTCGGATTCCCACTAGGGCGTCGTGGGTTCAATTTATCTGCTGGCTAAGTCCTACATCGTTGCACAAGCAACATTTTCCACTCATGATGATGGTAGTATGAGTTTTTCAAATATTGTCAGGTTATTCGTAACTAGGAAATGTTTGTCTTTCTTTAAAAAATAATATTTATATGCTCGTTTATTATAATAATAACTTATTGGGGTTGCTATGTAGCAAGATATAAAAACAATACATTTCGAAGACCGAGCTTTTGCCGTAGCAGACCTGACAGCTTGGAACAACCTTCCTCCACATTTGCGAAATTTCGACAGCTCAACTAAGTTCAAAACAAAACTAAAGACTGACCAGTGGCGGCTCGTGACTTTTTAGTGTGCTTGAGTGCTAAGATTGAAAAAAACGTCATGATTGATGTTGTTGAAACCGAAAATGAATTTAAAAAAATACATATAAAAATATATATTGTATGAAGATTTTCAAGATTTTTCAGTTTGGGGGGGTCTAATAACCCACCAAAACTGAAAAATCTTGATACAAAATATATATTTTTTTTAATAAAATAAAATCATTTTCGTCTACAACAACATCAACAACGTCGTATTTTTCAATCTCAGCACTCTAGCAACCTAAAAAGTCACGAGCCGCCCCTGAGACTGACCTATTTAAATTATCATATCCAAAATAAGGGCCGTATTGGTTGAGTGGTGTTTTGGTTAAACAGTCCGTGACTCTACTTATTTATAATAATACTATTATTTCTTTAATTATCTAAAAAAAAAATATACCATCTCTAATGGCCCACTCAGTTGCGCCATGTGCAATTTACCCCCTGTCTGAACCATTCATACCAATGTCATTTTGTATTTCTTAATTGCTTCCTCTAATGTCTTTCTGTCTCTTAAATTGTACTCTAATGATCAATTTATAGAGTTATTTTGCACTGCTCTAACTTCGGTACTAAATTTATGAAGTTTGATTTTGTCAGTGAGGCAGAAAAAAATCGATTTTCATAGTGACATTACTGTTTGTATTTGCCAAAATGTTGCTACTATAAAATTAATTCCATGGTCAAAATATTATCATAAAATATTTTCGCGGTAAAAGCAATTCCGCACATAAAACATCTGTAAAAATATACATTATTTTGAGGTTTCCTAGATTTATAGTTAATAAAATAGTCAGGTATATTCCCAAGTCAATTTTACAAGTATAATGTTGACATTCATCCGTTCATTTAGACATGGGTGATTAATTAGAAGCTTCGTGTTTACCGGCGTTGATGTGGGTACAATGTACAAAAATATATTATGTTTATTAATTGAAATTCACAGCTGATTGTACATTGTGCACTATAAAGTAACATATTTGCTACATATTTGCAAGCAGCAAACAGTGGTTTCAAAACTAACATTCCTGTAGATATTATTCAGAAAAAATAATATTAAATATTTATATTCACAACTGGCTCTGAACCTAAAGAACGCGGATTTGAATTCTGGCGTGGATAAATAAAATAAAATATGTGGCCGTGAATTATTTCACATATAATTTAAATAAATAATATATGTATAGTACCTATGTACATGTCAATTTTTTATTCATGGCACGTTTTCAATATATTGTGTATCAAATTCGCCACTGTGTGTGTGGAAACTTCCTATGCGAAAAATATACAGAGTTATGTGTCAAGTTCGCGCTAGAAAGTAATGCAAGAAAGTACACTATGTACGCTCTTATTTTGTTCTCGACTTGGTAAGACCAACTTTCAGAATAGAAATGTTGCTCAAAATAGCTTTAGCCGCGTCTAGTGGTCTACAGGCTACAGGTGACAACTGAACAGGATAGTAGAATCACTTCTCGTAATAGCTTTAGCCGCGTCTAGTGGTCTACAGGCTACAGGTGACAACTGAACAGGATAGTAGAATCAATTCTCGTCCTATCTCATTCCTTGGAATTTGGGAGAAGTAATCAACCTTATGCAACGTTTGAAAAAGGTTTTTTTCACGTTTTTATAATTCTAAAAAAAAAAAATCGACATTAACTTTTTCGACATATTTAATTTTTTTAAGTTAGCGAATAAATTTCATAGAATATTTTTTAAATGCCGCCAAAACAGGGCAGTCAAACAAAATCGTACAGTGACGTCTCGGCCTGTTGATAGCAAAATTCATAATTTGGTCACCTTCGGTTTGTTTTGTTTTTGTATTTAAAAAAAAAAAAAATTATTTTTTTATTTATTTAATTTTTTAAAATTTTTTTATTTCTATTTTTTATTTATTTAGAAGTATGCAAATTATTTTTTCACACATCTAGTAAGAAAAAAAAATACATTTCACAATAGTAGAACGAAGCACACAAGGTTATACTATACACACACACATATATATATATATATATATATATTTAACAGGTTTGCCAATGATATTACAAAATAATGTCATCACGTTTTGACCGATTTTTATGGTTGAATCTCTTCCAATATCTTTGTAAATACGATACAAGTATTGTTTGTCTCCCATGCGTACAAATACTACATGATAACTCCAAAAACAGCCAACTTTTTAAAATAAAACTGATAACAATAGATGTCATATTAAAAAAAACACAGATTTATCCAACTCATCACTGTAACATAACATAACATACTAGGACATAAATAGTATATAAACCGTAGATTCACTTGTAATTGAAATCGTACCAATTCGAATTTGAAGATTCCCGTTACAAGGTGAAACCGGTCCGGTCTCAATAATAAAAAAAAAAACAGTGGAATAAAGTTTAAAATTTGGTATTAAGAAATCATCCAAATAAAGGGATTTTAATCAATGACGTTACGTATATAGACACGTTATAGCCTTAGAATATTAACACAAAATGTGGCAAGCAAAACACACACGCTACCAGTAAATTCATCATTTTTTTATTATTTCTAATTTTGTAACTGTTAATTCATGGTGGAATTCCATTTTAGTGATTAGTCACATACTAGTCTACACACTAGTCTGAAGATGGCCGTTATAAGCTGAAACCGGTCCAGTAACAAAATAAAATAGTGGAATAAAGTTATAAATTTATTTTTATTTAATCAGTAAATTCATCATTCAAATATCAGTCATATATGACAAAGATAGACATTCATAGAATATATGTGTATGAACGAAACAGATCCGAAGTAGCGACGCGTGACCGTTTAGTACCAAATCGGCTTAAACAACGATCACACCAACTAGCGTGATTATTGCTTGCCACTTTGAGAGCGCTACAACGTGTCTATATATATATATATATATATATATATATATATATATATATGTAACGTCATTGGTTTTAAGGTATGTTTTAAGTTGACTACGTTACAACGCCCTATGTTAATCACGTGTACGGGACGTGTTCTGTAAACACACGTCCGCGTCAGAAGAGAGTGTGTGCTGGACCTGCTTCGGCTTGTTTCAGTTGTACTGGGACCAATCGACTTTTCCTGTGTACAAAGTATGCGCTTGAAAGGCGACTTTTTGTATGGAGTATTTGTTTGTCCGCCGGTCTGGCGATCGCTGCCGGTCCTTCCGCTTCGAAGTCTGGAGTCGTGTGGCAGGAGAGAGGGCCAAGGTTGCAGAATAAAACTCCAGATTCTCAGTAGAAGGCAGGCGAGGCAGCGAGGCAGCGGAGACGCAGAGGCGGGCAAGTCCAAGAAGGAGTCGATGGAGCGGTGAAGACAATTTAGTAGGGGCCGGAAATTTTGGCTTTAACTCCTCAGCGGTACCATGCCGCCGACGGCAGAGGGGTTGCCTTTGTTTGGCCCGCGGTGTTTTCCGCGGCCCGCTGAGGGTTCAAATAATTTTGCATCGCGAAATACAAAAAATTAGGTTCTTGCCCACCTCTTTCTCCTTTGTTCATACTACCTCGCAGCTCGCCTGAATTTTTATTAGGGACGGCAAAAAATGTACAAGGGGTACAAGGTTGCTGCAAAGACCTACATTCCGGTCTTTGCAGCTTTATATCTTTTTTACATATCAAAATTTTACACATAATTTTAATACATTGGATTCCGTGAATACAGGTGAGTAGGCTTGCATAATTCGTTTATTGAAGCCTCTCCTGCATTCACGGTAATCGACTATGATAAGTTGCCCAGGCTCACCGTTTACAGAAAATCTGCCTCACTTCGGCGGGTTTTTGGTCTCAGCCAATCAGAGCATGGCTGAGCTCAGCGACCGGCGTGAGGCAGGGGTGAGCGAGCGGGGCCCGGGACGGGCGGCCGCGACGGGCGGCCGCGACGCAGGAACCCGTGCGAACGAGATGGTGTCTCTCGGTGGCGTAAAAGGAGAGGTCTGTTCGCGCAGGCCGTCATTCTCCTTCTACGCCCCTAGGGACCATGTCTTCCGCACAGGCAAACATATATGAAAATACACAATGCAAATTAATGACATGAGAAATCACAAGATGATGCTGACACGTCCGATACACTCCCCCCGGTGCAGTCACGGCTGCGCCCATCTTGTTGGGAGGACGTGTGGTCCGCCGGGGAGGAGGTGTACCGCGAAGTTAACCGCTGGCCGGGCATAGTCGCCGGTAGCGGTCAGGAAACGGGCAGGTCTGGAGTAGAGCTGGGTTCAATGATGACGTCCAGGTCTTCCTTCTTGGCATCGTGGCGGGCTGGAAGAGGGCTCGGTGTCCGGCGGGACAGCGAGCGGCTCGTAATGCAGCAGGCAGGCAGGCAGGCGGCTCGGGGTCCGGCGGGACAGCGAGCGGCTCGTGCGCAGCACAGGGTAGCTCAGCGCAAAGCGGGCTGGCAGGCGGCTCGGTGTCTGGGACAGCGAGCGGCTCGTACGCAGCACAGGGTGACTCAGCGCAAAGCGGGCTGGCAGGCGGCTCGGTGTCTGGGACAGCGAGCGGCTCATACGCAGCACAGGGCGTCTCAGCGGACATCGGGCTGGCAGGCGGCTCGGTGTCTGGGACAGCGAGCGGCTCGTACGCAGCACAGGCAGGCGGCTCGGTGTCCGGCGGGACAGCGAACGGCGCGTAATGCAGCAGGCTGGTAGGCGGTTTGGTGTCTCGGACACTCCCCCCGTCTGGGCTAGCTGGTGTACGGCAGATGTACACAGAGCGTAATGCGAGCTTAGTGGAGAAGGGCGGCTTGCTGTACGGCAGAAGCGTGGAAGGCGACTCGGTGTCTGACGGGACAGCGAGTGGCTTCACAGAGAAAGGTGGCTTGCTGCACGGCAGGAGCGTGGAAGGCGTGGCAGCGAGTAGCTTCACAGAGAAAGGTGGCTTGCTGCACGGCAGGAGCGTGGCAGGCGTGGCAGGCGTGGCAGGCGTGGCAGCTAAATACCGCCATCCTTCCACCTGCCATTCTCGTACGCAGCGCAAGGCGGGCTGGTAGGCGGCTCGGTGTCTGGCGGGACAGCGAGCGGCTCGTACACAGCACAAAGCGGGCTGGCAGGCGGCTCGGTGTCTGGCGGGACAGCGAGCGGCTCGTACACAGCACAAGGCGGGCTGGCAGGCGGCTCGGTGTCTGGCGGGACAGCGAGCGGCTCGTACACAGCACAAGGCGGGCTGGCAGGCGGCTCGGTGTCTGGTGGGACAGCGAGCGGCTCGTACACAGCACAGAGCGGGCTGGCAGGCGGCTCGGTGTCTGGCGGGACAGCGAGCGGCTCGTACACAGCACAGAGCGGGCTGGCAGGCGGCTCGGTGTCTGGCGGGACAGCGAGCGGCTCGTACACAGCACAGAGCGGGCTGGCAGGCGGCTCGGTGTCTGGCGGGACAGCGAGCGGCTCGTACACAGCACAAAGCGGGCTGGCAGGCGGCTCGGTGTCTGGCGGGACAGCGAGCGGCTCGTACACAGCACAAAGCGGGCTGGCAGGCGGCTCGGTGTCTGGCGGGACAGCGAGCGGCTCGTACACAGCACAAAGCGGGCTGGCAGGCGGCTCGGTGTCTGGCGGGACAGCGAGCGGCTCGTACACAGCACAGAGCGGGCTGGCAGGCGGCTCGGTGTCTGGCGGGACAGCGAGCGGCTCGTACACAGCACAGAGCGGGCTGGCAGGCGGCTCGGTGTCTGGCGGGACAGCGAGCGGCTCGTACACAGCACAAAGCGGGCTGGCAGGCGGCTCGGTATCTGGCGGGACAGCGAGCGGCTCGTACACAGCACAAAGCGGGCTGGCAGGCGGCTCGGTGTCTGGCGGGACAGCGAGCGGCTCGTACACAGCACAAGGCGAGCTGGCAGGCGGCTCGGTGTCTGGCGGGACAGCGAGCGGCTCGTACACAGCACAAAGCGGGCTGGCAGGCGTCAGAGCCTGTAGTAGGGCAGCGTGGCAATGGGCACGCGGCAGAAGGCGTGCAGGCTTCACGAGACGAAGAGAATAGCGTGCTTGGTAGCGCACATGGTAGAGCACACCGTAGATACACACTGGCAGGCGGGCACGCTGGCAGGCCCGCGGCAGAAGGCGTGCAGGCTTCACAGATGGCGCAGCTAGGCACGCAGAGTAGCGTGCACGTGGTAGCGCACACGGTAGAGCACACCGTAGATAGTGTGCCGGCGTCAGAGCACGCGGTAGAGGTGAGGCTTCCGGAATCGGTTAGCGGAGACGCAGCGAGCAGCTTCCGGAATGTCCTCACAGATGGCGCTACTGGCGGTTAGCGGAGACGCAGCGAGCAGCTTCCGGAATAGCTCAACAGATGGTGCTGCAAGCGGTCGGGTCGCTTGGTATCATGCCGGCGTCAAAGCACGCGGCAGAAGGCGTGAGGCAGCCAAACAAGGCTGCTCACAGTAGAGCACGGGGCAGGCTAGGCACGGGGCCGTAGCGTGCGCGTGGTCAGAAGCTGCTCGGTTGTAGAGCGAGGCAGCAGGCGAGCACGGGGCAGCTGTGCATGAGGCGGTAGCGTGCACGTGGTCAGGCGAGCACGGGGCAGGCTAGGCACGGGGCCGTAGCGTGCGCGTGGTCAGTGGCTGCTCGGTTGTAGAGCGAGGCAGCAGGCGAGCACGGAGCAGCTATGCATGAGGCAGTAGCGTGCGCGTGGTCAATGCGAGCACGTGGTCAGTAGAGCACGTGGTCAGTGGCTGCTCGGTTGTAGAGCGAGGCAGCAGGCGAGCACAGGGCAGCTATGCATGAGGCAGTAGCGTGCACGTGGTCAGGCGAGCACGGGGCAGGCTAGGCACGGGGCCGTAGCGTGCGCGTGGTCAGAGGCTGCTCGGTTGTAGAGCGAGGCAGCAGGCGAGCACGGGCCAGCTATGCATGAGGCAGTAGCGTGCACGTGGTCAGGCGAGCACGGGGTAGGCTAGGCACGGGGCCGTAGCGTGCGCGTGGTCAGAGGCTGCTCGGTTGTAGAGCGAGGCAGCAGGCGAGCACGGGCCAGCTATGCATGAGGCAGTAGCGTGCACGTGGTCAGGCGAGCACAGGGCAGGCTAGGCATGAGGCAGTAGCGTGCGCGTGGTCAGGCGAGCACGGGGCAGGCTAGGCGCGGGGCCGTAGCGTGCGCGTGGTCAATGCGAGCACGTGGTCAGTAGAGCACGTGGTCAGAGGCTGCTCGATTGTAGTACGAGGCAGCAGGCGAGCACGGGGCAGGCTAGGCACGGGGCCGTAGCGTGCGCGTGGTCAGAGGCTGCTCGGTTGTAGAGCGAGGCAGCAGGCGAGCACGGGGCAGCTATGCATGAGGCAGTAGCGTGCGCGTGGTCAGGCGAGCACGTGGTCAGTAGAGCACGTGGTCAGAGGCTCCACAGAAGGCGTAAACTTCCAGGCGTGGAGGGCTTCAGGGCTCCACTGAAGGCGTGAAGGCGTGAAGACGCAGACTTCAGGGCTTCGGAGTACATGGGCTGAAACAAGCGAAGCAGAGATCCGGTATCGAAAGGACCATGTACGGGACGTGTTCTGTAAACACACGTCCGCGTCAGAAGAGAGTGTGTGCTGGACCTGCTTCGGCTTGTTTCAGTTGTACTGGGACCAATCGACTTTTCCTGAGTACAAAGTATGCGCTTGAAAGGCGACTTTTTGTATGGAGTATTTGTTTGTCCGCCGGTTTGGCGATCGCTGCCGGTCCTTCCGCTTCGAAGTCTGGAGTCGTGTGGCAGGAGAGAGGGCCAAGGTTGCAGAATAAAACTCCGGATTCTCAGTAGAAGGCAGGCGAGGCAGCGAGGCAGCGGAGACGCAGAGGCGGGCAAGTCCAAGAGGGAGTCGATGGAGCGGTGAAGACAATTTAGTAGTTTTTTTTTTTTTTTCATTTTCTAGATTCTTATTTATCATTAAGTGATGAATCATTTAAAGTTACTGATTCTAACTCTAACTCTTGTCCCTTATACCAATAGGACGGCGCATTGCGCCTTACTTTGCTACCTCATGTGGGTGAAAAAATGCATTTACGGACTATTGAATTTAAGTTCAGGAGTTTACGTAGGGAAAAAATATGTTTGTAAAAACCCTACAAAAATTGCATGATATTAATGGATCATCATCGTCTTCTCCCTCTCGACACAGCACTACGGCATAAATACATAAGTGTGTTCGTGTTGAGTGCGGATGGGGGGGGGTCGGCTATGGCCTTTGTTTAGGAATTCCACCGCATTCGCCGCGGTAATAGGGAAAACCATAGAAAACCCTATACAGGTGGAAACGGCCACATGCCCAGCATGAAGACATTGTGGCCTTCAGTGACGTCATATCTGACGCCCTGCATTGTGTGGTGTTGGGTGTGTGTCTGTTTTTGTGTACATAGATAATTATGGGAATATAGTAATATACATACATATAAATATTTATAGCAAAACATGGGTGGATTGTGATAGGTAATGGGAGTTACCTATCGGAATCGTGAAATTAGGAAAGGAAAGTACCTATTACGAATACTCGTCCATGTCTGGAACAAATTGAATTTAAATCTAACAAAATGTGTTTCGGCATTCTGTGTTTGTATCGGAAGGTGAAATCGCAAAGTGAATCGTATTGACCGATTGATTTGATGAGTGGATTCTTGTTGTGTTTGAGTGAACTGTAAAAGCGCTCGGTCAGGCGGTGTGTGTGTTCGAACAAGGTAGGTATTTCTTTTTCAGAGTGTAATCGTTTGAGATTTGTTCTGAGTCTAGTGTTAAAAATGATTTTAATGCAACAGTTCTGAATGCACTGGATCTGGGTGTGTGTAGAGTGTGATATGCTACTCCAGACGGGAATAGCATATGTGATGACAGGTCTAATAAGTGTATAGTATACCAGGAGTTTGGATCTGGGAGGTAGTGGACTTCGTCTGTTGAAGATTGGCCTCATGGCCCCGATCGCTTTCCTCGCCCGGTTCTGCGTGTTGATCACGTGGGATTTCCAGTTCAGTCTTCTGTCCATGGTGAGGCCGAGGTACTTCACTTCTTCCTTCCACTCAATGTCGTGTCCCTCCATTTGCATCTGGAAATCAGGTGTTGTGATGGCACGTTTCCTTGTAAACGTTATGGCTTCCGTCTTGGCGGCGTTCAGCTTGAGGCGCCACTTCTTGTAATAGGCCGCCAGCTGATCGAGCGCGCGCTGTAGGTATATAGCCGCCATGTTGATATCTCGCGATGCGACGTAGAGAGTGAGATCGTCTGCGTAGATCCCTTTCTTGCATCTCTCGTCTGAAGGGACGTCGTGCGTGAAGATGTTGAAGAGGTACGGGCCGAGAAGACTTCCCTGTGGCACTCCTTTAGGTATCCCACGTGACGATGAGAGAGCGCCCCTGCAAGCGACTCTGAACGATCTGCTTGTCAGATACTTTCTTATCAGGCGTACTATGTAGACCGGTGTCTTGGTTGCGTACAGCTTGTGTATCAGACCGTCCGTCCACACAGTGTCGAAAGCCTTTTCCAGGTCCAGGAGCGCCATGGCGGTGTAGCGATCTTCGTTGAATTTTCGCGAGACGAATTCCACTACTCGGGTCAGTTGATGGGTAGTGGAGTGCTTCTTCCGGAAACCGAACTGCTCGTCTGGTAGAGTCGCGTTGGAGTCGTGATGTGGTACGAGCCGGTTGAGTATAACCTGTTCAAACACTTTGCTCATCGTCGATAGTAGACTGATCGGACGGTAGTTCGTCGGCTTGGTTTTGTCCTTGTTCAATTTGTTGAAGGGCAAAACTGTCGCCTCTTCCATAACGAGGGAAAGTGTCCGGTAATGATGCAAGCGTTGAACAGCTTTGTAGTGTATATGATGGCTCTCTGAGGTAGATGTTTGAGTAAAATGTTGTGTATTTGGTCACTTCCCGGCGCCTTGTTTGTCTTGAGTCGCTTGATGATCCCGGCCACCTCGCTCGGCGTGCTGAGATGCATATCGGCCAAGTCGGTCTGCGCGGACAGATTCAGCTCTCGTAGTGACTCAGCCACGATGTGATCGGTTTCTTCGTCTTCCATCCCGTCCGTGGCTGTGTAGGCTTTCTCGAATCCGTCCGCGAGCGCATTTGCCTTCTCTTCGTGCGACAGGGCGAGCCCCGTGCCGTCTAGCTTGCTGAGCGGAGGAATCGCGTTATCCTGGCTTCTTAGCGCCTTTGCCATCTTCCATAGGGAGTTGTCTCGAGGTGAGAGCGAGGCAACTTTGCTCGTCCAGAGCTGGCTCCTTAGGTCCGCTATTTGCCGCTTGATTTCTCGCTGCAAGACGTTGTGCGCCGATTTGAAAAATGCATCTCGCGTCCGGTGGTAGGTGCGCCGCAGGCGATTCTTCTCCTTGATGAGCGACAAGACGTAGTCGGGAAGCTTGACCGTGAATGGTGTCACTTTCCTGAGGGGAACGTGTGTGTCTTGAGCTTGTTGTATGATCTGTGTGAGAGTGCCCGCAGCTTCTTCGATCTCTTGTTCCGAGCGCAGAGTGTCCGATGATAGGTAGATCCGCTCGTTGATATCTCTTTTGAAGCCATCCCAGTCGGCCGCTCTGAAGTCTCGTTGCTTCCTCTGGCTCCTGACTGTGGTACCCCCCAATGTGAAGCACACCGGTAGATGGTCCGACGACAGCTCGTCCAGCGTTTGAAGTGGCGAGATCGATCTCGCGTTCCTCACGAGCGCTATATCTAGCGTGCTCGGGTACTTCGAGTGCTTCCCGTAGTAAGTCGGTCTATCCGGCGCCATGACGTCATAGTCGTGAGTCTGCATATGTGAGAAGAGCGCGTTTCCATTCGCGTTCCCACGATAGTTATTCCAATAGTTGTGTTTGGCGTTCAAATCGCCTCCAATTACAACTATTGGGCCCATACTAGTGAGCGCGCTCAGGTCCCTTCTGTTGAGCGCGGCTTGGGAAGGACAGTAGGCAGCGATGATGGTGTGCGCTCTATCCTCTATGTCGACTCTGATGACTGTGGCCTCGGTATGCTGCAGTCTCGGGGTAGGTACTCTTGTGGCTGAGATGGTATCACGAACGAAGATGGCGGTTCCGCCTGCTCTTCCTTGGCGGTCGTCTCGGTGAACTTCGAAGCCGGGCACTCTTAATGTAGTATCCGGAACTAAATGTGTTTCTGTAACTAAAACAATGTCAATGTGTAAGCGACTTACCAGTTCGAGCAGTTCGTCGATCTTGTAGCGAACGCTACGAGCGTTCCAGATGAGGCACTTGACTTCACTATCCATCGATGGTCGAGGTGATGAGCTCCATCAGGATCATCATCTTCTCGGTACGGGAGGTGCAGCGGGCGAGCTGCGAGCGGACGCGCAGGAGTCCTTGAAGGAGGGACATGATGTCCAAGTCATCCTCGGCAGACGCGGGCGCTTCTCGCACGACTTGTGGCCGGGCGGAGGGCATGGGTTGAGGGGCGGGAGCGGCGGATACGCCTGCTGCCACGTTGGCCCACGAGCGGGAGTCCGTCCTCGTGGCTTCGGCTCGGGGGGCGGCGGGCCTGTTGGCCGGGCGCTGCGCTGGCTTGGCACGCGGTTGCAGCGAGGCGACGTACGCTACACGCTTAGGGCATCCTCTGAAGTTGGCCGGATGGGGGCCTCCGCAGTTGCAGCATGCGGCTGGCTCGTCCCGTGTCACCTTCGGACACTCTGACGAGGCGTGCTCCATCAGGCACTTCACGCATCTGGCTGCGTGGCTACAGTTCCGTGAGCCGTGCCCGAAATTCTGGCAGCGGTAGCACTGCGTCCCGTGCTGCAGGTGCTTGCTTCTGTAGCGCGTGATCGTCACCTTACAGTGACAAACATAGCGCAGCGCCGCTCGTAGGAGCCCCATGTTGATATCCTGGCCGAAGTGTGCCAGGTATAGCGGATACTCCGCGTGGGCCGAGGTCATCATTGTGACCTTACTGGCCGGGAAACCCTGGGCCTCCAGATCCTCCTTGATGAGGTCCACCTCAACCCTGGGCAGTCCTCGTATCACCGCCTTCTTCATCTTTTCCGCCTCGGTGGTGAAGGTATGGAAGCTGCGCGCCTCCGCTCGCAGCCCGTTGGTGAGGGTCCTATGGTCCTCCAGCGAGTTGACGAAGATGTTCGCCGTGCCGCCCCGGTTGTACCGGAGGTTGAAAACTTTCCCCGGACCGAGGAGCTTCTGCACGGCGTCTGTCACTTGGCCGTGAGTCTGGGTGCCCAGGGTCATTACCACTGGAGGGACCCTGGCTGTCCTCGGGGCTGCTGCACCTGTGGACAGAGGTTTAGGGTGATTAAGGTAGGTACGTTTGGTTTTCGGGCCGCCGCCCTCGCTTACCTCCGGTAGCGCCGTGAAACGGTTCCCGCATTTCACGCTGAATGCGGGAACTGGAGGTGAATGGCACCTCTTCGGGTTCGATGGCGTCTGCCATCCATCTCGCGCGGCCGTCGTGTCCATCGACGTGACGGGGCGGGGGGGAGCCTTGTAGGCCGAGGCGGGTCCTGCTCCCGCTGGCCTGCCTTGGGGCGCCGATGAGGGTCCGGCCACAGGCGCAGACTCCGGTTTACGCTGGGACACAATCTTGGGTATGGTGAAAGTCACCGTCCCCAGTTCTGTGTCCTGGCAGACCTGGTGGGCACCGAACGGCACCTCTATCGGCGATTCCGAGGCTGCAACCGGGCGCATACGGCCCAGGAGCCTCGAATACCCCTGCTTCCTTTTCAGGCGGGGGGCCGACTTGGGATCCATCCCGGGTGGAGCCAGGATGGAGCTGAAAGCAGATAAAAAAGTTAAGGTTTGCCTTTATAAAGGCAGTTGAGGCGGGATCGAATTGGGCGAAGTAAAATGAACACAATGCCTTGAAAAAGGCAGTTTATCCGCTTGCGCGGCAGAATCGAGCCGGACCGTGCTTTGACACACAGTTCCGGCAAGTCTCTGTGTCAAAAAGAGCGCTGGTTAGGCACGCTGTCAAGGACAGACGAAAATCTCGAACAAATCACAAACCAGGCGAGCTAGGCAAGCCAAGCAAGTCCAGTCGGCAATCGATCCGATCTGATCAATCGTTCCAGTTCGATCGATCTGATCATACCTACAATTTAGTAGGGGCCGGAAATTTTGGCTTTAACTCCTCAGCGGTACCATGCCGCCGACGGCAGAGGGTTGCCTTTGTTTGGCCCGCGGTGTTTTCCGCGGCCCGCTGAGGGTTCAAATAATTTTGCATCGCGAAATACAAAAAATTAGGTTCTTGCCCACCTCTTTCTCCTTTGTTCATACTACCTCGCAGCTCGCCTGAATTTTTATTAGGGACGGCAAAAAAAAAAATGTACAAGGGGTACAAGGTTGCTGCAAAGACCTACATTCCGGTCTTTGCAGCTTTATATCTTTTTTACATTTCAAAATTTTACACATAATTTTAATACATTGGATTCCGTGAATACAGGTGAGTAGGCTTGCATAATTCGTTTATTGAAGCCTCTCCCTGCATTCACGGTAATCGACATGATAAGTTGCCCAGGCTCACCGTTTACAGAAAATCTGCCTCACTTCGGCGGGTTTTTGGTCTCAGCCAATCAGAGCATGGCTGAGCTCAGCGACCGGCGTGAGGCAGGGGTGAGCGAGCGGGGCCTGGGACGGGCGGCCGCGACGGGCGGCCGCGACGCAGGAACCCGTGCGAACGAGATGGTGTCTCTCGGTGGCGTAAAAGGAGAGGTCTGTTCGCGCAGGCCGTCATTCTCCTTCTACGCCCCTAGAAATCACAAGATGATGCTGACACGTCCGATACATCACGGTTGTTTCAATTTAGGCATTTTTACACCGTTTTTTAAATCAAATATTAATGAAATAATGTCATTTTTGTTGTTATTATCAGAATACGAAAAATGGACTTTAATCCAAAAACTCCACTTCTAACCGCTTGATTCAAGTACACATTTTTTTAGACGTGAGCAAACATAAAAAAAATATGGAGTAGGCTAAATACGTGCTCATAACAAGAGTTATAGCGGTTATCTATTGCCAGAGCCAGACTATGGTATCCCCTTTTGAAGAAGGAAAAGAGATGGGGAAGAGGAACGCAGGGAGGTATCTAACTATTCAGATATGGTCACCAAATACAGCTAAAGCTATTTCAAACAATGCTTCTATTCTGAATGATTCTGTATCTACCACTCTGGAACGTGTCGCAAATATACTATAATATTAATTAAATGTGAAATACGAAATATTAATTAAATAACATTTATTTGCGCAGGTTTTATTGAAATAGTAATTTTTTTCTTAATTTGAGACAATCAAATATTGAACATTGAGAAGCTTGGAAGATAAACGTCGGCCTTTTTAATCAGCAGAGCAGAACTAAAAGCAACATAAATAATAATAACATGAATAACACAAGCCCGCCGCCATTTTATTATTATTTGCATTCGTCATTTTATAGTGGCGCCATATGTTTTATTTGCCATTGAATCTAATATTCACGAGTATGTGCATTCAACATCACATTGTTGTTATTCAGTGCTTGAATTCAACCGGGGTAAACCGGAACGTCGCTCCGGTTCGTGCCTTTCTTAAAGAAAAGCGTACCGATTCGTGAATTACGCCTATGTGCAATGTATTGCACGTACATGATATTGTTGTTCAATGTTTGGATTCAACCGGGCAAACCGGTACGCCGCTCCGGTTCGTCACTTTCGTAGTTTATAATGCTCCAGTTCATGATTAGTGATTAGTAGGACCCGAATTCACCTGTAGAGAATTTTTAAAATTATTATTTTATTTTTTATACAATAATATACATATTAATAAACTTTTTTTAGATAAACATGATTTTGTTTCATTTATGGTATTTTTATTATTATATGGTATTTCATTTTCATCTATGGTACCTACTCGTAGATGATTTGGAAAGGGACCCTTATTAATCTGGACATGTAGAGCGAATGAATGAAGAAAGGAGTGTAAGGCGAATATATGGCGCGAAAGTGAATGGTAAAAGTCGAGGACGCTCGACAAAGACATGGCACGATCAACTGAATCAAATACTTAAGTCAGTATGAATGTGAATGAAGCAAGTAGTGTGTGTTACGACAGAGCTGTGCGGCGGTCCATCCTCTCTGGATAACCCAGCTGAAAACGGCGTTATGGTTAGTTGGTTAGATAGTACTCGTATGTAATATTGAGCATTTTGTATGTACGGTAAAGTAACCTGCGTACTTTATTACTATAAATAATTTCCTTTCTAAGCTCGTATGTAGGTACCTACGTAGGAGTGTGAATTTTTAAAATTTGGAGCTAACGAATGTGTTTAGAAAATTATTAAAAAAAAAGAATCTTTTTAAATCCCTACCTACCTAAAATAGTACTTGTAATGTAGGTACGTTAATAGACATTATTCCACATTTGAAAAGGGTGGATTAAAGCAACTAATATTTTTTCTTGGCAAGTCAAGTTACATCCCGTGATTTTTCACGGGAGACAACAACTAGTTAACAAAATAAATTATTGCAAAAAAATGAAAATAAATAATATCAATATCATGACAATGTGTTACCATTATATTAGCATTACACAATATCTCATATCTTCTATCAATAAATAATCTCCATCTTAAAACCGTTCGAAATAATTATCATAATAAATATTTAATACTGTGAAGTAAGTTAAACACATCTTGATCTGAATTTGGATGGTGCAAATTGTATTTAATAGCAAGTACCTACCTGCATATCTTGTCTCGAAAAATGCTTTTATTGTATTTTGTGGCAAATCTGGTTCTTCAAATTCTGATCGGAATACATTTTAAAATTTTGGCATGAGCACAAAATGAGTTGAAACAAAAAATCGTGTTTTCGAGTCGGCATGACGGGGCAATTTCAGTGTTATCGCCAAAAGCGCAAAGAGTGCGCGATAACTCCAGAATTGTATGGTCAGTTCATAAACAGTCGTTCGTTTTTTAAATGTTGTCGGTTCTGTATCTACGAATATTTATTTTTTTAAGTGAAGAATATGCACGAGTATAAAAGGTTCTGCGTCGAAAACATATGGAATATTCAATGACTGGAAAAATCACAAATTAATTCCATACCACAAACACTAAAATAAACTCCTTTTTTCAAGGGGAAATTTTATTAAATTTGAATGCTATTAACTTTGAGAGAAATAGGCAAACCTTGAAAAAATTGTTGGTCCAAGAGGTGAATATAAATGATCGTTAATTTATTATTTATTAAATTAAATTTATTATTGAAGATAGGATTATAATGCACTACAAAATGCCAAAATATTCAGCGTGGGAGGAGGGTGCATACAAAAAAATAATATTGGGCGTTCCCACAATACAAGACACAATATAAAACAGTAGCATAAGATCACAATGAGATAGCAATATATAACATTTAAATTATAACAAAGGAGCAGCGATAAAGATACAGATAATAATATGAATCGAAAGAGACAAACGTCAACTGAGAAGATGATTGAGGAATAATGCGAAATTTTATGAGTTAACGGAAAATATACCTACTATTGGACTACTGGAAAAATTTAAAGATTATATAAGTAAAAACATTAACAGCTTTTTTGATTAGATGACGTCTTCTCAGGATAGCCAAGATAGATGAGACTAAATGAAGTGAACCTTGAGAATTATATAATTAATGATGACCTAAAGACGTTTAAATGCAAAAAAATCTCCAAAAGCAACATTTGTTAAGAAAAAACCACTTTACGGGCAAAATGCGAGCCTTGGGGTAGGAAATTGGATACCGTTTTCTCAGGCTCTATGGGACCGAATGAAGTGATGTTTCATCAAGATAATCAAGTGATGTCATCTAGAAACAATAGACAAGAAACCAGTAATAGACAATAGAAGAAAGAAAGAAGTAGTTTTTCTACACGGTATAATTTTTGCTATATAATAATGGAGGAGTGGGTTATGTGGTTGGGAGAGCTGTCCCGAATAAAACTATTGAAAAAAACGTGACTATTATTTGGTACATTTATCGCTAGCAACCCCCCCCCCCCGACGAGGAATTCTGCGATTGATCTGTTACTTCGATTGAACTGTTCACCGTGAAAGGTTCATTTTGAAGAACTAGCAATTCGTGAAGCATTCACAAATCTGTGAAGCTTTTCCCATCGCTACTAAAAATATACTTCATTGTTTCATTCAAACTACGAACTACAATCGAAGTAAAGAAGTAAAAGTAAAAGTCGTTCTTTGAAGGAGTTCCTGCGAAGCGGTCACAACGCTATATGATACTACAGATTTGTGAATGCTTCACGAATTGATACTTCTTCAAAATGAACCCTTCACGATGAACCCTTCAATTGAAGTAACATATTAATCACAGCATTCCTCGTCGGGGAGGGAGAGGGGGGGGGGTTTGTTTCTTAATAATTTTACTCGGGGCAGCTCTCCCAACCGACAGGACACAAAGAGAACAACAATAATTTTTAAGCAAAGATATAAAACGGTTTTTATTTTTTAATTCTGTACTTTTTACTATGTTAATAATTACAGAGAACAACAATAATTTTTAAACAAAGATAAAAAAGGTTTTTGGATAAAATAGAAAATAATAGTAACCACAATTATTTCTGATCAGGGCAGTTCTTCTAGCAACAAAAAAATATTTTTAAACATAATTGCCATAACATTCATTAAACCGTCAGGACACACAAAGATAACAACAATGATTTTTAAACAAAGATTAAAGAAAATAATTTAAAAAAAAAAAAAACTTAAAGAGAACAACAATAATTTTTAAACAAAGATAAAAAAGATTTTTGGATAAAATAGAAAATAATAGTAACCACAATTATCAGGGCAGTTCTTCTAGCAAAAAATAATAAATTAAACATAATTGCCATAACATAGATCAAACCGACAGGACACAGAAATATAACAACAATAAATTTTAAAGAAAGATTAAAGTTAAATAAATTTAAAAAAAAACTGCACTATTTATCATCGGAAAGGTTTACATTTAAAAATAATAGTTGTGAAACTTTACTTCCACAAAGGCGGTTGCTGTTTTCCGTGATGGTTTGTCCCGCCTTGGAAAATATCCGTTCGCTGGGTACCGACGTCGCGACCACACACAGCCTTTTCTTCATTATCTGGTATAATCGGGGGAGCGTCATTTTTCTTTCTTCCCACCAAACAAGCGGATCTTCAGTTAGCGTGATCCTTCCTTAAAATAAGCCCATATTTCACTTTTCTTTCTCGTTGAACGGCCATCCATAATTTTAGGTAGAGATTATAATATAGTCCTATTGACAAAACAAGCACAGAAATCATAAGCAACTGTCACGGGTACGTGCGAGGGAACGGATAACTAAAAAGATATTTCATTGCTTCATTCATTCTTCGAACTAAAATCGAAGAAGAAGGGAATGAACAATTGAACTGTGGATGATGCAATATTTCAGTCTTTCGAACGAATGAAAAATTGAAGTTCGAAGTAGATGCCATAGATCGTTCAAGCGGAAGTACCAACTTAACCAACTTCAATTGAAGTATTTGTTCAATGAAAAATGAATGAAGTTGGGACTGCTGTCAAAAGAAGTACTTCTTTGAAACAGTTCTTTCAAAACTGTCACAACTAGCGTTGGGAAAAACTTCAATGTTTTGTGAATGCTTCACGAATTGTTAGTTCTTTAAAATGAACCCTTCGAAGTGAACCCTTCAATTGAAGTCGAACTCGCGAAAAAATAAGATTTGAGAGAAGAAGGATTGATCCGCCTGTTTAGCGTTGGAAAAAACTTCAGAGTTTTGTGAACGCTTCAGGAACTGCTAGTTCTTTGAAATGAACCTGTCGCGGTGAACACTTCAATTGTAGTCGAACTCGTCAAAAGATAGTACTAGTCGGCAGAGATCCCAAATCGAAAAGTGCTAGCAAATCAACAAAAATTCCTCTCCGAAAAAAAAGCACTAGTCGGTAGAGATTTGAAATCGAAAAGTACTAGCAAATCGACAAAAAAATCCTCCCCAAAAAGTGCTAGCAAATCAACAAAATTTACTAAAAACGGAATTGCAGGTCGGAATCGCCTTCAAATCGGTGCTGCTTCAAAAGTACTTCTTTCAATGGAATGAAGTTAATGAAATGAATGAAGGCTAAAATGAACTACCACCTTCAATTGAAGTGTTGGTTTAGTGAAATGAAGTTCATGAAATGAATGGAAGCTAAATTGAACTGCCACCTTCAATTGAAGTATTTGTTCAATGAAATGAAGTTATTAAAATGAATGAACGCTAAAATGAACTAACGACTTCAATTGAAGTATTTGTTCAATGAACAATGAATGAAGTACGAACTGTTGCCAAAAGAAGTAGTTCTTTGAAACAGTTCTTTCAAAGCAGTCACAACGCTAGTATTTATCATCACTTTCCCGTTTCTTCGCAGTCGGCAGTGTCGCTGTGTGTCGCCGCTCCTGTCAGTCCTGTCATCGAAGATATTAAAGGTTATCTGACCGGCCCTCACAATGCTGCGTACGCTAAACACCGCTTTTAAAATCAAAAAAGCATCATTTTCCTCGTTGCCAGCTCCCAATAAAACGCCAGAGATCTTATACACTGGGGTGAGTACCTTTCATTATCATTTTAACCTATTTATTTATGTGGAAATCGACAAAAACAGCCTGTAAAGTGCGCGCATGCTGACTATTTTTTTGGTTATGATAACACAAGTTGTGATTTATGCGCGTTTGCTGTTTTTAATACATTATTACACTTGTAATCCAACTATTTTCGTGTTTGAATGTGAAGTTTTATGAAGTATTGTGAAGTGATAAAGAAATGTGACATTTCGGAACAATATTGAATACGTAATCGGGAATATGATAAAAAGCCGGTACAATCGAGTTCACAGCTCCACGGCCGGTATTTATTTTTATATTATTAGCCACTGTAACGGCGTACCGCTGATAGCTCATTAACTTGTATGTTGTCATATCTCCTGCTTTCTCATTATAAAATAATCAAGTAACAATGTAACAGAATGATAGGTTACAACTTTTAGTGCAGCTTTCAGCGGTAGAAACATACTCGTGCTAAACTAAAACGCAAATCTCTGAAAAACATTATTTTGATAACTAAATAATACTCTTAAGTACCTATATATCGTCGTTGGAAAGGCAAAGGGGCAACACTTTGGTCAAAAATGAGTTAAATATGCAGTTGTAATCAGTTTATTTTTCTGCATCGAATGCTCGGACTCTCGTTTGATTCTGAAGACTTTTGTGGCCCTTCAGCCATCTAAAATATATTTACCATTTGGGAGAAGGCTTGACTCAAGCGACACATGTTTGAGACTTTTTTTTAAGCTTTTTGTTGCTTTAGGACACTTCTTAGTGGTAAGACGCTCGACTACGAATCCCAAGGTCGCGGGTTCAAACCCTTTATTTAATTAATATGTGTCATAACACATTTAATTCATATAAAAATGATAAAAAGTATATTTGCGGCACGTTCCAGAGTGGTAGATACTTTAAGTATCGCCCTGGTGAAAGACCACCATTCAGAATCAAAACTTTGCTTGAAATGGCTTTAGCCGTGTTTGGTGACCAGATCTGAATAGCCAAGTACTTCCCAACCTTCCTCTTCTCAATCTCCTTCCCCTCCCCATTACCTTCAGCCTCACAACATACCCTATTTGGGGATGCCATAGTCTTACTGGCTCTAGACAGTTGGGAGCAGTTGAGACTCTTGTGCGGTATTCATATAAATAAAATTGAGATAACTTTTTTTTTCAAAATCCAACCAGGTAAAACACAAAAAAACTTTGAAGTGCTCTGGTGTAAACTTCCCAAAATGGCGCTTCAGCCCTTTTGCCTTTCCGGCGAAGATATGTTGTTCCTCCAAGCCTATATTCAATGAACTTGAAATTTTCAAGGAGACTTTTGTATGCATTTGGTAACAGGTTTTTTAATTATTTTTATTTATAGTTTTTGTGTTCAATTTGTAGAACTCGATTTTAATTTTTATATAATTCAATTGAATTAAATTTAACATCATTATTATTGAGTTCTGCTATTTTAAGTTTTTTTATTTTTGTTTTTAGTGACAGCTGTTTCGGCGTTTAAGACAGTTTGACAATGGCCTTAAACGCCGAAACAGCTGTCACTAAAAACAAAAAAAACTTAAAATAGCAGAACTCAATAATAATAATATTAAATTTAATTCAATTGAATTATATAAAAATTAAAAGGTTTTTTTAAAATCAATAACAATGTTTGTTTGCTTTAATAATAATAATAAAGTTTTATTCCAGAAGGTATGCAGGAGTAGTGCAATGCAATACCTTCCATAATTGATATCAATACATTGTAATAATAATAGTAACAAATAAAAATGAACAGAAATTCATAAGTTTCTTCAATTCATAAAGTTCTTTACTGTGCACCTGTTGTTTGAGATAATAATGTTAAACATTATTGTTGTGTTTTGATGAACAATAATGTTTAACATTATTGACTCAACTGGATTACCAACATCCAGATATAAACCAACGACGACTTTCTCTTACCATACGAACTTGATATTACTTACTTTAAACTAATTTCCTCACTAGTTACTTAGGTAGTACTAGGTACTTAGATGCGTGCAATTAGAATTGACCCAACAACACAGACTTAGTAATGTGTGTATTGGTGCTTATGTATACACCTCCGACAGTGACGCCCTTGCTAAACGTCACTGAGAAACGGTATTTTGTTTAGCCTACGCCTACTTATTGTCATCAGCGAAAAATGTACAACGAGTGTATTATACACTGTTCGAATTTAAATTATCCCTTTTAGAAGTAACAAGTTTGAAACATGCTGTATGCAAGCAATGCATCTGCGTGAGTACTGTGTTCGCCTCAACTCTGGTTGCGACACCTATAACGGGCCGGTTTCGTCTGTTTCAAGACTGCTTTGTCGAATATTTATTTATTATTGTACAATATTAAGCACCCTTGAGGTGATATCATCCGGCGACTCCGCCCACTACGTTTTGTTATGTGACATAACAAAACGTAGTGGGCGGTTTTTTAGGTTATATCCACAGAGCAATAATATACAAGAGAGAGCGCTGCTGTAGTCAGTTTTGATGAGCTTTGCCGGACTCGGCTAGACCTGGGCATGGCTAGGACTAGGGCTAGGGTATATATACATCCATTCATAGCACATGTCGACATAATGTTTTTGTTTATTCGTATAACCACTTTTTCACAGTACAGTATTGTTAAAAACAAAAATATAGCATATAACCTAAAAAACTGTTGACATTTATGTCGCATATCAGAACGTGTAGGCGGAGTCAACGGAGACGCGGGACACGAATAACATCCTTACAATACTTTAAAGCGGTGTGATAATTTGGGAAATTTTCTTGTCTCTTTCTTTCTCATGGTGCACGACGTAAAACCCGGAGAAAGTGATTTATCCCAAGTTTGTATAGGTTGGGTAAAAAGAATTAGCTCTCTCTCCACATATTGTTACTTCAAGGTTATATCCTACATTTTTGTTTAAAACAATACTGTGACAAAGTGGTTATACAAATAAATAAAAACATTATGTCGACATGTGCTATGAATGGATGTATAAATACCCTTACCCTAGCCACGCCCGAGTCGGGAAAAATCATCAATCCTGACTACACTAGCGCTCCCTCCTGGTATATTATTGCTCTGAAGATTTAACGGTTGGTTTTCAACAATCCTTAAAATAATGTATAAACTTAGATCATTACTCCGAGGTATAAACAAATAAAGAAACGCAGCACATCCGGGTTACAAATAACCTGACAATATTTGACAAACTCCTACTACTATCATAAGCTTGCTTTATGTAATGATGGAGGATTTAGCTAGCAGAGAATTAAACCCGCGACGCCTGGGTGGGAACCCGACGCTGTGCACCACTACGTCACTAAGCGTTCGGTCGTGTTTTTTCTATCCCCTTGTTACTATTTCATTCTACATGCTCAATACATTGCGCAAGAGTAGAGCCCCGCACGGAAAAGGGGCCCCTAAAAATATGTTATTTTCTGTGTTTTTTTTTCTATTTTAATATTCTTTGAAGATTGTTAATATTCTTTCAGTAATCAATATCATAAATTGTTTAACGTATAGGTGTTTTCACTATTCTAGTGTTAATAATAACTTTTGCATAACTAAAAAGCAAAAAATATTGTTTAAACATGACGAACATGATAATTTATGACACTGCTCAGAAAGTGCAGTGTCATTTCATAACTTATCAATACAAATGGACACCTATTAATAATAGTAATAATAATACCTGGATAATGAATATAGCGCCATTTTTTTGTGAAATATCACCTCAACGGCACTTGAAATGTTTGGTGACTTTGTATTTGATTATATTTTATTGTACCCGAGCAATATTTACATAATTTTATCTTCTTAAATATAAACTATTATATAAAGCAGATGTTTTTTACGAAGTAACAATAAAGGCTGATTCACACCAACGTCCGGATCCGCTCAGTGCCGATACTGTTCCGCAAGAGAGCTTATTGATATGGTATGAATATCAATCAAGGAGTATGTGCCAAGACAAAGTTGTGTGGCAGTATATCCTTCTGCCCACCCTTGTGATATTTAACTACTTATTTAGTTAAATAATTATTTTGAAGTGTAAAAATACTTACAACGCAGATTTTTTTTTAAACCATTTTTTTTTCACTAAATAATATTTTTGATAATTAATAATCAATAAAAATATTATTTAGTGATAAAAAATGGTTTTTGATAAAAAAAATCTGCGATGTTAGTATTTTTACAATTCAAAATAATTATTTAACTAAGTAGTTAAATATCACAAGGGTGGGCAGAAGGATATACTGCCACATAACTTTGTCTTGGCACATACTCCTTGATCGATATTCATACCATATCAATAAGCTCTCTTGCGGAACAATGTCGGCACTGAGCGGATCCGGACGTTGATGTGAATCAGCCTTAACTCTCCAACTGTTAGCTCTGACCTCGGAGTAATGTGGCTCTGACGTCATGAAAATGTTAGTTAAAATTTATTTGGCTAACCGCCCACTTTTCAAGTATTTTTTTCCACCAACATTAAGGATCATATCACCAACGGAAAAACTTGCACTTCTACAATGGTTACCTACCAAATACACATTGATGTATTCATGATGTTATATTAATGATTGTGTTGATTTCCTTAGATCTTCATCAACAATGAGTGGCACAAGTCGGTATCTGGCAAGACCTTCCCAACCATCAACCCTGCTACGGGGAAGGTCATAGCAGAGATCCAGGAGTCTGATGTGAAGGATGTTGAGAAAGCTGTCAACGCAGCAAAAGAAGCCTTCAAGTAAGAACATAATTAAATTCTTGTAAGATTTAAGTTTGTTATTGTTGCTGAAGATATATACATAGCCTGTTCAAAAGAAAAGGTGAATTTTGAATTTTCGCGGGCTGTGTATATTCGATTATCGATTTTTTGTTGTTGTTATGTTGGTACACATATGTTTATCATATGTTAGCATTATCAGCCATTTTGGATTAGTGGTTTGTTTTTGACAACTGGAAAGGTTAGTCACGTTTTTGTGTGTTCTTCGATTTTTTACTTTTGAAAAAATGGATCAAAGAATAAAATCCATGATTTGTTTTTCCACAACTCCAGGACGCTCATCGTCATTAACATCTTCTCGGCCTTCTGTAAAGCGCTTGTACCACTTATAAACACTTTTTGAGACAAAGTAGACTCGCCGAATGCCACAGTCAACATTTTAAGTGCGTTGGAGCCAAATTCCATTTTTAACGCAAAATTTAATACATATTCTTTGATCCATTTTTTTCAAAAGTAAAAAATCGAATAACACACAAAAACGTGACCAACCTTTCCAGTTGTCAAAAACAAACCACTAATCCAAAATGGCTGATAATGCTAACATATGTGTACCAACATAACAACAACAAAAAATCGATAATCGAATGTACACAGCCCGCGAAAATTCAAAATTCACCTTTTCTTTTGAACAGGCCTCGTATATATATTTAAAATAGTGACTAACATTCACAGTTCACACATTCAAATTTAGTGCTATATGGGCTAATATTACATACTAAATTGCGGGAACGGCTCAATTTTTTAACCACCATAGCGACCAATTTCTTGTAAAAATATTACAAAATCTAAGATTGGCAATAAATTACAACTTTGTATTGAAATACAAAATATTTTTTTTTAATGTAAATTAGGCATTAAAATATATAAATGGATAAAAAAATGTGTTTATTTTAGTGTAGCACAGCTTCAGTTACGATATCTATTGAATCTTAGGTTTTTTTCGAGGTTTTCTCAGGAGGTATAGCTGGCGCAACGAGAGTTGAAACAAACAATACATGCATAGCGTTGGGTTTATTGTGTATCGGTATACGCTCCAGTGGCGATGTATTTACGATGTGTCATAAAGAAAGAGCCCTTTGTCTTGTTTACGCCTACTTATTGTCACCAGTGGAAAAGGGACAGCAAGTGTTTATGTTGATATTGTAAATGCGTTTCCTATTCATTCGGTTCGACACGCTGTACGTAAGCTATGCATCTGTGTGAGTATTGGCCGGCACCAACTCTCGTGGCGAGACCTATACGTTGAAATGGTTTAATTTCCGAAAAATGTTTAAAACCCCTAAAAGGTTGGCAGTCCAGTCAACGAACAAACAATGTGAACCGTCGTCTATTCATTCGCGATCTTCAGTCGTGTTCGGCAAATATGACAAATCACCGACATTTTTGATGAAACCTTTATCGATGCGCTTGTGCTGGGGGCCGTTTCAATGTCAGTAAAGTATAGTGATACGACTGATAAGGCACACAACTACAAAGTGTCATGCAATGACGTTACAAATATATAGACACGTTGTAGCGCTCTCAAAGTGGCAAGCAAAAACTACGCTAGTTGGTGTGCTCGGTGTTTAAGCCGATTTAGTACTAAACTGTCACGCGTCGCTTGAAGTCGTTTACTATATCTAATCAAATTACAAAAATAAGTGCCAAAATGCCCTCGTGTGTGATGAGAAAGTTTTTCAAATACACTGCAAAGACTACTAAAAGCCAAGGAATAACATTACATTTCCCAGTACGCGCAAATTACTGCAAATTACTTATTATTTTAAACAGCACAACTATCTCCATTGTTGACCAACATAATGACGTCTTCGCGTAAGCGAGTAAGCGAAGTGCTATCTCATTCTTACCAGAGCATTCAACGCTACTAGCAAATATGGAACGCAGTCCGATCATACATCTGTTTCGTTCACACACACATATTCTATGAATGTCTATCTTTGTCATACATGATAATACATGACCGATATTTGAATGATGAATTTACTGGGAACGTAAGTGTATTTGTTACTTGCCACATTTTGTGTTAATATTCTAAGGCTATAACGTGTCTATATATTTGTAATTTCATTGGTGTCATGGGAATCGCGGCCCACATGCTTACCCGCAATTACAAAAACCAGCCCACGTTACCAATCTATAACATAAAAACCACCATCACTACGAAAGCAGTCTGTGAAGTTGAACAATTCTGCTCATGTGTCCCATTCTTTAAAATTACCACACCTAAAACAGTGATGACACGAAACTGAGATACGTTGGACATTATGCATTGGTAAGATACCAACGTGGTTCAAATTTAGTCCCCAATAACTCCTCCATAGAAATACAGAAAAGCTATTTCTCGTGGCAAATAAAATTACCCAGATGCTGACACTGGTATAACTGATAAAACATTTTTTTTTATCTCACCAGGTAAAATCGGGCGTGATAATATTATTATCTGTAAATAACAAAATAAATATTAGGTTCTATACAAATATACCACTCTAATCGTCTTTCAAGATCAGATATTATATCATGATATACGCGCGATAAAATTATGAGTGCAATCATTCAAATGAATAACATAATACTTTTTCACTATGGTAATTTATGTCAAAAGTAAGATTGATTGATGTATTTTACGTAATTACTAATCACTGAACTTGACTGTTATACAGACTACAGACGCAAAATTCCGCGGATTTTTTTTACGAATCGCACAATAGTTAGTTGGGCGTAGAGACTATTTTTATATGGTGGTCATACGTTAAAATCGATGTGATCCAAAGTCAATGACCAATCAGCATGCCCGTGCTTTGTTCCTGGCAATCGAAGTACACACACAGATATTGTATCCATTTCAGATATTAACTATATGTAAATCACTACCGCTCTGTTGATTTGATCATTTTATGTCATACGAAAATAAACTTTGGGGAAAGCTACTTTTCAGTTTATTCTCGTATGAATTTATGAAATGGAACGAGCTTGTAATTTTTAACTCCAAGATTTCAAGGTCGCAATCGGTACTTACTTCACAGAGATGTCGTGGAACCGGCCCTGGACAATCTTTTGATATTTTTCTCTAAATTTGGTGTTGCGTGTGCCTGCTTTCTGAGAACGGGCATTTTGGCATCACAAACCTTTCCCTTGCCCTTATCCCTCTTATCCCAACCTAACCCAACAGCTTTCCTCGTTTTGTTATCGCCCTTATTATTGTTGGATTAGAATGCACAACGCGATCATGAGCCACGCAAAAACATGCAGTTTTATTTTCAATTGTATTTTGTCTCCGAGTAACAGTAATGTATCTCAAACAATCAATCATATGGTAGTAATCAAAACAATGTGTAAATTAATCATTAGCGTCACTCTTTTGAGACTCATTGACTGATCTGTTAATGACAACCTCCGTGGCAACAGTTGGCGAAGCTTCACAAAAAGACGCCGGAACTTTTTTACTCTCAATGCAAACAGGAAATTATTTGTTTATTTTTTAAAACTAGGTTTGGGTCAGAATGGCGCCGAATGGATGCTTCAGCAAGGGGAAGGCTTCTTAACAAGTTGGCTGATCTTTGCGTACGAGATCAGGACTATTTGGCCGTAAGTTTATTTTTCATTATCGTCTTATGACTTTGGTAAAACCACAGTGACCTCTGGTATTGGTCTAGTAAGAAACCGGTTTGTTTGTTTTTACTAGATGTCACCGTGGTCTACCAAAGACGCAAAAGGGAATCCACCTCAATTTAATGATACAACATTTAGTTGTTACATTTTGCATTAGAAATATTACAAACTCGAGGTTTTACGTTTTGCACTAGGTATAATTGCACTTTTTTTTTTACTTGTCTTACAAAATATCAAACAAAGTTATGTACGATAGTAATTTAAAAACTGGTAAGTTTTAGGAGAATATATGATGCAAAAGTAAATGGTAGAAAAGGTCGCGGACGCCTGAGGAAGACATATGACAATCAAGTGAATCATATAGATAAATTTTGATTCCGTTGACATAACCTCACTTTTAAAAGACATATTGTGTTTAAAAACAGAGTTGTTCAAAATAAAGCCTCAAATGTGGAAACAGAGCAATGTAGAAGAGCTACTAGAGCAAATGACCCTTTTGAGAAACTAAGAAAAATTCCAACCGAATTACAATTATGTTACAAAATCAGGAGGTTTTACGTTTCGCATTATATTTGTTACGAAAATAGGAGGTTTTACGTTTCGCATTATATTTGTTACGAAAGTAGGAGGTTTTACGTTTCGTATTATATTTGTTACGAAAGTAGGAGGTTTTACGTTTCGCATTATATTTGTTACGAAAATATGAGGTTTTTACGCTTTACATTATATTTGTTACGAAAGTAGGAGGTTTTACGCTGTGCATTATATTTGTTACGAAAGTAGGAGGTTTTACGGTTTGCATTATATTTGTTACGAAAGTAGGAGGTTTTACGTTTCGCATTATATTTGTTACGAAAGTTGGAGGTTTTACGCTTTGCATTATATTTGTTACGAAAGTAGGAGGTTTTAAGTTTTGCATTATATTTGTTACGAAAGTAGGAGGTTTTACGCTTTGCATTATATTTGTTACGAAAGTAGGAGGTTTTACGTTTTGCATTATATTTGTTACGAAAGTAGGAGGTTTTTACGCTTTACATTATATTTGTTACGAAAGTAGGAGGTTTTACGTTTCGTATTATATTTGTTACGAAAGTAGGAGGTTTTACGCTTTACATTATATTTGTTACGAAAGTAGGAGGTTTTACGTTTCGTATTATATTTGTTACGAAAGTAGGAGGTTTTACGCTTTGCATTATATTTGTTACGAAAGTAGGAGGTTTTTACGCTTTACATTATATTTGTTACGAAAGTAGGAGGTTTTACGCTGTGCATTATATTTGTTACGAAACTAAGAGGTTTTAATACTTAACATTATATTTGTTACGAAAATAGGAGGTTTTACGCTGTGCATTATATTTGTTACGAAAGTAGGAGGTTTTACGTTTTGCATTATATTTGTTACGTATGTCGAGTTTTTACGCCAATAAACTTTACGAATGTTGAGGTTTATTTTTGAATTATGGTTGTTACGAAACTCAAAGTATTACGGTACACTAAAAGTTTTTTTTTATACTTACATACTTACTTACTTTTTGAAATATAATAAGTAATTTCATTATTACTTAAAAACAAACTACAGTACAGTTTGACACGGTTAACTTTGCAGTTGGTGTGTTGCTAGTGTAGATATTTTGTACACAAAATCTATGGATTTAAAAAGGCAGTTTGTTCGTTAGTTCCTTGTTTGACTGCAAATTTTGTGTTTAATGTTCTAATATATTAAAGCAATTTTTGAAATACCAATATTTTTCAGAGCTTAGAGACATTGGACAACGGCAAACCCTACGCCATTGCCCATCAAGTGGACGTCAACGCCAGTGTTGCCAACCTGAGGTACCACGCCGGATGGGCAGACAAGCACCACGGCATCACCGTCCCCATCGACGGCGACTACATGGGATACACGAGGCTGGAACCCGTTGGTGAGTTCATGTCACATCATCAATTTTTATCGTAGCGGTGGTATCTCAATAAAAAAACGTGGAAAATAGATTTAGCATTCGAATCTTATGAATCTGCAGCTGGAAGCGCTGTCAGTGTCAAAACATTTACATACAAAGATGTTACTGCAAGTTATATTACCCCCAGTTAAAGAATTGTAGGAAAATTCCGCACATTGATAAGAGAAAATACCAATGTAAAACTATAGCCGCTTTCAAACAATGGCATTCCTGATGACTAAAGATTAGCTTGGTGCTGTAGCATAATACATTATACAGTGATGGATTCGTAACTATTAATACTAACAATAAAGTATTGTCTTACCACCATGAGCAATTCATCAGTGCAGTTTATTGATTCATGAAAAATATTAATTTCCCAGCACTAGAAACATAGAATATTGCGATTGGAAATTTGAGGGCCCGTTTTTTTAACAATTGTTTGGATTCATACAAAGATATTTGACCGGTCGGTAGCTGAGTGGACAAACGCATCGGATTCCCACCCGGGCGTCGTGCGTTCGATTCCTCTGCTGGCTAAGTCCTCCGTCATTGCACAAGCAATATCTTCCGCTTCTTATAATGGCAGTAGGAGTTTTTGCATATATTGTCAGGTAATTCGTAACCTCAGCGTCTTTCTTTAAAAAATATATATATATTGAAATGTGGATATATAGCAGCATCCTTAAATTGCCACGGAAAGATAGATTTTCTGCTATATATAACATATTTCTCATTAATTGAAAGATAGTAAAATATATTTAATATGCCAACTTATTTCGGACATAACTATGCCACCATCAGGGTAGTATAACAACAAAATAATAATGTCAATTTCAATCAAATAAAAACTATGTGACGAAACTAGATAGCATTTAAACATGATGTGCATAAAGTAATGTAGAGGTTCTTCATTGCACGTGAAAATATGTCAAGTCACGCTAGATAATAAGGAAGATGCTGCATCTCACGGATTTAAGTCTCTACTTGCAGTTCCGCTGAGTTGTCAGGACTGCAATCTGCCGGGTGAAGATTTCTCTGATGATAGCCAACTTCAGATAGAAAAGGTCACCAGAAGAACTGTTATGTATTTGTTTGTAGCTTATCAGTAGAAAAAAATACCTTGTTAATACTCGTTAGACCTAAAAAAATATATAGTACAATATTTGTGAGTACATATAATTTTTCAACAGACTTTCTGACAGCAAAAAGGAAAAAAGTTTTTTTGTGCTAACACTTTTTTGATAACCCCTATCGACGCGTTTAACCTTGATTATATCGAAAAGAATAACAAATAAGTAAAAAGCACCTCAAAAAATGAATGCTGGTTATTTTTCAGTGTTAATGTGTAATAGCTTGGCTAGAACCTAATAAGGTCGATCTAAGGCACCATGTATATTAAGTCTTCTAATTTGAATACAGAAAAACTCTCTTATCTATCTATCTGTGGGATTGTTTGAGCCATTTTTTAATTTCAGTCTTCAAGGGACCGTAAAAACAAAACTTCAACATGAAAACTTCACCTTATGAGTGGGTTTCAATGTAATAAAATAGTTATAATATTATTATCACAGAGTTGACATTGACACAATAAACAAATTCACATTAACACAGTTCTTGTCAGATGCAAATGTTTCATCTTCTTTAAATATTTCTCAGTGCGATATAAAATTAAATAAAGAACATGTCATGTTATTCCGCTGTACATACAATGTTTGTTTATCTGCGGTGAAACGAATTTGCGATAATGTATTTATAATGAAAACAGTCAATTATTATACATACCTATTAATCTTAAAATTTATAATTATAATTAGGTACCACACTTATGAAATATAATTACTCTTATAATTATTTCTAAACCTTGTATTTGACGTTTAAAATTATTATTTGTGTGTGTTAAAATTATCCTACTAAATTTTTCCATAATTATCCTCCTTCCCTCTCACATGTCTTCTACGAATACAAAAAAGACAGAAAATTATAGAACAACGAATATTTTCAACCAAACATTTATAGAAATTGAAGAACTTATGCTCTTTCTGAATTATCTCTTTTATTGTGTTGAATAAAAGAACATTTGATTTATGAATGGTAATTATTATATATAATTGCTCAACATCTCAAGCTGGGATATACAATGTGTATACAATGTCTTACTATATGAGTTCTATTATTCATGCCAGGGTGGGATTGGACCCTCTCCGCAAATGCTTTCCACTGACTCCGGTCCCTAGAAATTCTCTTCCAGCCCTCAGGCCTTTCTGTCCTGCCCCAATCCACTTCCACAGTCAGTTATTGCTGCCTATGGGCCACGTCCACTGGGACACAGACTCAGTTCTACTATAAAAAGATATACATAGTTTTAAATTCTATTATTTATTAAATATTATTAATTTCTTTCCAGGCGTCTGCGGAGCCATCATCCCCTGGAACTTTCCCCTGCTGATGGCTGTGTGGAAGCTGGGCCCTGCCCTGGCCGCTGGTAACACGGTAGTGCTGAAGCCGGGCGGAGCAGACTTCGCTGACGGCGCTGTACCTGGCGCAGCTGGCCAAAGAGGCCGGCTTCCCGCCAGGGGTGCTCAACGTGGTGCCGGGCTACGGGACCGCCGGCCAGGCTATCCTGCACAACAAGCACGTTGATAAGGTGGCCTTCACAGGTAATTCACATTGACATCTCCTGGTACTTCCCTGCGGCTGATAAAATAAAAAAAAAACGTACATTATACTATTCACTATAGGAAGATAATTTAAAAATTTTGATCAAAAATGTCACATTTTATTGTTGTTCTGCCAACATTTTTAAGGCAAATTGCATTTCTAAAGCAGTAGGTAACTTAGAATTGGCAACTCTACCACATGTTAATATTTTAACCCTCAAATGCACACATTTTCCTTTTGATCTGAAAAAAATCTGCATGGAATTCAAAGGGGAGCGGAACAGAATTTCTAATTTTGAAACTGTTAATTCGCGGTTGGAACTCCATTTTAATGATATAAAATTTTAAACTTTATTCCACTATTTTTTATTTAAGACCTGACCGGTTTCACCTTATGACGGGCATCTTCAGACATCTTAAATAAAAAGTAGTGGAATAAATGAAAATTTGGTATTATTAAAATCATTGGAATAGAATTTGTTTTATGACTTTTTTATTGTAGTGGTTTCGGGAGTGAACATAAAACGAACCTAGAGAAGGTATTGTGCATTGAGAAGGTAAAAAAAACAAGGTTGACACCATTTAATTTGCATAGTCAGTGTGTTATTATGAGACAGTGCATTCGTATGCGAAAATATGTAAGCTCAAAAAAATTCCTGCCTTTAGGCGACCTTATGCATTTAAGGGTTAAAGCTTAGAGTATACAAGAGGTAGCCCAAGCCAAAGCCAGTGAAGTCAGTATTGGACTTGTTTTTGATGATTTTAACATGACTCGGGGCAAATGGGCGTGGCTAAGACCAAGGCTACGGTATTTATACATCCATTCATATCACATATCGACATAATGTTTTTGTGTATTCGTATAGCCACTTTTTCACAGTATTTTTATCAACAAAAATATAGCATCTAACCTAAAAAACCGTTTAGTTGTGTCAAGTTTAGTGGCAAAATATAAAATGTGGGCGGAGTCCTGCCGTTAACCAGCGAAAATAACCAGCTTAAGAACATTACGACAGTATATAGAAGCCGTCCAAGAAATTTGTTGTCTCTTTCTCTCTCATGGTGTACGATGTAAAAACACGGAAACAGTGATTTATTACAATTTCGGATGAGTTGGGTAAAACAAATTAGCTATCCCTCCATATATTGTTCCTTCAAGGGTTAAAGTAACGCAAACATACAGCTTTTTCTTCTCCTCAGGATCGACGGAAGTGGGAAGGCTTATCCAGAAAGGTTCGGCCACCACCGGGCTGAAGAGGATCACCCTGGAGCTGGGAGGCAAGTCCCCCAACATTGTGTTTGGAGACGTGGATGTAGACTACGCCGTGGAGCAGGCTCATTTCGGACTGTTTTTCAACATGGGACAGTGCTGCTGTGCCGGTAAATTTTTATTTATCATTCTTATTACAGCCGAAAAGCCATCATCATTGTGGTTTACCCACATTTTTATTATGTCATATTGCATTTTTATTATGTCATCATCATCATCTCCACTACAACCCTTGGAGAGTACTGGCCACCTCTAGGAGCACTTCCAGTCGGTCCACTTCTTCCTTGGCTTGCTTATCTTTGATGGCAAGTCGATGTTTGGGTCCTATTTATTCTTACAACCATTTTTGAGTTCATAGTTATTTGTTTTAAATATCAACAATTACTACTGTTCATAGATGGCTTTCTAATAAATATATCCAAAGAGATTGGAAAAACATTTGTAAAAGAATAAATTAAATACATTTTTTTTGAAGCCAATGTTTCTCCACTCCGAAAACATAAAATAAACATGTGATATTATTATGTATCTAAAGATTCTGTTTTTTATTCGGTTATTTATATTTCTAGGTTCCAGGACATTTGTTCAGGACACAATTTACGATGAGTTTGTGGAGAAGAGTGCAGCGAGAGCTCAGAAGAAGAAGGTTGGAGACCCCTTCGACTTCCACACCGAGCAGGGACCGCAGGTATGCCATAATAACATGCAGTCAATCAAAGTGATATCCAGTCAATCAAAAATTTGTAGAGGTAATTTCTAGGTTATAAAGGTTAATATAGGTATAAAGGTTTTTATTTTTTGTAGATTGACATAGACCAGCGTGACAAGATTGTGTCTCTCATCAAGAGTGGAAAGGATCAGGGGGCCAAGGTGGTGGCAGGGGGCAACACGTGGGGCGACAAAGGGTACTTCATCGAGCCAACTGTCTTCGCCGATGTCAAGGACGATATGGACATCGCCAAGCAAGAGGTACTGTTCATCGCGTCTTTTACTGTAAACTTGTTCAACTTCATTAGATTTCTACTTCATCGTACCAACTGTCACGTGTTAATACAGACTCGCCTAGTGAGGCAGGTTATGTGAAAAACAAATACTATATCAAATTTATAAATCATTGTACACTTTTATATACAAGTATTTAGTTATTGTTGTTCACCATATTTCAATAAAGATCATTGTTATATAGTCCCCCTGGCTTCGGGCAGTTGGGCTCTTGTGCCGTATTCACATTTAAATAACTACCCCCGATGCAATATGCCATACATACTTTTCTTTACCCAGTTAGAATATATTTTTAAGATTTGTGGATTGTGACTTTATTGTGACGGTTTATTCTGCAGATTTTCGGTCCAGTTCAACAGATTCTGAAGTTCTCTTCGATGGAGGAAGTTCTCCACCGAGCCAACGATTCGGAATATGGATTGGCCGCAGCTGTTTTCACCAAGGATATCGACAGAGCTAACTACATGACGATGGTAATTGATTAATAATCTCACTAGAGCGAGTTTTACCACTGTCTTAAAAAAAATTATCGATCAAACAAATATTACAAAAGACATTATCATAAATATCATCAAATGAAAAGGATCTGCTGTATTCACCACTACCTACGAGCTTACTTCTATATGGGTCTGGTGGTTTTACGAAAATTCTATTGTTAGTTTTAAGGTAGTAGTACATCTGCATAGTTCCCGTAAGTACTCAGGTCATAGGCCTATGGTGTTAAGGTTTTAATTTATCCAAGCCTCCTTCCTATCAAGGCGGGACAGTGGCACTATTGGAGTTTCTTCATCTTAATATTTCCTACAGCCATTGGTATTTTCAACTCCCAACAGATGCATGTGTCTCCTGAGGTGACAGTGTTCTGTCAATAGTCCTACTAGCTTCTAGTAGTTATCTGGTTAAGTACTAATAACCAAACTAATTATTTTTCAGGGTCTGCAAGCAGGAACTGTCTGGATTAACTGCTATAACGTGTTTGCCCCCCAACTGCCTTTCGGAGGTTACAAACTCTCAGGACACGGAAGGGAAAATGGACCTTACGGCATCCGAGCCTACACTGAGATCAAGACTGTCATCACTAAAGTATCTCAGAAGAACTCGTAAACATTTACCCATCGATTGAATTAATCTGAAAACAAATTTTATTGGTATGTTACCTATCACTTACTCTTGATTATTTTTATAATGTTACACAGTGATATCAGCAAAAACACATTCACGTAACAAGTTTTTTTACTCATAGTAAATTTCCTATACAAAATGTTAAAAGACCAATGATAATTATTTATAATTTTAGTTAATCTTTTTCATTTCAAATAATGTGTTTTATAAAATTTGCACCATCTTATTTTGTTTACACGAATTTTATATACCCATATGAAAATGCTTCTACGAGAACATAGTACTTATACAAACTTATTTTAATATAGATTAAAGTATCCAAGTCATATATAAGCCATTTTTATACATAAAATAGTATTTAAGAGCAAATAAAGAGGAATTGATAAAATGGTATATCTGTGTTTAATTTATTTTACCTGTGGGACATTTTTGTAACTAAAGGCAATATGGTCAAATGTCGTCCTCATATTTTATCCCATAATTATTATTTTAAATATGTATAGGTATTACAGTGTTGACCTGATTCAAAAAATACCATGGGTAAGTTGTTGAGCATTCTGAATGTTATTTTGTTTTAAAATATGGCCAGAAGTAAACAAATCCACTGGGTGGGAGACGCAGAATGGAAGTAAGTAAACCAGTGAAGATGCTTCTATTAAACTTGTAGCACAAAGGTGTTTTAGGAGGTCTAATCTTAGGCGGCTGGATGGTGATGAGGCAAACATCGCAGCCTGAGGAACTAGAGAAAAATAGCAGAAGTGGAGGTGGTCAATACCCCAAGGGTTGTAGCACTGATGATGTGTGTATTTAAGGACATTAGCTTTTACATAAATATTAAGATATTGCCACAATAAATCCTATTTAAAATACAAATAATAAAACTGCTATTTTTTTATATGGTTATATTAAAACAATTAACAAAATTTACCTAAACTAGCCAATGGTAGCAATCTGGTAATAAATTCATATTATTGGTTCCTACCGGTTATGATTAATAAATTGATTTGTGAATTAGAAACTATTTTTGACAACCTTAACTTATTTTCAATAAATTTATAAAATATTGTAAACGCGTGAATTGAAATGGGCTCGCCCAAAGATGTTATTCCTATACCTATTCGTGTTAACAAGTGTAATTACCTAAATGCGTAATTAAACCCTTAAATATTCATACGAGTTTTATTTTCACGTTTATAATATATTTGATAATCGAATATTTTTAGGTGCTGGTTACATAAAAACATTTTAGGCGATTTTGTGATCATTTAAATAGTTTGAATTTATAAAGATAAGTAATCTTAAAGTGCTCTCACTTGCTCATAAAAAATAATGTAAATTATGGACATAATAATTCGAAAATAATTTTAAAATATTCAGGCAGGAATAAAATATTAATTTGTAATTTGCCGCCCATTTGAAGGATATGTAAGGTTTCTTCTTAAAACGATTTTATTTTATTATTATGACTGTTTATAGCTTTTAAAAGTAAAACATATTTTTTAATGTAGTTTTTTGTAACGTTTTTGACTTTAATAAAACATAAAAATCAAATTCATGTCCCATATTCATTTTATTTACAACGTTGCCAACAGTACCAACATTTAACTTATAATGTTAAGGGTTGGCAGCATTGCAAGTATCGTTAGGGATGGTATCTGTATATAATAAAATTTTGTAATATCCGATATTTTTGTTAAAGTGTTCAAAGTTGAATGGGATATCTGTGTTCATTAAATAAACTGGTGAAAATACAATTCATTCGAATTTCAATGAAACAAATAAATTACATTTATAACAATTTAAAAAGATAAGTTTGTTTATACCACTTTATTTCAATCTAATTGTTGCATCGTAATAATAATTTTCATTTATTATTTCGATGAAAAATTTGAACTCCCCTATCTTTATTAAAACTATGATCCGTGATAAAAGATGTTTGGAAAATTCCGAAAATAAATAAATTATTTAAGCGTCTTTTTTTGGTTTATACATTATTTTTTTTCTCTATTACCCTTTTATATTGTTATTATTATGTATTAAATGTATTTAAAAAAATCACATTCAAATTGATTATAAGTTTATGACAAATGATTTTGCCAGAAATAAATCTCTTTATTCAGACCCTTTGACAAATTATCTATCTTGGGCAAAGGATGCTTAAAATATAGCCAAAATAAAATAAACCGATATCAAAATTATTAATCTTGTTGAAAATGCGATTGTATCGGATAAAATCGATTATAAAACGCAGTTCCTTAAAACGAAGCAAACATTGTGGTGCATTTCAGTTGGGTCAATAATAAAAATACGCAGTTAAAATTTCAGTTGTCAAGTAGCGAAAGAACGTAGTAAAGCCAATTTGGATCTCCGCTTTGACTGGCAGTGCACGTCTTCAGAGCTGTAAAGTGTGGATTGCTGACTACAATCAAAATTTTTAAGTAAAGGTAATTTACAAAGCTATATTCCTTTCTACATATTTCTTTTGGATCGTATTGCCTCTATTATTGTTTTGATTTTTCTGCCTAGTATCAACAAGCGACAAGGAAGATTCAATAAATTTTCTTTGTGCAGGCGCCATCTTGCCATTGCTTTCGGTCATATTTATAACCATAATTTATCTATCCTATACGACTACTGACACTTAACGTGAGATTTATTCTAGATTAAATCAATCCTAATCAATTATCATGTTTTATACCGCTGATTCCCCGTTGTGATTTCCTTTGTCAGCCGTTCGACGCCATCTTGTTATTGTTGTGGTTGACGAAACTGGTATCGATCTTGCTTTTTAAAGTTTATAATATTTTATTTGTTCACAGATCACAATCATGCAGATTTTCGTGAAAACTTTGACGGGAAAGACGATCACATTGGAGGTTGAGCCCTCGGATACGATCGAAAATGTTAAGGCGAAAATTCAAGACAAAGAAGGAATCCCTCCAGATCAACAACGTCTTATCTTCGCTGGAAAACAATTAGAAGATGGCCGCACCCTTTCCGATTACAATATCCAGAAGGAGTCAACCCTCCACTTGGTGCTCCGCCTACGAGGAGGAATGCAGATCTTCGTCAAGACATTGACTGGCAAAACAATCACACTGGAGGTCGAGCCATCAGACACCATTGAGAACGTAAAGGCCAAAATTCAAGACAAGGAAGGTATCCCTCCAGATCAGCAGAGGTTGATCTTCGCCGGTAAGCAGCTGGAAGATGGACGTACCCTGTCAGATTACAACATTCAGAAAGAATCTACCCTCCATTTGGTGCTTCGTCTCCGAGGAGGAATGCAGATCTTCGTCAAGACATTGACTGGCAAGACTATTACCCTCGAGGTAGAGCCCTCAGACACCATTGAGAATGTGAAGGCTAAGATTCAAGATAAGGAAGGAATTCCCCCAGATCAGCAGAGATTGATCTTCGCCGGTAAGCAGCTGGAAGATGGACGTACCCTGTCAGATTACAACATTCAGAAAGAATCTACCCTTCATTTGGTGCTTCGTCTCCGAGGAGGTATGCAGATCTTCGTTAAGACCCTGACTGGCAAGACCATCACCCTCGAGGTAGAGCCCTCCGACACCATCGAGAATGTGAAGGCTAAGATCCAGGACAAGGAGGGTATTCCTCCAGATCAACAGAGGTTGATCTTCGCTGGAAAACAGCTGGAAGATGGGCGTACCTTGTCTGATTATAACATCCAGAAGGAATCCACCCTCCACTTGGTGCTCCGTCTCCGAGGAGGTATGCAGATCTTCGTTAAGACCCTGACTGGCAAGACCATCACCCTTGAGGTTGAGCCTTCAGACACCATCGAGAATGTCAAGGCCAAGATCCAGGACAAGGAGGGTATCCCCCCAGATCAGCAAAGGTTGATCTTCGCCGGTAAGCAGCTGGAAGATGGGCGTACCTTGTCTGATTATAACATCCAGAAGGAATCCACACTTCACTTGGTGCTCCGTCTCCGAGGAGGTATGCAGATCTTCGTCAAGACATTAACTGGCAAGACTATTACCCTCGAGGTAGAGCCCTCAGACACCATTGAGAATGTGAAGGCTAAGATTCAAGATAAGGAAGGAATTCCCCCAGATCAGCAGAGGTTGATCTTCGCTGGCAAACAGCTGGAAGATGGGCGTACCTTGTCTGATTATAACATCCAGAAGGAATCCACCCTTCACTTGGTGCTCCGTCTCCGAGGAGGTATGCAGATCTTCGTTAAGACCCTGACTGGCAAGACCATCACCCTTGAGGTGGAGCCCTCCGACACCATCGAGAATGTGAAGGCTAAGATCCAGGACAAGGAGGGTATTCCTCCAGATCAGCAGAGGTTGATCTTCGCCGGTAAGCAGCTGGAAGATGGACGTACCCTCTCAGACTACAACATCCAGAAGGAGTCTACCCTCCACCTTGTCCTACGTCTGCGTGGTGGTATGCAGATCTTCGTCAAGACCCTGACTGGCAAGACCATTACCCTTGAGGTTGAACCTTCAGACACCATCGAGAATGTGAAGGCTAAGATCCAGGACAAGGAGGGTATCCCTCCAGATCAGCAGAGGTTGATCTTCGCTGGCAAACAGCTGGAAGATGGGCGTACCTTGTCTGATTATAACATCCAGAAGGAATCCACCCTTCACTTGGTGCTCCGTCTCCGAGGAGGTATGCAGATCTTCGTTAAGACCCTGACTGGCAAGACCATCACCCTTGAGGTAGAGCCCTCCGACACCATCGAGAATGTGAAGGCTAAGATCCAGGACAAGGAGGGCATTCCTCCAGATCAGCAGAGGTTGATCTTTGCTGGCAAGCAGCTCGAAGATGGTCGCACTCTCTCTGACTACAACATCCAGAAGGAATCCACACTTCATTTGGTGCTGCGTCTTCGCGGTGGCAACTAAGGTTCATCAAATTTCATTTCCATTCAAATCTATTATGCTTTTATTGTAACCGACTTTTTGAAACATTTTTCAACATGTAACATTTTTTTCTAAATTCTGCCTTAAATTTTGCAGGCCTCAATTTAACTTTTTTATTTTGCAATAATAAATAAACTTTCAGATAAAGTTGGTCGTCTTTTTATTATTATTTATTGATAACTAAAAAAGAAATCAAACCTTATTTAAATCCCCGAATATATATAACTAATGTAAAAAAGAACTATCCCTTCTGTTTGTGAACAGATGGAAAGGCATTTTTTTGACTGAAACTACAGTGGAACCTCTTTATTCATCATTAAATCTGTTCCAGGGGACCTAACGAATAAAGCAACAGTTTTTCCCATAGTGGCTAGTTCACACAAGGACAAAACAATGCTGTCTTGTCCTTGAAAAAACTTATGTCAATTTATATAAATATAATAAATTTTATTTGTGGTTGCCGGGCTTTGAACCGCAATTTCGGAAAGTAGTAATAGCTCTTACTTTTCCAAAGGTACCCCACTTATGAAATAAAGGGCAGACCAATAAGGAGATGAGTTTATTATTTGGAATCAAGATCAATTAAATAAAAAGTTTAACAATTTTATTAAAAAATAAACAAGTTCATAATAAATTACCATTAAAATTACAACAAAATTAACATACTATTTTAAGATTTTATATAACATTCTAAACACATTTGAAAATGACTAATGGCAACAAATCATCTACTGCCCTTATGGAATATAACCATAGTAAAACAGATGTGCGAGGATAGTATGCGTGTATTATTGTTTAGATACCACATACCAGTCTAAGAATACCATAGAATGAAGAAGAAGTATTATGCAGGCGTATTTCGTATGCCATAAGTATGGGAGTTCTCTCCTTACATTTCAAAAATTGCCCATTACTGTTCGCGTACTTTTAAAAAATGCCATGTTGTGCGGTGAGTATGTGCAAAAATCAAAGCAGGTATGTGAACCTAAAGCAAGGCGGAATCTCATACCATCGATAAGTTAAAGATTGTGTATTTGATAGCTAAAGACTTCAAATGCAAAAAATCAGTGTTGGTCGCTGCATAAAAAACATGTTTTGACAGGTTCTATGGAACACTGAGTTAGGATGGGGCCGTAAGAAATGGCGATGTACAATGTCAGGAAAAATAAGAGAGACAGATACACATTTATTAAGGGTAACTATTTTAACCTTCAAATGTGCTTCTAAATGCCATATTCTGTCCCTTTCCTGTTCCCCTCACCCCAATCCAAAAACTAATGTTTCACTAGGGATATTTTTTACTCAGTTATTATTCAGTGCACGGTACAAAATATAAATTACTTTGCCGACCTTTCTTTAACTAGCCTAAATTAAATGCATTCATTTTAGTACGCCAGTAAAAGTGCTAAGTATGTAATAAGTGGAAGAGTCAGGTTATCAACTTGGTCTGTTTTTGCCTCAATTGTGGAATTTGTAATGACTGCACCCACGCAAATAACAGCAATCCACACACCGGACTCGATAAAACCTGGAAAATAATCAACTTAGTAAGTGGTTGTATTTTATAAGATGTAATTATAATATTAAAAAACAACAAAATTGTATACATATTCCAAAACACATCATTTTGGATGTGGTAATAGTTAACAATTGCTACAAGTGCCATCTGTTGAAGGTTTTGGTTGGGATATTGGGTCTACATCAGCGGTTGGGGAACCGGGGTGAATTACCCCGAATGGGGTAAAAATGTTTTTTCTTGGGGTAATAAGGAAATTTTTCTAGGTTGCTATTTCATAAACGTGTTAGTATTTTTACAAACTTAATCAATTCAGGTGTGTGCGTGAGAAGTAAGAGACGCGCTCTTACATCAAAAATTCCTAATTTTGAAGTAGTTCTTTTCAAAATGGGGGGGAAGGGGTAATATCGACTTACGCAAAAATATTTTGGGGTAATAGTTAAAAAAGTTCCCCAACTGCTGGTCTACATAGACTGTTTTATATAAATCTAAATGTCATTTCGACATACCATGTTCAATCCACTGCCGAATGAAGGTCTCACCAGGTTTTTTCCAACATCCATGATGGATTTGGGAATGATGAAGAATTCATGATGCATATACATATGTATATAATTATTGATTTTAGTACTTCTTCGAAAATCTAACCGGAGACCACCTTTCGAGAGTCAAAGCTCTTACCCCTACACTATGGTTATCATCCACCTGCTAGTTTTTGACAGCAAAAAAAATAAATAAAAACTCACCGTAATAACTTAGACAAAAAAGCGTGATGAATTGGGCAGCCATATTTGCCAAAGTTCCTTCTACCGACTTGCATGATCCTAGAAAAAAAGGATTTTGTATGGCCAACAGATAAAATTACAAAGCAGAAAACAAAACACACTTAAATGTATTTAGGTAGCGCATTTAATTATTCAGCATGCAAACTTGTTTTCAATGTCTATAGACCTCTTGAGGAGCTAAGTTAGAAGTGACTGATAGCCTGGTGGGTAGGACGCTCGGTTAGCAGTTAGATCGATCGAGTTTGACACCCACGGTGGATAACGAACTTACTCCCCTTTCAACACAAGTTGCGCTTAGTGAAAAGGTCTGTACTATAAATCTTAGGTTTTACAGCTTTTTTTTTTTATTGAAAATAATATTGTGCAATTGATAGATATTTCTTCCTCCACTTTTTTTAAAGTTAAAAAGTCTAGGTTATTATTTTATCATGTTCATTTTACCTGTCCACCTTGTCTTTCCGAAATGACTTCCATAATAACTAGCGCAGGTGTCCCCAATCCCAACAGACAGAAGGCCACTAATTGCAGTCAGCAAGGAGGCAGACGAACAGGAATCAGACCTCAGCACGAGGGGACTGGCCATTCCCATGAGCAGATATAGTGGAGTCAGAGAAAGGCCTCCTGCGTCCTAAAATGATGGTTTAATGATTTGTAGGTGACCTTAAAACATATATTGATCAGTTTTCAAGTCAGTTTTTTTTTCTGCTACTTAAAAAAATAAATAAATATATATAGAGTATACCGCACAAGAGTCCCAACTGGATTCATCATGAATTTTTAAGGGTGAATTCTGACTGAAATAGACTTGGATGTGAGGCAGCAAGCTGGGTAGTTTTCTATGTCATCCTGCAGTGGAATTAAAAAAAACTTTAGTTACCTTTTCATCTGCGAATAAAACAAATCCTTCATTTAGGAATATGGAAACCATTCCTATTTTCAGTTTCCTCACGGTCTGAAACAGAAATTAACATGAGCCAAGTTAACATGCCAATTCAATTCACCCCCTCATTTTTACTGTCATATTTTTGTACTGTAGAGATGTATTTAGTTTTTTTGAAATCATTTACATACCTCCAAAGCAATGAGAACTGCTAATGCCAAACCAGATGCCAAGTAAATGAGATTGCATTCGTAAATGTAGCCAGTTAAGTAGACGATTGTGGAAAGAATGTGGAATGTTTTGCGGTGGGAAGTAGTTGCTTTGGTTCCAGAAAAAATCTGACCACTTACTGCAATGCCTCCGAAGGCTGATGCAATTGCCCAGTAAATTACCATCCATGTCTGAAATACAAAAGATTGGAATAAAAAAATAGACTATGACTTTAAAAACGGTATCAATGACCACCTAAGTATTATTACAAACATAATTGACTTTAATATTATAACTCACGATCTCTACCGAAGAATGCATAATATTTTTTGTTTGGTAGTGTAAAAGTGCAGTTGCAATCTTCTGAGACTCCAAAATAGACAATTGGCTATTTACTGTAAAGCAATTATATAATATACTTTCTGATTTGTTTGCAATAAGCGTTAGAACTAGCTTCATTGATCTCTTTCACCGACGCACAGCCAAAAGACATGCCAAAAACGTCCTTAGCATTTGTAGACGGTTGATATATGTTGCATGAAAACTGATTTTTTTTTATGTACAAGTTTAACAGTTCGACTATGGAATGATTTGCCGCCTTTTATGTTTCTGAAACCTAGGCCTTCTGGGAGTTGAAATAAAAAAAATATGTGACAAAAGTTAATTATCAAACTACAGGGCTAAAGAACCGAAGATTTTTTTCTACCCTGCAAAAGAAGAGAAGACTGCATCCATATAATGTTTCGGCTATGATTGACATGGAAAGAATTGTCTAAATACATATAGAGATGGTAGATCCATAATTACAAATCTATACGTCTTACCTTATTGGAGTCATCGAATACAAACGATATCATCCAAACAATAGAGCTTCTTCTCAGCAGCACATGCAGGATGCCTAACATCACAGTCAAGTAACCGCCCACTGTAATGATGAATATGCCTAAATCCATCCTTGCTTGCATCCTGAACATGCTTATAACTATCAAAAGTGTGGTTAGGAGTCCAACCTATAATGAAATAATAAGTTTATTGCGATGCATATTCTGTATTTCTCATTGAAAATCAAGAGTTATAACTAGGACCCGGATTTGCCATTGCAAAATAACTCCTTCGTCTTCCAGGTTAATTGAAGAGAAGGCTCTTTGATAGTTGGTTTTCTTCCATTCATGCCCAGATGATAACATAGTGTGAAAATAATATAAATAAAAATATATTTAAAATTTATTTATAAATGATTTATTTACCTGTAAAATTAATGTAATGATATCATAATCATCGGTGGGTGTGATTTTCAATGATCTATGGATATTGACTAGCGTTGTGTACACAAATAAGATGATAGATTGCACCACCAGGAGAGCCTCCCCTACTGTGAAACTGAGGGAACAATTCTTCAAGACGAAAGAGAGAGTGTGTTTGAAGCCAAGTGAAATAGTGAGTCCAGTTAACATTGAAAATAAAAGACCTGGAAATTAATGGAGTTATGTATTATGGACTTTAACATAAATTGAATCTCAATGGTATGGGCAAATAAAAAATTATATAGGTTTTTTAACATTATCACTTTCTTCGGCGTTCTTAGCCTGGTTGCAGACGCATCGCTTTGACAAGAAGTGGCCTCAGTCTATTGCAGGCCAAGCCTCTCCTCCCACAGCCTTTGAAGTTGCTTTCCTCAGATTTGACTGGGGCAGTCAACCGGATGTTTTCCCACAGGAATTGCCACCAGCATCTTGTGCGGAAGTTGCTTTGATGGTTTTCTGACATATTTTTAAAAATTTGAAATACATTCAAATATTACATATTTGCACTTGAAAGATATTCTCAGTATCGCCGTGGTGAGAGACCACCATTCAGAATCTATTGTTAAAAATTACTTTGAATATGTTAAGTGACCAGATTTGAATAGCCAGGTACTTCCCAACCTTGCTCTTTGCACTATCCTTCCTCATAAAATATTCATTCACGAGAATGTCATAGTTCTATTTGTTTCAGACAATTGGAACTTTGACACAAATGGTTTAAAAAAGTTATAAGGTTAAAGTAGACTATTCACCTCTTTGCAATAGACTCCAATGTAACAGGAATGTAAGTATTGCTGGTATAAGCCAGCCATGCCAATTCTTTAAGTCTCCTTTAGCTATATTATTTGGGAACACTAAAAATAATATGGAAGCCAAACAGAGTCCCAAAGAACAGACCGCTGTTAACTGAAATGTTTCGGAGGTCGGTAGTCTAAGAACAGTTGCACAGAGACATGCGGGCAATAATAGACAGACCCATAATCCACTGCTTGCATTTGGTCTGAAAAAAAGGATTTAATCAAATAAATAACCAGGTTAAAAGGATACGGAAATTATGTTAGTGAAATGTTTTATTTTATTGCCAATGATAGATCTGTGGGTAGAAAAAAGGGTATTTTTTTTACATATTTATATGTAGAGTATAATAAATACATAATTTAACTAACCTTGTTTTAATATTTGATACTTCTAAATGTGATTTTAAGTCACTACTTATCCAATTATAGACCGAAAAAAAACCCATTTTGTAACTTATATGTATAGGAATGTAATGAGTGACTCAATTATTCTAGAATGCTGATTAGAGGTTTCTCTTTGAACTTTGGCTTCGACATTCGATCTTTATTGAGACAGATTTGACATAAAATAAACAAAGTATTTGACAGTTAACATGACTTAAGTAATATATCTATGGAGTTGACTCCTGTCAAATAAAAATGTTTTTTTCTGTGATTTTCAGTGGATCAAATTCAGGCCCTATGAAATTTCAGTACCTACCTACTGAAGTATCCACGATACACAAAATACTGCCACTACAATAATATAATTAACAAACTAACCATCACGCCGTTCTCCGCAGGGGTAGGCAGAGAGGACAGACCGCCATATAACTCTGTCTTAGCACACACTCCTTGCTTTATTCACATTCATACGTCGTCTCACACATACTCTTCTGTTATTCTGACTCTTCACATGATTCGATTCAAGTATTTGATTTACTTGATCGTGCCATGTCTTTCTCGGACATCCTCGACTTCTTCTTCCATTCACTTTCGCATCTTATATTTTTGTCACACTCCTTTCTTCGCTCATTCGCTCTACATGCCCAAACCATCTAAGCGTCCTTTTCTTGATCCTATTCATTACGCTCACATCATTCTTGTATTCTTTCCGGATATCCACATTTTTAATACGGTCATACATGGTTTTACCGCACATACGTCTCAAGGATCTCATTTCCACAGCATTCAGTCTACTTTTTTCCTTCCTCTGCCAGTTCCATGCCTCACTGCCATACATCAGGGTTGGTATAAGCACTCCATTGTGGACTGCTAGCTTCGCTTCTTCGGTCATTTTTTTATTTGCGCCAACAGCGTTCAGTCCTCCATTAATGGAGTTTAATCCATTCATCCTTCTTTCAATATCCTTATCAGCCTTTCCGTTTCTCTTAAACCTAATAGCGTCGTTTTTAGTGAAAGAATATGGCCTAAATAATAAAAAAACGATATTCAATAGGACTTTGCTGATGGTTTAGTTGGAAGCCACTACCTCTTTTCATATAGAAATGATCGATGTATTGGTAAGGTATTTTGAATGAAACGTCAATATTGTCACTAGAATATAGAATTGCTTTATTTAAAAAAAAGGAATGCTATGGAGGAGACATAAGTACAGTTTTCTAAAATTATGAATAGAAATAATGCTAACCTTACGTTGTATTTATAGAAATATATAATTTTGATAGTAGGGTAAAATTAAAATACAAAGCTACACATCTCAGAAAGATGTATAGTTTTTTTCCAAATTCAACAAGGTTAGGGAGTTTAAAACTTTCGTCACATTTGACATCGTCACATTTCGCCGATTATTGCCATTTAGATTTTTTTTTAACATTTGAACAATCCACGATGCCGATTTAAAGCCCGCTTTAGCTTTTTTTAACAAGTTTTGATCAACTGATAAACTTAAGCTTGCCCATAATATTAAAAAGGCTGAAATAGGCCTGAAATCAGCATTTAACGGGGGCATTTAAAATGTCAAAAAACAAAATGGCGTTAATCGATGAATAATTGTGACGATGTCAAATATCACGACACAATCTCACTCTCCATGTTGTTGAAATATAATATAAACGACAGGCGGATAAATAAGTCATTTTATTGATTTTGTTTATTAAAAATTGTCGTTACTTGTTAGTAGGTCAACTAATATCTTGGCCCCTAGCACAAGCACTTTGATATAAGTTTTTATCAACAATATCGGCTATTTGTCAACATTCTCAAACACACGACTGCAGATCGCCAACGAACAAAAAACAGTTCACGTCGACTAAGGTCTAAATATTTGTTAATCGATTGATAGTGATCTGAAAGATCCTTCGTTTATTAGAGTCGTAGCTGATGAACTTCCGTTTGGTCGCAATGCTTCGTTCACTTTCCACTTTTCTTCATCGAGAAAGTAGTCTCTGTAAATAAAATTATTAATTAGGATTGAGAATTTCGACGAGAAAACAATTTTTCGGTTATTTTCAATGTACAATTTAATTGGCATAACAACCTCATGTCTTCCATTTTCTTTTTCCAATCCTGTTTAATGTCGTTTATAGGTCCCGCTTTGCCTCCATATTCTTCAGGAAGCAAATCTTTTGGTATATATTCGTAGAGCGTCTCAGACCCTGGCACGTGAAAATGAATCTGGAACAAACCACATTATTTGACATTGTTTTACTCTTGGAGTGAGAATATATATATGGAGAGAGAGCTTAATATTTTCACCCAACCTATACAAATTTACGATGGATCACTTTCTACAGGTTTTTACGTCGTAAAACGTGAGAGAGAGAAAGAGACAAGATAAGTTGTCACATAATATCGCACCACTTTTAGGTTAACTGCGCCCACTACGTTTTGTTATGCGACATAACTTAACGGTTCATGAGGTTTTTTTAAAAAAAAATTCTGACTAGGGTGTGGCTAGGGTTTTCATGGACACACCTTTTTACATCCATTCATAGCACATGTCGACATAATGTGGCGTTTATTTGTAGAGTCAGTTTTTCACAGTATTGTTTTCAACAAAAATATAGCATATAACCTAAAAAACCGTTTAGTTGTGTCAAGTTTAGTGGCATAGTAAAAAATGTGGGCGGAGTCCCGCGGTGACCCAGGAGACCAAGATCATCGTTACAGTACATAAAAGCGGTGTATTATATTTGTCGTCTCTTTTTCTCTCATGGTGTACGACGTGAAAACCCGGAGAAAGTGATTTATCGCAAGTTTGTATAGGTTGGGTAAAAATAATTAGCTCTCTCTCCATGTATTGTTACTTCAAGATGTCAACTATTGTCGGGTAAAGTAACAATAATTTGGGTTCATTATGATCTTTAAAAAACAGGTTAATGTTTCCTACCTCGGAGCCACAAACTCATGCAAAGCTCTACGGTTCCTACTTATGATTATTATTCAACAAGTTCTAAAGTAATGCCTCCATCACACTTACATATTTGACAAGTTCTGGGTTGATCATCGGCTTCACAATGGAGAAGAGTTTGTCCACTATCGGGAAGCAGTTGATGACGTGCACCTGTCTCAGTCGCACGGGGTGTGATTCCTGAATGGGCAAGGAATGATTCTCCATATATTACATAGACCAGTTATTTCCGAAGTGGGCGAAATCGCCCTCTTGGAGGCATTGCAGAGATCCAGGAGGCGGTGGTGGCTTTAAGGGCAAAATGGGGTAATTTAAGGATACAATATCTAGAGTTTTTACTGGAGAAGGCTGAAGAAAAATGTATTTGAAAAGGGAGCGGTGTGCGAACTAAGTTTGGAAAAGTGTGAAATATAAGGATATTGAAAGAAGGGTGAATGCAGGGAACTCCATTAATGGAGGACTGAACGCTGTTGGCGCAAATAACAAATTGTCCAAAGAAGCGAAGCTAGCATGCAACAATGGAGTGCTTATACCAACCCTGATGTATGGCAGTGAGGCATGGAACTGGCAGAGGAAGGATGAAAGTAGACTGAATGCTGTAGAAATGAGACCCCTGAGGCGTATGTGCGTAAAACCATGTATAACCGTGTTAAAAAGGTGAATATCCGGAAAAAGTTCAAGGCTAAAAATGATGAATAAATCAAATCAAGAAAGGGGCGCATAGATGGTTTGGGCATGTAGAGCGAATGAACGAAGAAAGGAGTGTGAAAAGAATATATGACACGAAAGTGAATAGAAGAAAAAGTTGGGGACGCCCGAGGAATACATGGCACGATCAAGTGAATCAAATATGGTACTTGAGTCAGGCCGTATGAAGAGTCAGAATAACAGAATAGTATGTATGAGACGATGTATGAATGTGAATAAAGCAAGGAGCGTGTGCCAAGACAGAGTTGTATGGCAATCCGTACTGCCTACCCCTGCGGGGAAACGGCGTGATGGTTAGTTAGTTATTTGGATTAAAGCAACTAATTTTTTTTTTGGCAAGTCAATATCAACCAGTGATACTAATAAAAAATTGGAATTCTTGAACAAACAAAATTATTTTATTTCTTCGAGAATTTATCAACTGTAAAGTCTGTCTCTTGTTTTTTGTAAAGTTGCAATTGAACAAAAGGAGCACAAGCATTGCGAATGTTGGTCATTGCCCTGCATAAAATAACGCTGTGACCCGGCTATAAACTTTCTGGCATATGAATTATGAATACGATGAGATTAATCATCAACATTACCGTCGTCATCTTCGCCAAATATTTTATTCAATATGATGTTTATGTACACGTGTATGTATTACACACACATATATGTGTTATACTTTCTCATACATGAGTTATACTTTTAAATGTCGCAAGCAAACTCGCTTAAACGCTGTGAATATTTATTTAAAAATATATTTTAACCAGAATTCAAAATAATTGTTGCTTTAATCTACCTTATTTTACTTTAGTTCCGCTAGTAAGTAGTCCGCAAATTAAACCATTGACGCTCATTTCAAATATAGAATAAAATTATTTGCTGGTAAAATATACTATGGGTAAGTTGGTACTTTATCGCTTGTCTGGATTTGAAAAGATTCTTTTTTTAATTTGATATTTTTTTCAACACATCAGTTCCAATTTTGAAAATCTCACACTCGTGCGTACGTACGTACTCACAAAGAAATGACGTCGTTTAATAATTATTGAATTAATTAATGTTTTCAAATTTAAGTACCTCATTTTATTTTTTGTACAAAATAAGAACTTGTTATGATAAACCAAATTATCATAAAACAATGATGTCGTAAAATGCAAATTTCCATGCGGAAAATATTATCGTACGAGAATGGAAAAAGTCCAATATATATGGCCAAAAATTATAAAAATGGTAAAAAAAATATTTTATTAGAAAATTTCTAAAACGGTGCATATAAATCGGGTATAATGAAACAAACATGACTGCTAATGTTGAGAAACACGTGCGTCATTGTTTACTGCACGTGGCTTGAATGTCAAGATCGTAATAATGTGACGGAAATCATTTATCAAGGTTTCAATGTATTTTATTTAAATCACAGATCGAAAAACACATTTAAATAAGGAATTTTGTAAACAATTTGACACCCGTGTCTTTAAAATAATTATATTTAAAATATTTTTCAAGGATTGCTGTATTTACGTTTACAGCCCAAAAGTTTTGTATTTTAGATATTATTATAGCCAGACAGGCTACTTTCAAAATGGCCTGACGGAAGGGTGATACATTCGTGCCCTATGTGTGTTAATTTTATATTATGGTATTCCAACAATATGTTGAATTAACATTTTTTTTTAAATAGGTTCATTTAAAACATTCTTTATTGTAAATCAATTTTGCAGAATGTCCGAAAACCCGTGGTGCAGCAGCACTCGGATAACCCAAATAAACGTACGTTTTTTGTATTTGAACATTATTACAAAAAAAAGCTTTTTTCCATTTTATTCTCAACTCTAAGGTCAATAAACTATTGGGGCCGGGTCCATGCTTTGATGAAATTTAAGACAATGTTATTTTTAAATTTAACAAAAAAATACTTTTAAATCAAAAAGTTATACCACAGAATCGACTCCAAATGTGATGTAGATTTACTAGTTTTCCGCTTGTATCACGAGATTCTGGTCACCATGCGTATTCTTAAAATTTAAATAATAATTAAGAAATGTTTGAAAAATTTTTGTTTTAAAATTGGCTACAGAACTATGAAAGTAAGTTTACTTTTAAGATTTTAAACAAGGATGTATTTAAGGGTAGAAGACAACGTTTTGGCGGTAAGCAAGCAGTGCTTTCAATGTTTACACGAACCGACCGCCCCTATTATTTTGTACAAGTACTGCTTAGATCAATTACTCTGAAACTTGTTAAATAATATTTGTTTTACTGTAATAGAATAAATAATATAAAAGAAAACATCAATATAAAAATTGGAAAGCTGTCTTGTGAACCAACTTAAAGCATACATACATCATCGGTGCTATAACTCTTGGAAGGTATTGGTCAGAATAAGTAATGTACATAAAGGTGTTTATGCCTCTCGGTCTCCCTTTTTTCCCTGCATTTTATTTTACCTGCTGCGGGTAGCTTCCATATCATCCAGCCATCTAGGCTTAGTCCTTCCAAAACTCCTTTATCCAACCTCTGTGATTATCAGCTTTCTTCCATTCTTGACGACTTTTTAACAAAGTGAAATCCTACCTGAATGTAAGCCATGTACTTTCTCATGGTTGATAGCACCATCCTGGTGATATGTCTCAGGGTGGTCCCGGCCACATCGAAGATCGGCACCTCCCCCTCAGTCAGGGGAAACTCGGAGATGATCCTGGTGTCTGCCAGCATGAAGAAGGTCTTCACGTTGTTGTTGAAGTGGTAGTTGTCCGCATCGAAGTCGATCATGCGATAGATGAAGACCTTGTAGTTCTCCTTGGTGGTTTTAGGTAAAGGAACCATGTCACTAGAATGAAATAAACATGTTTTTGTAACAGGGGAATCTTTACAGTTGGTGGAGGTAAAAGTGGAATGCTGAGGTTATCCAGCCAGTTGAAATCGGGAGTCACTTAATTCGACACAGATGTGCCTCCGGGAAAACTGGCGAAGGGGAAATTCTTCTACGATATGTTCTGTAGTTTGTATTTGTCCACATGCACATAATTCAGAGACCTTTAGGCTCCGTTTGTGTGTAGTAACGAAGGGTGGCAGAGTTTCTTTCGCCATTTAATTTCGTGAAGTCATTCAATGGCATCCGGCATTGTGTTGTACAGCATCGGTGTGGCCCCGAGCAACCGGTAGAGTGGACACTTTTCAACAATGTACTATGTGGTTTGAACACTCCACTTCGCACCTACCTGATGCTAATGGTGAATGTACGATGCAGGGGCCTCCTAGACGCGACTGGTTTATGTTTTGTCTCCGTTGACCTGCAGCGAGGTGCCGTGAACCTATTTTTTTAATATTCTAATTTCGTAAATAAAATTACGTCATTTAGGTTAGGGTGTTTAAAATCTCAACACATTATTTGATGGATCTCAAATGGTTGATCAGCGCCATTTTGATTTGTTTGAACAGTCTCCGTTAAACGCCGATTCTCGGTGCGTTTCGGCTTTTGATCCAATTGTGATCAGCTGACAAGCATAACAACATGATAGTTCTTACTCATACTTTATGACACTATTAGCTAGTTGCGACCTGACCTAGCCTGACGACCCATAGACCTGACTTGCTAAGTACGGCAATTAACTTATCTTTGCGATATAAAATTTCCGTCCTCCTGCCTCGAGCTAAAGGCTTTTTATATGCCTTTGTCACATATTTCACTATTTTGGTTCTTGTCTGTAAACACAATTAGATTATTGGGCGTTGAATTTATCGATTAACGACGCATAATATTTAAAAATTAAATGTTTTGAATAAATATCAATCAGCAAGTCCAATTTCTCCACTTTTCTAAGAAAATCCTGCTTTGTAAACGATTCATTTAATTTCTTACTAGGTATCCATATTTTGAAACGCAGCTTTAATGATTGTAGCTAAGTAATTAGAACTAATTGAAAAGTACTTTGTAATATTTGGTATACAGTTCAATGTTGTTATTGACAATTTTAAATACCCAACTGTAGAATGTTAGGTGCTATCCTTATTTTTGTAAAAATCTAATTTTATCATTTTTTTCTCTCTATTTATTGTTATGTTACCTTGAATGTAAAGCTGCTCGTTTTGACACAGGACTACCCTAAAGATATGGGGGTTTATGTTTTGATTTTATTTTATAATTTTGATTTTAAATAAATAAATAAAATTGGAAATAATGGATTCCAATCACATGTTGCCAGTCTCGTTGAATTTACAACGAGTATATTAATTACATTCAAGTACATATTGAGCGATGACTTTTTAAAAATGTCATTGGTAAACACCGGATTATATGCATTTGCATATTTGAGCCTTTTTGAACTTTAGTGCATATTTGAGGCTTTTTGGCCGTTGAACCTCAAACCAGTTCCTTTTGGAAATAATTCTTCGATGAATCGGTTGTTTTATTCGAAACTTTTAAATGGCCAACCCCTCTATTAAAAACTATCAACGATCATGTTTTTCCAGAAAGCTGTGTCTATAGAAAATTAAAAACCATACGTGACGCTTTTCAAACATGATCACCAAATTAATAAAAACCAATTCGCCAGAAGAAAATCATGAATTTAATTTGATACTCACGAGACGGTAAAAACTTGTTGTATTTCAGGAGACATGGGATCTCTGTTACTGAATATCTCTGGAGCTTTAAATCTCAGTGTGAAGTATTTGTCGATCACAGTTTGAGTTACGCGTAGGCTATGGTCACAGCAAAATAGGAACCTTCTCATCAATGTATCATCTGAAAAGGAAAATTTAAATGCTAATCGGTTCTGGATATAAAATATATTAAAATCCATACAATGTATAGTAACCATAATTATTATCATATGGAATAATTATTATTCCTAGCAGTTATTGAAATATTGATATGGCAAGTATATGTAGTCAACAAAATAGGAAGACAACGGTCGTCAAGGAGGTAAAGAATTTCATTTTATTTCCACATTTCATATTTTCTATTTGAAGACAATTCGTCACATACATTATCTTAATTTACTTGAGTTTTTGAAAACTGTCATGGAATTTCTTTCAACTAGGTATGTAGGCAGGCATCTACCTACTTTTAACATAAACCTGGGTTTGATTTGATCGAGAAAAACAATGAAAATCATCATCTTTGAAGCGTCAGAATTAATATCAAGAATGATTTTAGATTCTTCAATAAAATCCGAAACTAGAACAGATATTGGCGTAGACTTTTTTAGTGAAAAAATATTATATATCTTTTCATAAGCCCAGAAAAAAAATCGGGTTCGTAAAAATGCTCTGAGCTGTCAGTTTTTTTTTACGAACAGTTTTTTCTGATAATCGGTTTTATTGTCTTGTGTGGAAAATTTAGTTCTTCAAATTCTTATTGGTAAACACACTTATGGCGAGTTTTTTACATTTGTCAAGACTGGCTGTCGGTGTGATGGGGCAACATACCAGGATCGCCACCAGCACTGGGAGCCCGTAATTAAGATCGGCGACCAATGACATTTCAGAAATGCATCGCCTTAATGTAGTTTTCTATGATTGCAATCTCATATTAACCCAGAGACCTAATTAAATCAGCTTTAACACGTTATCACGTTCGCTGGAATTCAACAAGATTCCGTAGACTTAACAGGATATTAAAAAGATATTAAACATGCAGTTTATTATTTAACATACAAATTTTATTTCATTATATATAATAAATGCTATAGGATGCATATAAATTAATACATAAAAATGAATAAACGTAGGTACTATATATCTGTGTCGGACGCGAATGCCCCGACAGCGGCGTTAATATAGGAATTAAGTTAGATCTAAGATTTATCCATACAAATTGTAAATTCTATAATTTTATGTATGTTTCTCCCGGCTCGCTCGGCCTCAAATGAGACAAGAGGTCGGCCTTGAGGCTTAATCCTCTAGACCCAGGCAGCGGGAAACGCAAACGCGAGCGGTCTAGAGCGGACACTCACGACCGAGCTCTGCAAGTCTCAGGCCGACCGAGGCGGGACAAATTAATCTTTCTAACCCTTTCACGGGGGCCACGTTAATCACCCGGCCAAATAAAATATACCGGGGTGATAACTCGGCCCCCAGCTACATAACTGTTGTAATTTCATATATGTAAATGTTAGTATAAGTTAGTTATTAAGATTTTTAGCCCAAAAAACGGGCACCTTTTTTGTACTTGTATTTTAAAATGATTATTCTGAACTTAATAAAAATGATGGAAGAGTATGGAGAAGTTGAGGTTAAAGGTGATGCTTAGGAGAAGGGGATAGATTAATTAAATCTATCCCACAAAATTGCCAGCGACCCGGAAAGAGCGAGAAAGGGGGAAACAAAATTCCCCCATACAAATCTCCCAAATCCGTGGTCGCGCTCTGGAGCGCAATATAAATTGCGCAAAAACCAGAGGAAGGCAGATCACCAGCATCCTCCGCCAGCATCATCTACCTTGACTTCTCTCCGCTTGACATCGCCTACAACTTGACTCCTGCCTTTTCTTCTGACCATCGCTTGCCCCCCTGGACCGCCTGACTACAACTTTCTCCGGACCACACCGCAGCATCTTCACTTGAGAGCAGAACCAGCCCCTACAAGTCAACCCTAGTCGACTCCCTTACAACGAGACGACCCCTTGGAGCACTTCGCAGATCGGGACCGCCCCCCCTATTACAGTTTACTTGTGTACCTGATCACGTCGGGTACAATATCTATAGATGACTAGTATTACCAACCGGCTAAAAACCTAGATTCCATGACGATTTTTACTTTATCAATTTTTGAAGAATTTCAAATAATTATTGAAAAATATTTCATCATAATTTTTAAGACAATTAATATTTCAGAGCTTATTCGGTATATTTCCCATAGCTTGTAACAGAAATGACTTTGGTAGCTAAATATAGTTGCGTTAACCTGGAAATTTCTGACAAAAAAGGCTGTAACATTATTTTCATGTCACCAGAGCTCACCTTTCGAGGGTTTTTGCTGCTTGGACATAGTTTTTTTTTGCTTTACGGTTAAAAAAATAAGACTCCTGGGTTTGAAAGAGAGAGAGGTACCTAAATTTTTTTTTTTCTCCACCGTAAGGATGAAAATATTTCTGTGTTATTTATCACAGAAGAAATCATGCATAAGAAGTATCTATATCATATAAGATAAGATAGAAAGTGGTTACAGATCAAAAAACCTTATTTTATCGGGGTGTACTGTAGAAATTGTGGATCTATGAGTGTAAAAAAACAGTAAGTTCGTTCGATAGTTCCTCTTCTGTACAGATGACCTTGTAGATACGTAGGTAGGTACTTTATTATGGCATCCGGTTTTAGTAAGCAGGTTAAATACTTAATAGTGAAGCATATAAAGCTTCAATTAGTAAATTTCTGCTTTAACATCCTATATTTGACTACCTTTTCGATATTCATATAATTTAAAAGTTTTATTTATTCAAGGCCCCTACACAACATTTATTATATATTCTTAAATTAATACCCCTATTAAATATAAATAATTTCCTTTATGAATACGTACGTATTTACGTACGAGTGTAAACTTATCAAATTTGGAACTGATGTTAATTGAAATTATCTATTATTAAAAAAAACCCTGCCTACCTAATAAAGTAACTGCCTATAATGTATTGAAGCAGACATTATTCTATATTTGAAATGGGTTAATGGATTAAAGCAACTTATGTTTTTTCTTGACAATTCAAGTTATAATACATCCCGTGATTTTTCAGTTTTAGTCAAATTACAATATTATTTTTGTGATACTAACAATTAAACTATAAAAAAATATAAAAAAAGGTAAAAACATATAATTAGATGGGACTGAGATTCAAAATCGGGTCTTGTCCTCTACCCGGGAAGGACGAAGGCACTAACCAACTTTACCACCGTAACCCATTTACCTACAGCACTTGTTTTCAATCTCATATTTCTTGAAAATTATTAATTTTCTTTTTTATTTTTTTCCGTTATAAGCATCTTTTACTCGTTTATTTTTACTGTGACCTTTTTCTATTTCAAATTGTTTGAATTTTATAAACATTGTTTGAATAATGAATATTAGGCATAACGCCTAAGTTAATTTAATGTAAATATGTTAACTTTATTATGATTTCAATGTCGATTGGTAAAACTAAAAGCACTTTAAATGGTTGTGGAAAAACCGGAAAACGACAATGAAATTATATAAATACGTAGTAATTTAACACACAAGAATTTAAACTAAATTTATTTCTTCCTTGATTAAAAAATAACTATAGATGTTAAAAATATTACATAACCTCTAAATGTTTTATTTTTTGCTATGTTAACATTTTTCGGGGACCCCAAAATATTCCTGTTTTTATTATGTTTTACTCAGTTTTCTAAGAGTTCCAACTACCCTGTGTCAGAAGAACTATGAGATTCCTAATTGGGGTCATGTTGGAAGGTTGGAGGGAGTGAGGAAGGGAAGCAGATGTGAAAGAGGAAGGTAAGCGCCAGGGAAACTACCTTGCTATTCAGATCTAGTTACCAAACACGACTAGAGTCATTTCAAGCAACGTACCTATTCTGAATGGCGGTCTTTCACCAGAGCAACACAGATATTATCCACCATTCAACATATTTTAAAATCGAATAAAATGCAGAAAAGAGAATTTTTATATCACTCTCTCGTGTAAATATATTTTATTTTTATAGTAACGGACCATTGTCCAAAAAAAAAAACGTATAAACACAAAATTGGAAACAAAGAGCCACAAAGAAATAACAGCACATACATAATATTTAAAGCAATGACAAAAATATACCCTTCAAGAACATTCAATTCAAAGCCTGAACAAGGTTTTGGTAGAGTCGTAAAGAATGACAAAAATCATTTAGATTGGTACCATAAATTTAAATATCATGACTTGAGTTAACAAGTCTCGAAATCCTGAACAGTGGAGAATGATACCCATAATTAGTAGAGTGATGATTGAGGAACAGTTTTTTTTTAAATGTATTTATGTTGTTATGTTTCGGCTGTATGGTGACAATACACCTATATACAAGTATTTATTTTATTATACCACTCGTCAAATACCTTACAGTATTTTTTGCAATGTTTATTTACTTACGTCATCAATTAGTAAAAAAATAGAAAAAAACAACAACAACGAACCCATATGCTGCGGAAGATGTGGCTGGGTCTTCAGCCATTCTTCGATGGCCGTGACATCTTCTTTCCTCGCTTCCGTAGGCACTTTTCCCTTGTTCATGTTTTACCTTGCAATTATTTAAATCACTTACAAAATAATTAACTCCTAATAAACATCTATATCCACACAGTATAACAACGCAATTCAAAGAAGAAAATAAACAAAACTCAAATAAAAATAATATTATAGTAAAACAATTATTGATAGGTGGATTTTTTCCAGTTTTAGACAGATTAAAGATTATTTTATTAAGTTTATTTTATCTATACAAATATTTGTCTATGGAATGGTTTTGGATTAAAATTAAGGCACGTCTCACAGCGGTCGCAGCTGTTCCGTTACTAACCCACAACAACTGTGTACAACTCGAATCGTTCGCAGCAGGGTCGGAATGAGTTACTTTAATGCCTAGGAAACCCCATTTGGAAAAGCGTCCTTTTTAAAGGGGATATTTAACACTTTCGAGAAGAGGTATAATTGTTAAGACGTTTTATTTAGGTACCTTAAACAATATTTAAAACACATTTTTTTAATCTTTTTTGAGAACTTTTAGGTGAATACCGCACAAGCCCAACCAAGATTTAAAAAAAAGACGTTATTTATGTTATGATACATGAACGGTGGTCTTTCAACAGGGTGATACTTAGAGTGTCTACCACTCTGGAACGTGCCGTAAATATACTTTGAATTAAATGTGTTATGACACATATTAATTAAATAAAAGTTGTTGGCGTACGCCGGGTTTGAACCCGCGACCTTTGTCTTACCACTCGACTACGCAGGCCGTGTGATATTCACCTTCCGATATCATTGAGACCTGAGGCCAGCGGGCAGCGCCGAAGCTGTGCCCCTGCCCCCGGATCTGCCCGTGTCGGTGTAGAAGAATATAGGTTGGTATTGGTCTCCTCTGAATTGGAATGAGACGATGAACAACCTGTTTCGGCATTTGATTACGATCTTGGAATGAACCACTATGCTTGTCGAGGGAGATGGATAGATTAGGTAGGTACGTAGTGCATTAATAGATATTATGTAAAATTACCCGTCTCTTTTACGAGTGTTATTTTTATAAGCTCATTGCCTCAGAGCAATAATATATTTGGAGAGAGAGCTAAATATTTTTACCCAACCCGTACAAATTTACGTCGTAAACTGTGAGAGAGAAATAGATAGGACAAGTTGTCACATAATATCGCAACACTTTTCGGTATGTAAGCATGTTTTCATAAATATTTTTGACTGTCTGTCTGTCTTTTTAACTGCTTGTGAACTATGCCACCTCCATTTAACATTCATATTTTGGACATTTTTCTGCTTTTATTTTTGGCGTTTTTGGTGCATATTTAGCAATTTATAGTGCCTATTTGGATGCATATTTGGTATTTTAAATGCAAGGCTACATACTATATTCCGATGTGCATTTATTAAAAAATATAAATCAAGTAGAGCTTTATTAAAATAAACATTTTTTACTATCTACAAAAGTGAAGAAAAATGCGTATCTCGGAACGAACACCAGTGATTAGTATCAACAATACTGATTTTTTTCATTTAAATTAGGAATTAATATCTAATAATAGAAAATAAGATCTGTACAGTACCCTTGAGGTGATTTTTTTACAAAAACGGCGCTATACAAATATTGTTATTATTAGATAAAATCAGACAGATTTTTCACTTTCTTCCTATAACGTTACAAATACTGTTCTAATGAAACTCTTCTTGAACGAGAAATCAGGAATGCAAACCATTTTTTACGATGTTACTTTCAAAGAAATTTCGTTGACATTCGTATCTCCCCCGAGCTGTATTTATAATCTCACCAATTTGTGTAAATTTGATTTTATTCTTAACCGGAATAACAAAAACAAAATTCTAAATCGTTCACCTTTATTTAGTTTCTAACATATATAAATATTTATTTCACTATTTGAATTTACCATTCAACATTATTTAGCTTTTCATAATCCATATGATTATTTTGGTATTTTATTTTGTTCATCTGAATAATGTATCAATCCACGGCCAGTGTTTTGAATGATCCTTCGTTCAGGATGTTGACGGATCTTCCTCCCGGTCTTCTCGACTCGTCCACAGCCCAGAGTTTTTCGTTCAGAAAGTAATCCCTAAAATTTTCGAAAAGACAAAAACTTAACGTTACATATAATAAAGACATAACATCATAAATTTATTAAAATCATTTGACGATTCCCAACTATGATGACAGCCAATATAGCCTCACATAATTTGTATGCCAAGTATTTTTAAAAATTTAGTTTTTCTTATTACGTTTCTCAGTTTACTTATATCGCTCGTGGGAGCCCGTGCCCCGTGCCCCGTGCCGCGGTTTTGACTTTGCACCCTATTGGCTCGCACCGCAACACCTCCATGGCGGTAAAAGAATTTGAAGAGCCATATTATACATCAAATACAAATTATTACAAAAAAATAACCAACTGGCGGACAGCATGGAAAAACACCAAAACATGGAGAAACTTCAAATCCACAAAGAAAAAAGTAATTTGGATTCAGTGAGCACCAGACCAAGAACATTCGGCCAAATAATTACCTCGAAACTCAACACAACAACAGCACAACATCACTATTCCTACTCAGCAATTAAAATTTTCAACAAACTTCCCAAAGACATAATAGATGTAAACAACTACGAAGAATTAAAAAAAAAAACTCAAAATACACTTTTCAATAAAATAACCTAAAATGTATTATATTCATTTGATATTCTTTTTTAATCACAAAAAATAATATTCAAGAAAACCATGATAGTACTCCCTCCCTAAGCACAAGAAGTTTCTTTATTAGGGTGGTATTTATCATTAACTACAACATTGTACATGGTATATAAACTGAATTAATATTATAACAACTGTTAGTATTAAGTAAAAATGTATATTTTAACAACTGTTAATATTAAGTAAAAATGCATATTTCTGTACAATGGATTAAATTTAAATAAAAAAATAAAAAAAATACATTTAACGGCACCATTTTATGTCCAGGTTATATTCAAATTAAAAAGTGATTACCCAAGAAGAATAAAAAAAATGGGTTGATCACGACACGTATTAGTATACAATTACAACTGTTAATCGTGTTGAACACAAGATTTATTTTTACCTGTTTTCTTGAATTTTCTTAAGATTTTCCTCTTTGAACGAATCCATCACACCAGCGGTTCCCCCATACTCCACAGGTAAATTCTCCCTGGAAATGTAGTCGAAAAGAGTGCTAGAATTCTCCCTGTGAAAATATATCTGAAAACAACGTCATAAGCCAATACTTATTACTACTAAATTCAATAATATAAATGACGAATACTTAAAAAAAAAACAATCCAATAAATAAATTGCAAAAAATAATTTACAAAAAATCTTCTCTTATATATATATCTATCATCTATTATCTTTCCTCATCTATTATCTTATATTTTCCCGTGTGGAATTAGTGTAACACTACTTACATAGCAATATATTGGTCTATGAACTATATGTATTGTTGATTTAAAAAATATGGTTTGGGCATGTAGAGCGAATGAACGAAGAAAGACGTGTGAAAAGAATATATGATGCGAAAGTGAATGGAAGAAGAAGAAGAAGTCGAGGACGTCCGAGAAAGACAATGCACGATCAAGTAAATCAAATACTTGAATCGGGTCATGTGAAAAGTCAGAATAACAGAAGAGTATGTATGAGATGATGTATGAATGTGAATGAAGCAAGGAATGTATGCCAAGACAGAGTTGTATGGCGGTCCGTCCTCTCTGCCTACCCCTGCGGAGAAATGGCGTGATGGTTAGTTAGTTACTTAAAAAGTTCCTAGTTGTCAAAGTATTCATCAAAAGATATTGACGCGCGGTTGACACAAAACCCAAAACTTCTTCCCAAGAGAATGCTGATACAGTTTGCAGCGCCGGATCCACCATACGTTCAAACTGTGCAAAAAACATTGGTGCCATCTCCGAAGGGGTGCCGTGAAAATAAAGATCCCATTTGAATTTACTCAAAATATTCCCTAAACTATATCAAAATCTCCCTATATCATTAAAAAATACCCACATCTTCGAAAAATTATGTATTTATTGCGCTGGCAACATCACTGTGCATTGAACAACTAGTGAAAATGTATGGAATAAAGTTTTTTGTTACAGAATATTTTTACAAATTGCATAATAGTTATTTGGAGTGTTATACGTTCAAAATATGCGAAGCAAGTCTATATCCAATCATCTTGCCCGTTTTTTTCATACAACAATCGGAATGAAACGTTAGAGATAATTTATAGTCTAGGTGACATTGTACGGGTGACTTTTATTTTTAAATATATTTCTAGAAATATTTTTGTTGGGGTCAATTATTAAACGTGCGATACTTCGGTAAAATAATAAAAAAATTATCATAAATGAAATCCCATGTCTGCGTTATCGTTTTTTTCATAGGTATCGGTAACAAAAGTAGCGACCTTCCATTTCAGATATAAGTTATTTATGTCCAGCACCCTGTAAATTTTATCGTTTTGCTCTACGAAAATAAACTCTAGAGAAAGATACTTTACAGCTCATTCTCGTATGAATTCATGAAATGGAACGCGCTTGTGACTTTTGATTTTAAGATTTCAAGGCACTCGTTTATTTGTTTCGTTTGACAGTCGACAATTTCTAATGTCATTGGATATATAACATAAATCGATGAAGTATGATGATTTGATTTAGAAATTTGCAAAGGCGAAGGCACCCAAGCTCGTATTTTAAAGTGCCGTTAAATTGATTTAGAAAGTAAAGGGCTCTCCACCATTCTTTTTATAAAATAAACGAATATGATAGCTACCTCCAGGTCACTTGGAAAGCTTCTCCCTGCTTATGTCTTGATGGCGGAATATTATTAAATTGATCTGAGACATGTTGATAAATTCGTTTTTTCGGGAGGAAAGAATTTAAAAAAATCTGAATAATAAAATACTACGTCATTGTTACTTACTGCATAGGGCGCGAGATGTCCTGGAACCAACCCTGACAGTTTGTAATGACTACCTTAAAAACTAAATAACTACCTGATTTCTGTAACAGACCATTATCAATTTATACCAACAGCAACATTTTTTACATATTTTTTAATGATACTCACAGAACTAAGGTAATCGGCATTTATCACAGGTTTCAGTAAGGTAAACAGCTTGTCTGTTATAGAAATTGAGTTGATCACGTGAATCTGCTTTATTTTCATCGGTTGGGCTTCCTTGAATAGACAACAGCATGTTTAAATAAATCATAAATTAAATACCTACAGTTTAATCGAGGTTGAAAAAGTCATTAATACCAAGTTAAAAGTCAGAGCAAAGAAGTACGTCTTATAGCGTAATACGTCTTTGCAAAATAAGTCCAATCAATCTCTCTTAACCAGGAGGGATGAGCCGATAGAATAGGGATTAGATATGTAAGTTAAACGGGTGACATTAACTTCTGCGGCAAATACAATATATTTAACTACGCGCACTGCTGTCTCATGGCAGTGGGCGAGTTAATATTTGCGTTTCAGGTTGGTAGTGTGAAACTCCAGGGGGTGATTATTCATGAAAATGTTAGGAAAAAATGTAGATATAAGTTTTGATTTTGTGTACGGTAATTAGGGGTTCATGTAACCAATTCTTTATAGTGAACATCATACCCGCTACGTGCTGTAATCTACTGTTACTGGCTCGCTTAGTTAGAAATCTGTGAACCGTAACCTAACGACTGATTGACAATGCACCTACCTATCTACGCGAACGGGTGGGTAGGAGGTGGGGAGGAGTAGTGGGTATTGCTAGGAGCAAAGGCCAATGAATTGTCAGTATTATAAATTCATATTAAAGAGGCTAAAGGGCTACAACAGTTCAAATGACCTTGGGTATCGGAATTATGAAAAAAAAGTCTAAAAGGTTCTCAGCATTGGTGTTGAATATTTTGTAGAATATACTTAACGTGAATTGCATGAAATTTAATGCAAGCAAAGTTTTTTAAATTTTATTTTACCCTTTCATTAAAAGCCTATAAGTACCTAACTTTGACTGGAATAGCACCAATCTTAAGTCATAAATCATTTAGTTCATCAGTTGGCAATTAAATGTGACAATAAGAATTATTATGATTAATGCATCGTTTTCAACAGTTTTTTCAAGGTACAGACTTCCAGCATACGATACATTACGATAAAGATTAAATTAATTTTAATATTTCTCCACATTAACACTATGAGTTATTTTTGTATAATTTATAAATAGAATGCGGTAACGAATAACTTGACAATATTTGAATTATTTTTACTTTCACCATCACAAGCGGAAAATGTTGCTTGATCAATGATGGAGGACTTAGCTAGCGCAGGACTGAACCCCGGCGCCTAGTTGCGAACCCGACGCCTTGGACCCCGGCTAATGAGCGGCTTATTATTTTAAATAAGTACCTGCGCGTAGGTTGCCAACAGTCTCACGGTAGAAAATATGATTTGCCCAAGGTGTTTTATGGAAACCCCCGCCATATCAATGACGGTCACGTTTCCGTGGCTCACGGGGTCTAACGCGATCATGAGGTCAAAAACCATGTGGTTGTACTTCATCGCAGTGTTCATGTTGTATTTCTCGGGCACGCAGTTCCTGAGGCGGTACATGGTGATGGTGTAATTTTCTTTGGTTCTTTTGGGTAGAATTACGACGTCGCTGAAAGTGATGGAGAATTAACTAGAAAAATGCAGTTTGTACACAGCGAAGTATTTTAGAAACGGCGCCAGTCAAATAAGCAGAAAATAAACCTAATAACAAACATCTAAATACAAAGGTACCTATTATTTCAAAGATTATGATGCTGATTGAAGATTCCTACAAGACACCTCTGCACATATTATTAAGACAAATAGAAGACTTCTTTCACCATATGATAAAAATTAGGTAGTACATGCAAGATACTCTATTCCAAAAATGCTACGAATTAATACTTTCTATAGGTGGTATATCTTTTAATCTGTGGCTTCTCAATATAGACGATGGTGTCATTTACTCAATATAGACGATTAAAGCCGCCTTAATATTGTACGTAGGTACCTACAGTAAAAAATATATTCAATGTTCAGTCGTGACCATAAAGAAATTATGCCATAATAAAATTAAAATTAAAATTTAATACGTCAAGCAAATGAGCAAGTGATAAACTGATATGAACAAAATGATGGTTTCCCTAAATGAGAAATAACATCAACATTAGTTAATTGCAATACGTACACCAACGCAGTGGCTTCTTTGATCTCTTCGGAAAGTGGATCTCGATTTCGGAACACTTCTGGAGCGTGTGATCTAATCGTGTAGTACATGTCTATAGAAGACTTGGTCACTTGTAGGCTGTGGTGGCGCCTGAACAGAAACTTTCTGATTACCAGCTCGTCTGTAAATTATTAAAAAACATGAATATACTTCGATAGACACAGAAGCCAAAATAAGTTGCTTGAATAACAATTACAAAATTACATAATACATTACAAACATTATTACTTCCTATTGATTGCCTTGTAGCCGAGTGGTTTGCAAATGATTCAATCATTTACAATCTAAGTCCGCCATCATTTCACACACAACAATTTGAGCTTTCTATGGTAGAAGTAGGGAGAGTTGTATAGTGTAAATATTGTTGGGTTAAAAATATAATAATTTTTCACGGTATAAACTAGGAACACGCAGAGCTATCGAACTCATTCTGCCTAACTCCTCTCTGTTCTCAGCAAACAAACTAATCTCATAGTCGGTTTTGAACTCAGAGTAATAATATACAAGAGACAGCGCTGCTCTAGTCAGTTTTCATGAGCTTTGCCGGACTCGGCAAGACCTGGGCGTGGCTAGGACTAGGACTAAAGTATTTATACATCCATCCATAGCACACGTCGACATAATGTTTTTGTTTATTCGTATAACCACTTTTTACAGTATTTTTAAAAGTAAAAATATAGCATATAACCTAAAAAAACGTTGAGTTATGTCAATTTATGTCAAATATCAAAACGTGTGGGCGGAGTCAACGGAGACGCGGGACACGAAGAACACTCTTAGAATACTTTGAAGCGGTGTGATAATTTGGGAAATTTTGTTGTCTCTTTCTTTCTCATGGTGTACGACGTATAAACCCGGAGAAAGTGATTTATCGCAAGTTTGTGTAGGTTGGGTAAAAATTATTGGCTCTCTCTCCATGTATTGTTACTCCAAGATTTTGAATTTTTTTAAATGTTTACCCATATCATCAGGAAGGTGGGGCTGTGTCTTCAGCCATTCTTTAATCAACTGGACGTCTTCACTCGATGCTTCTAACCTTTGTGGATCAGACATATTGATTCAAATCAATTTATCTTTTAATTAACAATGCTTATCGAGTTCACTTTTATAATATATTTTTGATGTAGGAATTAATATAACAGGTACAAATTCATATACTTCACACCGCTTATGCTAGTTAACTTTTGGCTTAAATTTGGATTGTGTATAAAATGTTATTAGTTAATATAACTTATTCGTCACGAGTCTAAAAGCAACTGAGGCGGTGTGAACGTCAGCTTTATTTTATATTTATTTGGTGTTCTTTGCCCATAAATTATGCATAAAACACCGATTATTTTTCGAACAGAAAAAACTGTAATTTTAATGACATTTGACACTTGTCGCAAATACGCAACAATATAAGAATTAACTAAAAAAAGGGGGAGCGTTGGATAAGACAACACAGTGAAGTAAGAATATTCTATTAATTGCACAATTATATATAAAAAAAAAATTGCAAACCCTTATATTTATAGTACTTGGCTTATGTCCAGACCTTTTTACTTACCGTAACTTGAATCGTAAATGGAGTACGTCGGGTATTCTCTGTAAGAATCGACCTTGGCCCAATGACGTTACATATATATAGACACGTTGTGGCGCTCTCAAAGTGGCAAGCAATAATCACGCTAGTTGGTGTGATCGGTGTTTATGCCGATTTAGTACTAAACGGTCACGTGTCGCTTGAGGTCGTTTCAACATTACAAGCAATTATGGAACGCGGTCCGAACTTCGGATCTGTTTCGTTCATACACATATATTCTATGAATGTCTATATTTGTTGTACCCGACGTAATCAAGGCACACAAGTAAACTGTAATAGGTGGCGGTCCCAATCTGCGAAGTGCTCCAAGTGGTCGGTCTCGTTGTAAGCGAGACGACAGGGTTGATTTGTAGGGTTCTGCTTACAAGTGAAAATGCTGCGGGTCTGGTCCAGAGAGAGAGGTGTAGTCAGGCGGTTCAGGGGGGGCAGGCGATGGTCAAATAAAAGTCAGGAGTCAAGATGAAGGCGATGTCGAGAAGCGGAGAGTAGTCAAGGTGAGTGATGCTGGCGGAGGATGCTGGTGATCTTCCTTTTCTTTCGTTTTTGCGCAATATATAATTGCCACGAGAGCGCACAGCCGGGGTGAGGGAATTTTGTATGGAAGCATTTTAAGTCCCTCTCTCCGCAGCCGGCTGGCAATTTTGTGGGATAAATTCGATTAATCTATCCCCTTCTCCGTTTTACCAGCTTTCACCCCAATTTTACTCCGCCTCTCTATCATTTTTATTAAACTCACAAAAGGGGTAGAAACATACAGATTACAAATAATGCCCGGTTTTTTAGGGCTAAATTCTTAATAATTATCTTATCCTAATATTTACATACATAAATTTACGACAGTGTAGCTGGGGGCCGAGTTATCACTACGGTTTATTTTATTTGGCCGAGTGATTAACCTGGCCGCCGTAAAAAGGTTAGACAGATTAATTTTTCTCCCGGACCCTTTGACGCGAGATTCATCAGGTCGGCCGGGATTGGTCCGCGCTACGCGCTCGCCATCGCGTTAGTTATTTGCCCAGTTGGGCCGACCCAGCCCGGAGGGCTAATCGCTTTGCGTCATTAGGGCTTATCAAGACGGGAGAAATATATATCAAAAATGATTAATGAAAAATAATCTTAGATCTAACTTAATGCTACACATTGTCGAAGGCACTGCCATCATGGCTATCGCGTCCGACACATTTGTCATACATGACCGATATTTGAATGATGAATTTACTGGTAACGTGTGTGTTTTGCTTGCCACATTTTGTTTTAATATTCTAAGGCTATAACGTGTCTATATATGTAACGTCATTGCCTTGGCCCATCTGATTACTTGTCAAGTATCCTACCTACCAGGCTATCGACCACCAATGTACGCGAGAATTCAAATTACAACCATTACCATACAATTTGTCCAAAATTACATCCAGGTATCGTACTGATATTTTTTAATTATTTTTTTTAAATATGTACCTGCTTAACTCTACAAGTTTTTATTTTACTTTTTTATTTATTTTGAGTTTAGTGACGAGATCTGAATAGCCACTTTATTTTAATCTTCCTCCTTCACATCCTTTCCTTCCCTTAACATCACAACATAGATCACATAAAAAAATCCCCATTCATGCTTATAATGTGTTTAAACGTATTTGTCCTGTTTCAAATTTCAAAATTTCAAATCGACATTCTCAACTTTGCAGTCGGTGACGTCGCTAGTTAAGAAACAGTTTGTGAATACAAGAAACCTATTAATTTAAAAAAAATAGTCCATTCGTTCATTAGTTCCTTCTTTGACCGCCTGCAAAAATAAGTGTGTCAATCTGTAACAGACTTAATTTTAAGAATGTATAGACAAGTTATTAGTAATATTTCATTTGAAATCCTCACATTGCTCTTTTTAAAAAGCACTAGATCCTGCCGATTTCTACATTTAAATAGTAAAATCGTCAGTCAGCTTGACATATCTATCTCTACAGGCCACCAAAAGAGAAATTAACGAACGAACTGTTTTTCAAACCATAGTATTTCTTATATCCACACAGCTACACTACCGACGCCATCGACTGCAAAGTTATATGCGTAAACCTGAGGTATGCTAGCAGCCCACCGACTGCATTTATAATAAGGTTGATCTGTAACGCATAGTGCATGATTTTATCCGAAATGTTGTTCTTTTTACATATTACCTTTTAAAATTTAAGATCGGTTACTTTTTAAAGTAACAAATTAAATCTTATTTTTTCAGATTGTTAACTTTTATATTATGTAACTGCAATAAATAATCGTATTGTAGAACTAAGGAACTATAGCAAATAAATGTACTAGTTAATTGTCAAATGATAGTCTAGGTTAGGTAGATCACGTTTATTTACGAATTAAAAAAAAATATTTTAACGTAAGTAATCACAAAACAAGAGGTGTTTTCCGTCACGAAGGGTAAATCGAAGTGACAGCCTTAGATGAATTAAATAATGTAGATACGTTACTAAGACACCGCGCGTGACTGTACGAAGTTAAGCCAACGTGGCATACCTGAGATTTACTGCGTTTAGTCTCGCACAAACATTCGTTTGACGAACAAGCTGTCACCAGCTGCCACAAACGCATTGCTGTAGGCTCTTTTCTGAGATAAAATGCCTTCCTGTGCTTTTGACAAGTGTAAAAATCATTCGGGAAGAAAAAACAAATCTCATGGAGTTTCTTTTCATGCGAAGTACACACAAATCACTTATTATTTCAATTAATACAATTATTTAAATAAGTGAGATAGCGAATGCAGAAATACATAAGTGTGTGGAAGACAACATAGCGACAGTACACGAGTACGTCGCATGCTACTTCGCTCGTAAGTTCGTTAGAGAGGAGGGGGCTTGTAACGCGGGACGTTCATATAGCTATCTCACTCATACACACAAATTCTGCTTGGTATGGCTATCCTTTTCATGCTTTCAGAGCATGCCATATTTATCGTTCAATTTGTATGAATATGACGTGTCTTGTATTTTATGTCTATGGTGACAGCGGGCGAATTCCTCCTTTCCCGCCAGAAATACATTTCCCGCGGGAAACACCTTCTTCTGCTAGGCTGTTAGGTGCGCCTCGTTGCTGGCCATGTAAATACATATTATAATTCGCCTAAATAGGCGTTTTAATATATTACGTAGATAATTTTATTTTGCCCCATCTTCCCCTGCGTACGATTTATTTTCCGAACCTTATATTCAACGTCATAATTATTGTTAAAGCGTACCTGTGTAAAAACATCTACATCGCTAAATTATGCAAAATATACTTAGTTTAAAAATAAAATATTGAATTTGACACAGACCCGCAAAGTAGCTACTAATAACAATGCAGGTTTATACAATTGCCTAGTCAGTCATTATACAAGTCTAAAAAAATTAATATAAGTAGGTGCTAATAGTAGGTAGGTATACGTGCATGAATATTATAATAACAGCAATAAATTACCTTTTTTTAAGAAACATACAGCACAAGAGCCTCAACTGCTCCCAAACGTCTGGAGCCAGTGGAACTATAGCATCACCAATTGGGGATGTTGTGAGGTTGAAGGTAGCGGGGAGGAAAATGGGATGGGGAAAAGGAAGGTTGGAAAGTACTATTCATATCCTGTCACCAAACACAGCTTAAGCCAGTTCAAGCAACATTTCTATTTTGAATGGTGGTATTTCACCCGGGCGATACTTAGAGTATCTACCGCTCTGGAACGTGACTTTAAATTGATATAACTAAATATTATCTTCTATTAAGGGATTTTAACCCGCGACCTCTGAATTCGAGTGTCTCTACCACTCAACCAACAAAAGTAAAAACGCTTGTTTCAGAATAAAAAAGGTTTTGAAGTCCATATTTTTCAGGCCCACTATATTTTCAATTGTTTAACAAGTTGAATTATTTAACTTTGAAAGAAAAGACTTGCCAACAAAAAATATTAGTTACCTATTTCAAATATAGAATAATAACTATTTTCCAGTTTTCAACGCCGCGGCAAGTGAATTTTGAATTTTGAATTTGTGAATTTTGTTAATCCTTTCAAATGACTTTGAACATGTTAAATATTATGAATTTGGATTTTAATAATTCAAATGATAGTGATTATGTAAAAAAATATACAAAAACAGTAAAAAATCTGTGTTTAACAATAATAGTGAGACATGAGTTCCTCTGGCATATAGTTTTTTTAAGTAGCTTTTAATACTATAAAAAACTGTTATTTCAATAATTAATGTTATTGTAGAGTAGCAAAATTTTAATAAGTAAATAAAAAAAAATCGACAATTATTATTTTTCCTAGGCTAATAACCCCACAAGATTTCGCTAATGCCAAACAAACTCAAGCGGCAATTTTTTTATTTTTTTGTAATTTTGTAACATTTAAATTATTATTTTTTTTTGTTATTGATTTATTCAAAGAATAGCACAGTAAGCACTGAAATTCTACGTTTTTACTGACGTTAATATTTTAATGCTATCTCAAATATTAACATTTTTCCAAACATTTCACTTCTGTTCCCATTGTAGTTTAAAATGCTGAAAAACTAAGTTTGTTAACAAGTATTAATTTCGTTTCCACTAGAAAACATTGCAAAAGTAGGTAACATTGATTAAATAATTACTTGTTCAAACGCTAAAGTTTAATTTGAATGGAGGAACTATAAATTAAAACCGCTAAATTCAACCTCAAATTTGAGAGAAATAAGGATACTAACCTGATTTTTTCGGTTAATCGTTTAATGTCAGCTGTAGGGTTTCTTCCAGAATATTGCAGTAGTCCTTTTTTGAAACAAAAATCGTAAAATATGAAGAAACCAAAAAGACGCGCGTTTTTACCAACTCTCAGTTTATACTAATATGGCGGTTGAGTTCCTATGGTACACTCTTTATGACAGATTTTGTGAATGCTTCACGAATTGCTAGTTCTTTAAAATGAACCCTTCGTAGTGAACACTTCAATTGAAGTCGAATTCGCAAAAAAGATATTTGAAATTATCCGGTTATTTGTTCAGTTCTTTTTGGAACCGGTTCCTTGATATTTTCTAGAAAAGTACTAGCAAATCGACAAAAGTTGCTCGCCAAATAGAAAAAAAACACGTACTAGTCGGTGGAGATTTGAAAACGAAAAGAACTGGAACCGGTTCCTCGCCAGATAGAATCTAGATCGTACTTTGAAGTACTTCTTTATAGGCTTTGAAGTTCAACTTAACAACTGAGCTGCTGCAAATTGAAGTACTTCTTTGTAATCTAACTTCCATTGAAGTATTTGTTCAATGAAATGAAATTAATGAAGTTTTAACTGCCGCAAAATAAAATAGTTCACACGGAGCAGTCAGAACGCTAAAATGAACTAGTAACTTCAATTGAAGTATTTGTTCAATGAACAATGAAGGAAGTAGGAACTGCTGCCAAAAGAAGTAGTTATTTGAAGTAGTTCTTTGAAAGTGGTCACAACGCTAGTCTGTACCATACAATTCATATGATGTTTTCTCAACTTGTCGCTACAATATTGACTGTTGAGTTGGTGCGGTACAAATATATTACAGTTGTCTATCAAACTTCATACATAGATCAAATTTGTGTCAATTGCTGCTTAAGCCTGTCTGGTGCTCAGCGTCTCATTTCAAAGTACCTTAAAAATCTTCACTGGCTTAAATGTCTCGAAATAATCCAGTTCAAGCTTTGCTGGGTGGTATATACTCGTAAGTCAATTAGCGGAATGGCTCCGGCTTATTTATCGGAACTGCGTTTTCCTAAAGATTCAATTTCGCGACAAGTCAATCCTTAGATCGGCAATGTCATTGGCTATCGGGAAGTTGAAAGAACTAAAGCGCACACCAGACACTATGTTTGGAGAGCGTGCCTTCGTACTGTCAGGTCCTAAAGCCTGGAATAGACTACCACATGACATGAGAATAATAAAAAACTAAACTCAAAACTCATCTTTTCAGAAAATCATATCCATAAATAACAGAATTGCCCTAATAATTTACACAGCTAGGCTACGCTGTTAGCATCTAAACTCACCAGTATAATAATATATTTTCATGCAATGATCCGCCATCCTCAATCCTCGATCTACTGCTAAACAAAAAGTTCGTCAATTTTTCATAGCCCACGACAAATGTAAATAACTAATATGTAAATATCAATAAGGTAATTTTAGCTATAGCTTCAGGTATTTAGATTGTTTTATGGTAAATTTAGGTAAGGTAGGTAGGGATTTGAAAAGTTTTTTTTAAAGTTGATTATTTTAATTAACCTCAGTTCGAAATTTAAAAAGTTCACCAAGGAAATAGTTATATTATGTAAACATGAGATACCATTTAAGGTATGTGAACGTGCGTTCGAGATATATATAAAGAATATTAAATATGGCTTGGTACCTAGCAACGTTGAAAAAATGTCAGGTGACATTTTTTACGAATTATTACTGTACTTTTCCCGGCTTTTGCAGCTTAACGTTGTTTTCGACTATGCAGGCGGCTCAAAGGTGAACTAAAGTCGACACATTTTTTGTTATTCGATTGTCAAAGTTTGATTCATTTTCGTTTTTTTATCATTTCAACCAATAAAAATGGGAAAACATATATTATGCGAAGTGACGCACGAAGAATTACTAAGGTTTTGTTTTTTTTTTTATAATTTATTTATGACTTTGAGGTTTTGTCTCGAAAACTTCAATAAGTCAAAATCTTGTATGAGTCAAGAAGACGATTTGCCGCTAATATTCCGATTTTTCCCCGCTACTAACATTTTAAAGATAGGCACTAAAATTAATTATTTAGGTAGGTACCTAAATATAAACAAAACAACAATTCGAATAAAATAGTCATAGTATGCATTTGTAACCAGATCGCAATGCGTAAAATATTTTCTGTAGTAAGGGAGTTTTGTCATCTACCTGAAAAATCAAAGGAGAGTTTTGAAGAAAGAGATGTAAGTCCTTTAGCCGATTTAAATAGTTCAGGCGCTATTATTATCATATTAAATATGCATATCCAGTGCCATTATTAATATGTTATGTCATTGAGAATCTCATTTTGTTATTCGCATAGCAACAATAATTGTCTCGGGCAAATATGTTATGTCATTCTCTCGGGCTGTTGTTATGATCAACGCGATGAATCCGAAAGAAGCAATTTTTAATTTGTTTCTCTTCTGAATAATTCAGTCAAATTATTATTTGAATTTGGTGACATGTGCGAGAATTTGAAGTGTACATTGACTTAGTTATTTTTCGATCCATGGGCAAATAACATTATTTTATTTGTTTTGATGTTTTGTCTACCACGTCTCGGGTACTAGACCAATTTATATATTCAAAGACTAATGATGATTGTCAAAAATAACATTGTCGATTTTGGTATCTTTAGGAAAACAAATAATATGTTATTTGATAAATGGATCTCTAATGAGTTTCAGTATTGGAATATGTTTTAAAATATATACATCAAATGATTTATTATTCCGCTGTGTATTTTATTTTTGTAATACAATGTTGTCATTTCAAGGTCCTTTTGTCTAACTAACTAACCATTACGCCGTTTCTCCGCAGGGGTAGGCAGATAGGACGGACCGCCATACAACTCTGTCTTGGCATACACTCCTTGCTTCATTCACATTTATACATCGTCTCATACATACTCTTCTGTTATTCTGACTCTTCACATGATCCGATTCAAGTATTTGATTCACTTGATCGTGCCATGTCTTTCTCGGGCGTCCTCGACGTCTTCTTCCATTCACTTTCGCATCATATATTCTTTTCACACTCCTTTCTTCGTTCATTCGCTCTACATGTCCAAACCATCTAAGCGTCCCTTTCTTGATCCTATTCATTACGCTCACATTAGCCTTGCATTCTTTCCGGATGTCCACATTTTTAATACGGTCATACATGGTTTTACGCACATACGTCTCGGGGATCTCATTTCCACAGCATTCAGTCTGCTTTCATCCTTCCTCGGCCAGTTCCATGCCTCACTGCCATACACCAGGGTTGGTATAAGCATTCCATTGTGAACTGATAGCTTCGCTTCTTTTGTCAATTTCTTATTTGCGCCAACAGCGTTCAGTCCTCCATTAATGGAGTTTCAGGAATCGTCACGGTTATGTACTATTTATTTCACTAGTACCTATTTGTTGCATCGTTTTAATTTAAAACTTTTCCCTTTTCCATAACTATTCAATTATCTGAAACATAAATGTACATACATTTTATAGATTAATGTTCAATCAGAATGAGATGGTCAAATATTGTATCATATAGCAATTTATCGGGGAAATATTTTTAAATTTATTCAGTTTCAATTATTATAGTCCAAATTGTAATGGCAAGAAATTTTAGTAATAGTTGAATTTTATACACTTTTTTGGCCTAGTTAAAATTTATTTAAGAGGGGCAGTAAATAATCATAAAATAATAACATTTCATTTATACAGCGCCGTTTTGTGATATTTCACCCCAAAATTTAAAAAAAAATAACAGTTTTAAGATATGCCCGACTCGGGTCTTAGACGCAATTTTTTTTCTTCTTAGGGTGCCTGCTTCACCAGCTGTAGAAAATAATAAAAAATCACATTATTCATAATTATTTTATCATGTTTTCACATATACATATCTATATTTACTACCTGTTCAGCTGTTTCATTTCTCAACAATATCTAGCTTATATATAGTTCTTATAGTAAAGGGCACTAGAGGTGAAATATGAAGAAAAAAAATTGCGCCATATAAATATTAAATAATGCAATATGCTATTGTATTTATTCAACCAAAATAATAAAAAAATATGCGTTTATATTAACCCGGTGAATTACCCAGAGGTTAAGATAGTAAAATAATGTCGAAATTTCTTGTGTAGAAAAATTAAAATTATTGTCTGAAGCTCTGAAGTTGAATTCATACAATTATTTAAGTATTGGCGGGCAATTTTCGAACATCTTAATATGGGGCATCATTGAACACGGTAGAAATTAGAAAATAGCTTTTATGAACACCTAATTTAACCTAAATCGACGAAATGTCACATTTTCACAATTCAACATTTCCTTCGGGATATAGGTTTTATTTCTTATTTTGGCGTTAAATTAGTCTTAAAATTATTTGTTTGTTATTTTTTTGTAAATGTCACCGCCAACACCTCAGTTAATTTTCGTTTCTCAAATACGGGTGTGACATCAAAATACGGAGAACCCTAATAATTGTCAAAAAATCATTTAATTTTCTTTTATTCTGCTCTAATTTTAACTTCTTAGTGTGTGGTAAATAGTGAACATCTGGTTTTCACTGTGAATCAGCGATGGGCTTTTATAATTGTGCGAATTGATATATTAATCCTAATCTGTGAACCGTGTTGATGTAAACATGAATGATCGAAAGTTGGTTCACAATTTTAAAAGCTATCTAGGCCTAGAAGATTCGTCCTTCAAGGTAATTATCTAATTAGGATCAATTTATATATGTATGACATGTCTAATTAAATAAACGCAAACTTCTTTATGTTGAATACTTATTTGCTATACTTATTTATCTTATGATAATAATCAAATAAGCTGTCAACGAAACTAGACATATTAACCCAGACTAACTAACTTCGATATAAATATTTTTTTTCGCAATGTTTTTACAGATCAATGATGGCAAAGATGTTCCTATTGAGGAGTTGAAACCAAAATTACTTGCAGGTATGCAATTTCCATCTAATAATTACACCTGCTGTCAGAACGATAACTTTTTTAAGTAATTTTAATGTGCACCTAAATGGAGAAGAAGTAAGATCTCCACAGGGAGATATGGTCTGAAATAATGAACTTTGAAGTTTTTTTTATCTTGACAGTGGATAGATAAACATGAATAAAGTTATATTTATGTATTACGGTTTGAATGTAAGAATTATAATGTTATCTAATGTTTAGAGCTCTAAATACCAGTATGGGTCCTGTAATAGTTTAACAGAATTTAAATAACAACAAAAAGTGTGTCTAAAAGGACATAAGTTTATTTATTGTAGTACATATTTAAGTTTGTTTGAGATAGTTTCAAAGGCATGCTACCAAACGCAGTAATTAACTCAAAACAATGAATCTTTTACCTATTATATTCTAATTGTGAGAGTACATTATGTTTGTAAAAATATGAACTGTAGCATAATATTGTTGTTCTAGGAGAGTTGGTGATTGGAGCAGCCCATAATGTGTTGATGTTCGCCCCTGTAAGCGAGCAACAGAAAGGAAGATTTGGGTCCTTGTTCGTTACGAACTACAAGCTATCATTTGTCACATCCGACGATCAGGTAACTTCCAACTTTGGTTTGAAGATAACAGTCGTATTATACTGGTGTTGAATTCTTTTATTTGGGCAAACATTTGCACAGTTGAGATTGCGACTGAAATTAACATTTTGACGTTTCAAGCTTAGTGAAAAGGTCTACTTAAATCTTAGGGTTTATAATTTAGTATTATTAATTTTTAATAACATCTTAGGTTTTGGGTGGATGCCGCCAGCAGAGCCGGGTGTTAGGCCCCCACGATGTGCCCCTCAGCCTCGTCGGGGCCGTGGTGGAACTCAGCAGTGGAGACGAAGGGGCCCGCGGCCGTAAAAGGGCGCTGCGCCCCAATCAGCCCCTGCCGCGGAGGGTAGCCGGCCTGCAGGTGCTTTGCAAGGTAACATTTTTTAATAAATCATCTTACTTTTTTTATTCTTCACTAACATTTGTCTTAAGCAATATTGATTATTTTAGTAAGTAGCAAAACCAATTGTGTGTGTAAAATGGACAAGTCCTAATTTTTATAATACCCTTGACTGGTAGGGTAACCAATTTAGAATTTCTTCGACGAATGACCAATAATATATACTAGCCATATAAAAAAGAAAACTCCATTATCTTATTATGAAGAACCATAAATACAAGATTGGTGGAGAGGGGTAATGTTTTTTAACACCGCTTTGCTATTCAGTGGCCTAACCTACATTTTGCGCCAATTCAAAACTACCACTCATTAACCGCAACAATGTTATGTTTCAAATCAGAATATCAGAGTAGCAAACAGTAAATATTGTTTTTCAACAAATTCTTTTGTACTTGGGTGTAAATGATAACAGCACATATTTTCATACTTCCTTCTAATACACTACACTAATTTGCACTATGTAAACACTTTTCTTTCCAACATTATCTATCAAGTATAATACAAGGGCATGCAAAGAAATTAGACTACCAGAAAAGAATAAAGCCAACACCCAAAACAGCTTACTATATAAAGGAATGAAATCGTATAATGCGCTGCCGGAAACCATCAAAATTATGGCTATCAATAAATTTAAAAAAGCCTGTAAAAATTATTTAAAATGCATGTAAACCAAAATAATAAGTAGTGTTTAAGTTAAAATATTATTAGTCAAAAAGAAAATGAAATAATTAGATACTTGTAAACTTAAATGTACAAAGTAACTAATATAAAAATAAAAAAATAAAGAAAATGCATAGAATAGAAAAACAAAATTAGGTGCGACCAGGTATCAAACTAGAAATTTCCGCTTGTCTTACCCATTTGACCACTGAACCAATTTTCAAAGTTGCCGTATTTCTCCACACCGGAGATGACATTAATAATCATTGAATTATAATAAAATTATGTAATTTTTATTTTTAACTTTTAGAACATGCGTCTCCTCTCCTTTGGCTTCAAGTTCTCAGTGGCGAATCAGGGACGCAACATTGCGGCTTCGCTCCTTCACCACGCCTTCCAGCGACGTCACGATTTGCTCTTTGCGTACGAGTACCGTGAACCGTACCAAGTGGCGCCTGAGCTGGCCGACATGAACATGTTCCTGAGGGCGGCTGACTGGAAACGGGAGATGGATAGGACAAACTGCCAGAAGTAACTTTAAAAAATATATATATTTGTACTAACTAACTATTATACCATTTGCTCAGAAGGGCAGGCAGAGAAGATGGAATGTCACACAAATTTATTACTATACATACATGTATTCGCTTTTTTTACTACTATATTTAGTCCACCATTAATTGTATTTCCTGCATTCATTCCTCATTCAACGTCCTTGTTAGTCTTCCCGTCTCTAACAAAACCTAATATCCAAATATAGAATAAATCAAAGATTTTACATTCACAACTACATATTTTCTTTAGGTATACAGTTTTTTCGTAACCTCTCTTGAATATCATGACTTGTTTACATTCTCCATCGATATTTTAATATGGATTAATTTTGGGCGGAGGTTTATTTCACGAGGAAAAACTAAGATAATCTTTTAGTGGTCAATTAATAATTTTTTGCCTTAAAAGGTTTCAATATCTAAATATCTTATCTAATCAAAGTAATTTGGTTATTGATTTGTTTCTAATGAGTTATGCAATCAAATAATAGGTGTTAAACTAAATTGGATAAGATTCATCCAAGAATATTTTATATTACAATTTAAAAAATTGTATAAATTTCTATCTGCTTTCTACAAAAAGTCACCAAACAACTTTTGTTGAGATTCTTACAGACCCACTATCAATAGATTTTTCATAGCATTTAAATTAGAATTGCAAGAAGTCACCAATAATTTCTTTGACCACAAGTCGGAGTTTAAAATATGATAATTCAAATGTACCCTCATTATTATTACAAATATGTAGTTATTGATTTTTTGTGTGTGATTTTAGAATTTCACTAACTAGATCTAGAGTCTTGCCGCTAAGAGCTCTGCTGTAGCCGCTTTTTTGTTACATGCATTGTTTATGAGAAAGAGGTTACAAAGAAGCTACAGACGGTATCAACCTTTCTAAGCTGAATATTATAATGTGCCCTTTCAGCTGGCGCATATCTCGAGCCAACCAGGCTGAAGACAGCTTCTTCAGTGGAGCTGGAGACTCCCTGGTGGTTCCCGGCACAGTCCTGGACTGCCAACTGGCCGAAGCGGCCCGGCATTTCAGGAAGGGAAGGGTCCCTGTCTGGGTGAGTCTCTCTAAATTCTCAACTAGACAAATCAAACTCGTATGAGATTTAATTGGGTAGTTTACATTCACTCTAATATGTAATGACCAAATTCACATAAAAGTATGTATTATTAAATGAAGATTTAAGCTAAAATCGGCAAAAAATCTAAAATTCACTTCTGCTACCCTAAAACATAAATATATTAATAAAACATAAAGATCTCCACCTTCTAATTTCTGATTTACATTCTCTAAATAACTTTAAGTTATCTTTATATTTACTTAGTCGGCTCAAATGTATTTATATTTGCAGGTGTGGAGTGCCCCCGAGGGCGCAGCCCTGGCCCGCTGCGGAGAGCTATACTCCTCAACAGCAGGCGGGGGCCCCGCCCACGCCCCCGAGTCCACCCTGCTGGAGGCCTGCAGGCGGGCGCACCCCACCAAGGCAGCGCCCCGCTTGCTGGGGTTACCTACGCACCCACTGGCCCCCGCGCTGAAGAGGCTTTCAGCGTTGTGTGCACCGGCGACGCTTAATGCTTTTTGGGTAAATACCTAAATCAGCTTCTTGTAAATCAGTCAAAGTGGTGAATTATGTTCATTATTTTGTTTATTGAAAGTATTACATAACATAAGTACAGTAAAACCGACATATATTTATTATTAATTGTATTATTGACTCACCTTCTTTATTGCAACTCATCCAGTTCAACATTCCTTGTTGTAGACTTAGAAACAATGAATTGCTGTTCCTCAATCATCACCCTACTAATTAAGGGTATCACTGTCTAGAATGTCAAGACTTGTTAATTCAAGCCATGGTCTTAAATTTATAGTACCAGTCTAAATGATTTTTGTCATTCTTTACGTTCTTCCAAAACTTTGACTTGACCTTGGCTTTGACTTGAATGTTCTTTCTAAAGTATATTTTGTCCTATTTTTGTCATGGCTTCATTATAATATTATGTATGTGCCGTTCTTTCTCTGTTGCTCTTTTTTCAGATTTTGTGTAATGTATTTTTTTTGTAACTGGACAATAGTCCGTTAGTTAATAAATAAATAAATAAAATAAAGATCAGATACATTTTTTTTCCGTCATTTGAAAAACCTTTTAACAGGGTTTCGGTGTTTTTCATAAAAGTCATGTCGCAGAGAAACATCATTTGAATCGTATAGCAATTTGGATATCTGATATCTGAATGTATGTGAATATTTGTAAAGAGCAATTATTTATCTTTTCTAATATGTTATTTTTCTTATACAGGAGCAGGATGGTAAATTCTACTCGACACTCGACAACACACGGTGGATGAGATACGTGTCCGAATGTCTAACACTAGCACAACAAGCTGCCGAGAGCCTTTCTGAAAATATCACTGTTGTGCTACAAGAAGGTATTCTGCTCATCAATAATAATAATTATTTTTTTCCTCACTGTATTCATTGTATGCACAACTAACTGCGAAATCAATACATTATTTATTTCATGATTAATTCGTATTTAGGTATTGTTAAATAATATCAGATATAGCTAATTTGCTAGTTTATCAGTATTAATTGTTTAAATCACAAAAAAAAATATCCATGATAATTAAAAATATATATTGTATTCAAATTTAAAATGTTATAAGTAGGTTTTCCTTATTTTATTATCAGTCGTTTGTTGGACAAAAGTGGGATTGCCATAATTTCAATTAAGTATGAACAATTCATTCAATATAAAGACAGTACCAGTATTATTGGTTACTTGGTCGTTCTCAAGCTTTACATTTATAAGTATCGCATCCAGAGTTGACGCGAACACAGTACTGACACAGATGCAATGCTTGCATACAGCATCTTTCAACTACTTCATATTCGACTTCAGAAAAGAAAAATCCAGTGAAAATGAAAAAAATCGTTTTAATATAAACTGTGCTGTATAATGTTGAATCCAGCTCGACATAAGAGTTCTAAGGGTTATCATTGTCCCAAAAGTTTAAGTAGGTGACATTAACCAAATTATGAATATTCTTTTCTGTAGATTAGTAGCATTCATTTTGGTATCCTTTTTTGCATTCTTATGTAAGTTCCGTGTTCTTTGTCATGTACAAAATGATGCAATCATTTAATATCCTTTTGACGTTTAGGTGATGGAATGGATTACTGTGCAGTGGTGTCCTCACTGACCCAACTCTTGTTGGACACCCACTTCAGGACCATCAAGGGCTTCCAGTCCCTCATACAAAAGGAATGGGTTGCTTTGGGGCACCCTTTTTGTGACAGGTAAACATTTACATACTACATTATGTATTTCTAATTATGTTATACTTTTTATAAATCACTAATAAATTCACCAGCGTAATGGAGGATCTTTTTGAGGAAAAGAAGGAGTGAAACTGGGTCTTGAGACCCATGTTGTAGGAGGGAGGAAACACAGGCTAGCAAATTCATTCAGCCGAGCTGTTGAACATAAGAACGAGTCGTAGAAGCGACCCATTCTCATCCGGCTGTTACTGACGTAAGCAAACTTAAAATATTTACAATCCGACTTGTACCAAACTTAATACAGTGCAAACATCTCTATGGATTGATTTTTTTGTTGGCAAGCGATTACGGTACATTTAAAAGCACGAAAAACGGGTTTCAAAGTATAATAACGACTGAAAAGACAATGATGAATGCAGAGGTCCTTGAGGATACTCTGGCACATAACGGATACAAATGTTGCGTGTTCTGAAGGACCCTCCGGCACACCAAGAGTTAACAAATAGTCATGCAGTGATAAATTTTTGGAAAAGTTGGTTTATATCTTCTAATTTCTTAAACATTCTTCTTTTCATAGACTTGGCCATGTAGCGCTCGATGATTCCGACACCACCGAGGGTGACCGGGAGATGTCTCCCGTGTTTCTGGTGTTCCTGGACTGCTGCTGGCAGCTGCTGCAGCAGTTCCCCGCCTCCTTCCAGTTCACCGACACCTACCTGGCTACGCTGTGGGACTCGGCCCACAACCAGCTCTTCCACACTTTCCTGTTCAACAGTCCACGGGACCGGGATATTGCCATGTCTAAGGTGAGATACTACTGAGGGTTGAATTACTGAGGGGTTGTTGTAGACAGCTGTTTTAGAAAGAATAAACCAAAACATTGCTTTCAGGAGCTATGGCTATCATCTACAAAATCATAAAATGAGACGTTTCGTTGATACAATAAATATCTTTTAATTTTACCTAACATTGTCTCCTTTTCCTTTAAAATCGGTCGGCAGAATCAATCATTAGAAACAAATTCAAAAGCGATATCTCATTGCAATAGACACAATGACTTGTAATAATTTTTAATTGTTGAATTTTGCGCTTCCAGTATGCAAATCTCCGGCCGGTGTGGGATTGGCAAGAGCAGTTTTGCGAAGAGGAGATCCAGTACTTCTATAACCCCCTTTACACCGCCCCTGCACACGCAACACATCCGCCTAAATCTGGTAAGTGGCGTTGGCTGTATTTAGTGACCAGATCTTAATAGCTTGGTACTTTCTAACCATCCTCTTATCGATCTCTTTCCTCTCCCACAATACCATAGTCCCGGCAGTTAGGACTCTTGTGCGGTAGTCGAAAGGCGACCATGCACGTCATGGCTATCGAATGTGTGCACATCTATTCACCACATCCTTTTACTTCACAAAACACCCAAATATTTAGGGTGTCATAGTCTCACAAGGTCAAAAGTGATTAAAAATAACATTCGATTCCAGTGATCCCAGCGTCGGCAATCCGTCTGCCAGGATTGGCAAGCCCCCAGCGCGCGACGGGCCCTGAGAGCATAGGGTTGACACCCCCGCCCTCGCGGCTACTCCCCAACACCACAGTGCCGGCTCTGGACATATGGAGGACGTGCTACATGCGTTGGCTGCCGCCCCTGCACCTGCCCGCCTCGGGAGATGTGCAGTACCTCCTGCATAATATGCGCATTGTCAAAGAGGTGGGCAATGTTGTTGTTGTTATTTTTATTGTTATTCCCTTCTCTTTGCACCCCGGGGGGTTGGCAACGTCCTGTGATGGCCTCGTCACTCCATTTTTTTACCCTCCTCACTAAACTACTTAATTTTAGATAATTAAACAAAAAAAATTAATATATTTTTTATTGTAGTTTATAAAAATACTCCAATTTCAAAGGAAATATTAATATAATATCTTTAAAAATTGCTGATACTTTGAAAATACCACTAAAAAATTAAAAATACTAAATGTCTTTGAAATTCATCCGGAACTGAAAAAAAAATCATCATGCCCACTTGAGCTGAACTATCATAAAGATGAGCTATATAAATTCACGTTATTATCACGCAAGCGGCTCATTGCACACAAAAAATGCTTGATTTTTTTCAAATTTCAGATCCACGCCCTACAGGACAAACTCTGTTCTTGCTCCGCTAACCCCCTGCGTAAGTCCAACGGGGCAAAGGAACCAGTTAATGCAGAGTTGGCGGAGGTGCGGTGCCCCCACCCCTCCACCGTGGGAGCCTTCTTCCCCTTCATCGGGGTCCCCTCTAGGGAACACGTGTCGCCCCCCTCTGGTGCCGCGCCCACCGACGGACTAGACTGCCCCTGTGACCAGCAGCTGGACTCCCAGTCCATGCTGAATGGGCCTGATTAAAGGTGTGTGGGAAAGTTAAGCTTACTTCTGGCACACCAGACACGTCCATAACATTTCCTCTGTTTATCTCTTCAGTGGTGTATACATAATGTGAAAAATTTGCACCTGGACCATAGCCCTTTTTTTATAGTTACATCCTTTTAGCTTTGAACCATTTCTTAATTTTTAAATGGGTTAGTATGTGTGATCATTGACTTTTTAACCACTTCACCCTCGACTTTAAGTTTTAATAATTAATGTACCGTAATTTAGGGTGAGTGAGTTTATGTTTATGACGGAGACCGTGTGTTGAGGCGGCGCGTAAACCACTGTAATATAAACAACGAACCCGACAAAGACACGAGCGTGAATATAACTTCATGTGAATGCCCGTTTAGGCACAGACGCCAGTGTAACGTCAAGTTTATTTTGCCCGCATCGGTGTACTTCTCGAGCTAATCTAATGTAGAACTGAAAAGTTTTTGGTCTTTTGTTCTAGGTAAAAAATTGGAGGAGAAATCTTTCTGGCTGCGGAATGCCATCCATGAGAAGAGGCTTTCTATGCTAAGCTCTGGTGCCGCCATTTTGAAAAAAATAAAAATTGTAAATACGTTTCAAAGTATGTACAATAAAGGCTTTTAATCAGATTTTGTATTCCATTCACAATATTCCAAAAGTAAATGGTCAAAACTATGCTGTTTTTCCAGATGCGAGAGTGATGGTGATAGAATTATTTTATTTACAAAATTTTCCCTTGTAAAACTCTGTATGTTTTGTTTGATAATGTTGATTCAAATTATATTATACTGCTACTCCAATAGCATGCAGGTAGATACTACTAGATAGGTACTTAAATGTTTTGTTTAGCCAAGGGGGCCGTACGGAATGGGCCCGGGGCACGGGCACAAAATAGGCTTGCGCACTGCATTCAGCCTTGCGGGTTGTGCATCGCTGGTTAGATTTTGTGGCAGCGAACCTGTTATAGATTGATCCCATCTCTTATGCCCACATGATATATAGGCTTGCTGAGTCTGTTTTACAGGTATTACACTGTTTGATAACTAGCAGCACTAATCATTGGCAATCTCTCGGTGGACAGAATTAATATGTGTTTTATTTTGAAATAATATAGATATTTGTGAAAATTATTAATAAAATTATGTTTTTATTATTTTGCAGATGGATACAAATTTGGAAGCAAAGCCAGTTTCATTCTTTGAAATCAAGTCTCTTATTTCATAACTGAATCCATACAAAATATTATTCTTAAGAATTATTAAGCGTTTTATATGTTCTAAAGGTTTTTTTTTGTATGTTTAGTATGTATTATCCTTTCATTTTTAATCAATTAGACCAAACAATGTTATTTAAAACATAAATTATTAGTTACAGTGATAATGGCTGTTATTTTATAGATTCTTTAAGATAGAAGATTTAATATAGATTCATACGACTACCTACTTACTTTGCTGTAGTAACATAACATTTTATTCTACCTATTATATAATACTATAATTAAAGTTCAAAATATTATACTATGAAGATATATATCTATAAAATGTTGATTAGCTTTGAAAAGTTTATTGCTGTAACAATTATTTGTATTGTAGTGATTTTTTCTATTAAGAAACCTATATTGTTTATTAAAATATATGCGTTTTGTTTATAAATAATTATAATGGAAAAAAGTACTGTTAGCTGCAAAAATGTATGATCGTTGTATATTTTTGCATCTGACTGTAACAGCAAGATAGCTTTTATATGTATAATTATTTAGGAAAGTGAGATTTGGAAAAGGTTAAAGAAATTGCAATTGTTCTAAAGTGTGTAAATGATATTTTACCAGAATTAGGTTCAACAGTATTGTTCTAGATACAGAATAACTCTAAAATGTAGGTAAGTACGACAATGTCATTACACATTATTATATTAATTGGTTTTTTATCAACTGTAATAATCACACTATATTTATTAAGATGCTCTCAACATCACATTATAATATAATTATCTATTTAGGTAGTTTTTACCATTTTGCCTATTCTAAATGAAGAAGAACTCTTATATTACAACTCTGCAAACTTATCTATGCAATCGGGGGCTTCACTATTGTAGATATTGTGGATGCAAAAAATGTATTGATTTAAAAAATAGTTTGTTTTTTTGTTAGTTCCTCTTTTGGATGCCGGCACAGATAAGTTTGTATATCTGAACAATTATTATTATTCCTGCTATATTTCTCACGATTTCGTTCAGCTTGTAATATTGAAAATGTGACATTACAAATAACAATTGTACTGTACATTAGAATGGAGGGAAATGAAAATTTTCCTTTTTTTTTAACAGATTGATGGGATTATAATCAAATAAAAGAAAAGAGGTGGTCGATTAAAACTATGGTCCAGGTGTTCCGTCACATTTGACGTTATCACAAATCAACATTCAACACCATTTACAATCTATTGACATTTGAATGGTATCCAATAACCAACTGTGAGTTGGGATCTTAGAGTAACGTAGAGACCTAACATTGCGAAATTTTGTCCGCACTTTTTGACCAAGGATTGACCAAGGGAGGTATGACGTATATGCTTCCAGCCAATCGGATGCGAAGAAAACCGTAAAGATAAACATTATTCCGTCTTTATCTGTTCGCGAACAATTTTGCGTTAGTATCATGAGAAAGAAAGAGACCGGGATACTTTTAGAAGCCGTACAAAGGGGGAATTCCCCGTTCTTGAAAATTTTTTTGACATTCTCGTAAATATTTTTAAGTTAAACATATTACGAATCCATTAAAACTCATTTCAAACGGAAGTTTATTAAATTGGAACGAATAGTCCAAAGATTAATTACATATTGGTGTAAGTTACTAGTTGTTTTGTAGGTTAGGATGTTAAATATTTGAGATCAAACTAAAAAAGACGATTTTTATGGTACATACGTGTGAAAACTGTTTGTTTTTGGTCCTTTTGTACTTCGATTGAAGCAACCAAGTATAGCACATATGGCCATGATGTTTTGCTAGATATCGGACAAAAAATAACTCAAGTTTTTAACTATTTACGCACTTTTGACAGTCCGTTCGCCTGACACTCCAAACATGAATGAAGTGCGTACAGATCAAATATCGCGGACATAGTATTTAGCCCGCCCCAAATCGTGTATTGGTTTCAACAATTGTTTGTCTCTTTTTCTCATATGCGTATAGAACCGAGCATAAAGAGAGAGCTATATTTTGCGAGTTTGTCAACGATTTGTCACAAATTAGTACGGTCTCTTTATATTGTTACTCTAAGGTTGGGATGCTGTGATCACTCAATAATTAGGCTGTATAATGGTCATTAAAATTTAACCAAACACTTGCAGTCCGAGAATCAGCGGTTGACAAAGACCGTTCAAATGTGATAAATACAAAACGGTGCTGATCTTCGATTTGTGACAATGTTAAATGTGACAGGGGTTCAAACAACTACTCCCCAGTAGTTTAATTCTCGCATATTTTTTTTGTCATTTCGATTCGTCATTTCAACTTCTGTCATTTTGACCCATATCATGGTGGCTCCCTGTAGAAACATTTACAATAAATCTTTGGGGTATCACTATGGTTAATTTTTATTTATGTCCCTTCAACAGTTGTATAGCCATTTAAAAAAAAAATCTGTATGGTTTATTGTTTTTTAAAATGTCAGGCTGAACAAAAATCACCTACATCATTCGTTTTGATTATTTTTCTACCGTATTCATAGATAATAAAATTATAAATATGTCACTATGGCTAGGTTTTATCCTAGATTCAGTTATCACTTTCAAATCGAAATAAGAGAGTACAAATAATTATGAACCAGTAAATAATGCAACATAGTTTTAGTGTATTCATGAATTTGATGTGCAGTATTTTTTTTAAAAGGCTGAAATTTTGATAGACAAAATTCCGAGTTTAGTACAAAGAGAAGCGGTCTAATGTTGGTAATAGATGGTAATATTATGTTTGATTTCATTTTATCAATAGTTATAACTAGAACCTGGATTTGTTATCACAAATCAGGGGCTAACCTGAAGAGTAAAATAATTTATTTTTTTAAATATAACACATGTAAAACACTTAATTTAGGTTAGTATATCCATGTTTGAACTAAAGAATAAACCTGTAAGAGATTTTTTTTTTAAATGTAGTAAAGGTCTATTCTATAAATCTTAAGGTTCATAGCTTCGTATAAATTATAAATAACTCTAAGAGGTTAGTCTTTGTTTCTATGTTTTACAAAGTGTAAGATACGCTCAGTATCGCCCTGGTGAAAGGACACCATTCAGAATCGAAACGTTGCTTGAAATGGCTTTAGCTGTGTTTGGCGACCAGATCTGAATAATTAGGTACTTTCCCATATCCTTCCCCATCCCACTACCTTCAACCTCACAACATACCCCAATTGGGGATGCCATAGTTCTACTGGCTCCAGATAGTTGGGAGCAGTTGAGACTCTTGAGGGTTATTCGCATAAAAAAATGTACTAATCTAAAAAGCGTGTTTAATATGAAATTAAAAATAATCTCTACAGGTGGGCCCCTGGCTTGCGATAGCAAATACGGGTCCTAGTTATTACGTTTAAGATTATCGCCATGATGTTGGTCAACCAGAAAAACTTAATATCTTTATGATAAATTATCATTAGTTTGAAATAAACTTTGTGATGTATAAAAAAAACTAACCTTACATACACCTTTTTTTAGGTTTAGGATAACCACTTCGGACACAACTGTTCCTCCCTTCAGGGTATCTACATATTATGAATACAGCACAGTTGTTTCCAAAACTAAAATAAAGCAGTGTATGCAAGGCTGAAGTCTTTAACACACATATATATATCACCTTATAGTCTTGTTTGTATGACACCTAGACTGCCATATAAAAAAAATGTTAAGAATAAAAATACTGACCATAATGTAAAGCACTTTTCAGAAATTAAATTAAATCTGAGTGCATAATAGCAGAAACTTTTCTATTGTTCTCCACATACATATTATTAACAAAAAAAACCTGTTGAATTCATCACAAGCATGTACATTTTTTTATGAAAAATGTATGTATGTCATTTTATTTGGTAGCTATTAATTTGGTTAGTGCTTTTTTTCTCATCTAGGAATAGTTTTATTAATATCCTTCGTATTCGAAGTGTTTGTCTAAATTAAAGTTAGGAATAATAGAGAGACGAGGAAGTGTTCACAGAAAATACACCAAAATATTATAAAATGAATATACATAGTAAGTTGTAAGAATGATATATAATACTTTTGTTCATAGAATATAGATTCTCCATAATTCCTGTCATGTGTTTTTGTGTTATGTATAATATTTTTGTATTAAATTTTATTGTGGATACATATCAACGGGTCCTATTCAAAGTTGGTAATCTGTAACTATACAAAAGCCTTGTCTCATTATCCTGAAAAATAGATATTTAAAAAATACTGTCGCTTGCTTACTCGGTAATATGATGGACATTCTGGTTGATGATCCATTCCCTTTTACTTCTACAGAGATCGGCCAGCACATTGTCTATGAAGCACTGTATTGGTCAGCCTCAAGACCTGCTCTTGGTCCAGCATCATCTTAAGGTTTTATTGCTGTTTTAGTCACTGTGCACCCACTCATTGTGTAACGACTGACTTGATGATGGTTGACAGGAGTGCAGATCTCAGGAACATTCTGTAGCCCCCATGACAAAGTTCCTGAGATCTTTCCTCCTGTTATGCGATATTGGGCTCCAGAGGAAGCTACTTTGGCGTTCATTATTGCATAACATTGCTGTAATACATCAGATGGAACCATATTACTCTAAGGGGTCGAATTTTAAATCCATAATATTCCAGCTATTCTATGACAAAAATAACAAAAAAAAAAAAAAATTTCCTGAAAAGAAACAGATTTGGATTCAACATATGTTGCGTAGGACTGCCCGAAATATTGATCACAGTAAAATTATTTCCTATTATAAATCTGTGTCAATAGCATAGATGTTATACCCTTATTGTAGGTATGATTTTAGATTTTTGCAGTAAATCATTTTGTCCTTTTTTTGCGCTTCTTTCTTCTTGATTCAACGTTTTGGATGGGCCGATCATCTGTCCTGATGATGAATACTGCAAGGCTGTCTGAAATGCTGGCTCAAGGAGGAGAAAGCACACTTTAACAACCCAAAAAAACAAGATGCATAGTGGTATTCAATATTACAAAAAATCTTTTGAAGGTTCAGTCTTTTAATATTTGTAAACTATAATAAATTTTAAATGACAGAAAGGTTGTCTCCTCAACACTTCAGATTATGTAGCTAAGAAATTTATCTAGTTTAAACAAAACACATTTAGTCTATAGGTTGTTTTCTCCTGCACTTGTATGTAAATTAGGTATGTCTATTTCTTTTTAGATATTTTATTACTTTATTGTGATACTTCTAAATAATTAATCAATATTGTTTGTCACATTGAGATTAGTCTGCAAATATAATTAATGCAACAACAAAAGATATATTGTTGGTAATAATTATTATAAGCTTACTTTTTCCTACTTTTATATTAATCACACATGTCTCTTTAACCCTTCCGTGGGCAAATTATTTTTAATTACAAGGTTCAAAAAAAATAAAATAATTGCAACATGAAAGTAAAAAGATTTTTTTAATTTATTTTAAACATATAGTTACTAGAGTGGGTAGTATGCTTCCCACGGACCTTTGGGTGGTGCAAAAATTTTCTTAAATATTTTAACCTTTTAGCGGGCATTACATTCGAAACAACTAACACTTAGTATGGGATCAGACCTCCAGTAATTTGAAATATATGGAAATTGGTGGATTTGATAGTGTGTATAACAATGTAAGTTTTTATTTTACCAGAATTCGAATTTTTTTTTTAAGGACATTGAACAAATTAATAACAATTTATAATAAAACAAAGTGCAAAGAACATAAATTAATCGTTAAAATGCTTATAAATTTAAAAATTACCTTGAAAAAACAGGATTTTTTCCTCGGATTTTTCCGCCAGATGTAACTATTTTTTTAAATTGTGAAACTGTTTTCCCACTGACCTTTTGATGCGAATTCAGTTACTGGGAAGATGTATTCCAATCGCACACGAAAGGGTTAAGAAGCAAAATTTATTGTTAATTTCTATCCATTCTTGCATCTATTTTATCTAAGGTTGGTGTATGCATGAGAAATTAATACATACCTACATGCAATACTAATTCAAGTACAGTTTGACACACTTAACTTTGCCGTTGGTTGTGTCACCACTCAACTTAACCGGACTTGAGGTTTATTTGGACCAATTATTTACTATCCGAATTTTTAAATTTAATTTAGAGTTTTAAAGTAACAATTATATACATAACTTTAAAATGCATGAATGTATTTATCACACACAATCAGCATACATTTAAAATTAAATTAAAAATACGACGATCAATCAAAAATATAAACCCTTCTCATTGGTAATTATTTTCTGCGAAGCTGACAACACAACTCAAACTGGTGCCAACTCGTCCTAATACTGGAATTATTGGGACATTTTTTAGATTTTCAAAATCCAAGAATGCCAAAACCTTAAAATGCTTTGTGCATCATTTTTCATAGGTGAAGAAACACATTTAAAAACATTTTGACAGTCAAATTATAAAAACCATTTTATCTTTGGCATCGCTTTTAGTCATCTGCAAAGTTATCTATATCAAGCTGTACAATGCTTACATCTCAATAAATCCTGCTTGCATGCAGTACAGATGTAATGAACAAAGTTAAGATGTTGATAAACCCAATAGAGAGACAAAATTAATATTGTTTGTTTATATTATGATTGAATATTAATTTTGTATTATAACTTATGTTCCCATAGTTTTTATTCCTAAAGCTCATAGATATAATTTACACAAATTGGCCATAACACCATCGAAAATGACCTCATGTTAATCACTTTCGTAAGTATAAAAGTACAGTTTGACGATAAAATGTAGATATTCAATAAAGTGGAACACTTTTGTTTAATTACTATTTCAACACTGAGTAACGTCAATTTCGGAACAATTATAGCATACTCAGGTGTGGGACTTGACTGCCGAATTTGACATTTGACAGGAAAAAAAAATTGTAGTCCAAGCTTCCTTGATGTATACATAAAAAAACTTTCTTATTCAATTGCATCGCTTACAAAGTGTTAACAATAACAAGTTATAATATTAAATTACATTAGAAAATGATGTAGAATCTTCTCCTTTCGGAAAGTACCACTAATTACTGAACTCCGATAATCCCTACAAGCGTGATCTATACTGATTTGAAAGAAAATGGCTGTCGCCAATTTAAATATTTGATCAATTTCACTAGAAGTAAGTAAAAATTGAGCTTACTTTGTACATTTATTTGTCAGACTGTACTGTCATACTTTCATCTATATTTTGTTTATTCAGATATTGATCAGTGGGCACAATAATTTGTTTTGATTGTGTTCTTATGATCAGCTGAAGGGCCATCTTGTGTATTCTATATCTGTTTCTGTATTATGATAATGATCTTACAAGTAAAAGTTTGTCAAATCATTATGAATTATTGATGATTTTCTGAAAAATAAACTGATTTTGTGCCTTAGAATTTCATAAGTTTTCAAATTATATGCGCTGTTGGAATGTTATAAACAGACATCGGATTATATGTATATTTGAGCCTTTTTTGGTTGTCGTCATTAATTATGCTAATTAAAATGAAAAAACAAATGATTTTTATTTTCTGCAGTCGGAACCGGTTATTTTTTGGAACCTGTTCCTTTTGGAAATGACAATTATTCAATGAACCGGTTTTTTCCTTTGGAATTTTTGGCTGGCCACTCCACAAAATGATTTTTTGAGCAACCTCCCGGAACGCAAATAATTCTCAAAGAACCAGTCCAAAAAGACATAATATACTTTATGCACATATTTTGACTTTGTTAGTGCATATAATCCGATGTCTAGTAATATGTAAATAATATTGTTTATAACTCGAAACCATTTTGAATGTGTGTACATAAATAAAGTTCTTAAATATAATTATTACAAGATAGGCAGCAGTGGTGCGCCTATTATTCAACATTTTCAATGGAAGATCTGTGGGATTTTTTCAAACCTAAAAGAAGCCATAGCACCTGACATAGGCGGAATAGTTGAATATTTGATCAAATTTTAAGAACTCTGTGGACTTGAAATTTTTTCTGATACTTTTCATTCTCAGCAATGGAGAATTTCAATTAAAAACTTACTTCACCTGTAAAAACAAATAATCACAGACGCCATATATTTAATGTGGAACAAAATCAACGATAAGAAATAAAAACTGTAACATTGAAATGATTGCTTGCTAGTATGCGTGGATGCATATGTCCACATAATATTATATTGTGTTTAGTGTCGCCTTTTTCAAATTTTACCAAATATGTTATCATTTTACTGTCAAAAGTACATTTCCAGTTGTAATATATAAAGTTATTATATTTATATTACAATAAAATATAAACTTATTAACCATTACAAAGTACCTATACAAATAAATACAATGTTTTCATTATTCCCCCCTGACAAAATGATATTTTAGTTGTGGCATGATGTATTTTTTGTTGAGTTGAGGATCTTGTATTCTTACCCGAGTTTATTAACTCTTTCATTTAAAGTATAAATTAAAATCTCTTTTGAGTACAATCATCGTAAAGTTTAGAGTGTTAAAGATGTCTTCTGTACAGGTTCTTACGGAAACTCTAGGAATAATTGCCTTCCGTGCTACGATAACAGGTTACGAGGTACATGAACTTCCCCATCCAATGATACCGTATTGTAAATGGACTGGCATAAGGCATAGCATGAGTTCTTATTTTTTTACAATGTTTCTGATTTACTTCGGCTATCCGATGGTTAGAGGAGTTAGGGTTTCTGTCAGACATGTAAAGTTATATAATAATAATCTGTAACAAAAATATCAAATTTAAAAAAATATATATACAGGGTGTCCCAGAACTCGACGTCAAGCCGAAAGCGGGTGATAGGCCGAGTCATAATAGTTATCAGAAAAATATTTTTTTAAATCTAAGTTATATATTTTAAAAATTATAGGCATTTAAAAAAATCGAGAAAATCTACACCCTGTGATGGTGTTTTAACTCCCGTTACTACAAAACTTTTTTTTTTTTTTTTTTAAATTATGTAATCCTAAATAATGCTTCTTCATATTGTTGCCTAAACTTTTAAACTAACTATCCCAGCTTGTAAGAAAATGTCACTTTTTTCCTAACTAAGTTTTCAAAATGAATACTTCGCCCAATTTTAACTGTCTGTACTGAAAAAAAAAATACTACACTAGCTTGGCAAGTAACTTTAAAAGTTGGCGCATTTAATAAGGATTCCAAAATTGTATAACAATTGCTAGTAATCTAGCAAGTTTCTTGGGTATATTTTTTTTTGTAAAGAAACCCAGTTTTGAACAAATTTTTCTTACTTAAAATGATTACAGTGTACTTAAGGCTTTCCTCGAGGCCGTAACTTTAAGATTTTAGTTGAATGAGACGAAGAGAGTAAACTCTACGAATTGTGAGCGAGGCAGATAGTGACGCCACTGTTATTAACGTGGGAGACAGATAGATATTACACGATTCGACTAGTGCGAGCGAGACAATGGTCGCTATTGTCCTGTTTCCAGGTAATAATAATAATAATAATAATAATATTTGGATAATTTGTATAGCGCCGTTTTTGTGAAAAATCACCTCAAGGGCGCTGTACAAATCTTAATTTCTACTTAATATTAATTCTTAGTTTATATAAATATACAGCAACATACTTACCTGGCAGGTCACTTCTGGCAGGACACAATCACCATATCATAATAACCTAAAATTTAGAATTACTTAAATTTTTATTTTTTATTTTATTTTATTTTGTTTATTTATTTATTTATTTATTTTTTATTTATTTTATTTTTTATTTTTTTTTCATTTTTAGGGCATGAAGGCAAATTTAAGATAAAGTATATCGGAGGTATTTTTAACTTTTCGTAGTGAAGAACAGATAATGGTGATAATCTTCTAATGAATTTAAGGAATGAGAGTCTGAAAAGTTTTCTTGGTTCTATTGGGCTTGTTACATCTTGATTATGGATATGATTTTCTGAAAAAATGAGTTTTGAGTTTGGCTCTGAACTCTGCCGAAGTCTTTTATTACTCTCAGATCATGTGGTAGTCCATTCCAGGTTTTAGGACCTGACACTCCGAAGGCGCGCTCTCCAAACTTAGTGTCTGGTGTGCGCTTTGGTTCTTTCAACCTTCCCGATAGCCGATGACATTGCTGATCTAAGAGTTGACTGTCGCGAATTGGAATCTTCAGGAATACACAATTCCGATAAATAAGCCGGAGCCATTCCGTTAATTGATTTGAAAACCATCCAGCAAAGCTTAAACTGGATTCTTTCGGGACATTTAAGCCAGTGAAGATTTTTGAGGTGCTCTGAGATATGGGAATATTTTTGATACGCCGGTGATAAGTCTTGCCGCGGCGTTGAAGACTAGTTGTAGTTTGTTAATTTGATATTTAGGAAGACTAGCGTATATTCCGTTGCAGTAATCTAAACGCGAAACGACGTACGAGTTAACAAGTAATTTGGTTGCCTCTGTTGGCAGGTTTCTTCGCACTGATTTTATTTGTCTTAGTTGAAAGAACCCTGTGCTCACAGTCTTGTTAATTTGGGATTTAAGGGAGAAATCAGCATCCAAATTGACGCCCAGAAGTTTGATGGATGTCTTTGGAATAATGTCACTTCCTGAGACAGCTATTGGGGAGTTATTGATGTTATGCTGACGTCTGCTTGTGGCGGTCCAGAGAAACTCTGTCTTTGAAGGGTTCAATTTCAGTCTATTTGAGGTCATCCAGGTAGTCCAAGGGGACCACAAGCCATCAATGACTCCTTCCTTTTTGATTTAAGTTCATTGAATTTTCTGTTTTGGAAAAGTTTTAAATTAAACATCATTTTTGAATTCTAAGATTTATTAAATTACAACAAATGTTCAAACTGCCTTCCTTCAGCCGCAATACATGCTCGACATCTTCTTAAAAAAGACCGGAGTATCAGGCGGGCGAATTGTCCGTTATTTATAAAACCAACTGCTTCCATTATTCTTTGCCGCAGCTCAGCTACATTTTCGATCGGTTTTAAATAAACCTTTTCCTTCACAGCTCCCCAGTAAAAAAAATCTAGTGGGTTCAAGTCAGGAGAACAGGCTGGCCACGAGATAGTACCAGACCGCCCTATCCATCTGCCCGGATATTCCTCATCGAGATGTTCTTTAACTGAGCGGGCATAGTGCGCTGGGCAGCCGTCTTGCTGGAACCACATCTTTCTCTGTAGATGCTTAGTGGCACATCTTCCAATAAATTTGGTAAATGATTTTGTAAAAAATCCAAATAAACTTCGCCATTCAAGACCTCTGGCAGCTCAAAAGGTCCAATGATTTTTCCATTCCATCAACACAAACGAATACGGAAAGATGTGCAGTAAACGAAGGAGCGTAACATACTGTTTTGTATTGTGTGTGCGTCAGTGAGATGGACAATGGCGACTATTTTCTCGCTCGCACTAGTCGAATGGTGTAATATCTATCCGTCTCACACGTTAATAACAGTGGCGTCACTATCTGCCTCGCTCACACTTCGTAGAGTTACTCTTTTCGTCTTATTCAACTAAAATCTTAAAGTTACGGCCTCGAGGAAAGCCTTAAGTACACTGTAATCATTTTAAGTAAGTAAGAAAAATTTGTTCAAAACTGGGTTTCTTAACAAAAAAAAAATATACCCAAGAAACTTGCTAGATTACTAGCAATTGTTAAACAATTTTGGAATCCTTATTAAATGCGCCAACTTTTGAAGTTACTTGCCAAGCTAGCGTAGTACTTTTTTTTCAGTACAGACAGTTAAAATTGGGCGAAGTATTCATTTTGAAAACTTAGTTAGGGAAAAGGTGACATTTTCTTCCAAGCTGGGGTAGTTAGTTTAAAAGTTTAGGCAACAATATGAAGAAGCATTATTTAGGATTACATAATTAAAAAAAAAAAATTAAAAAGTTTTGTGGTAACGGGAGTTAAAACACCATCACAGGGTGTAGATTTTCTCGATTTTTTTTAAATGCCTATAATTTTTAAAATACATAACTTAGATTTAAAAAAATATTTTTCTGATAACTATTATGACTCGGCCTATCACCCGCTTTCGGCTTGACGTCGAGTTCTGGGACACCCTGTATATGTTTTGTAAAACCCCACTTTATTGCAATATCTTCAACTAGTTTCGGTTCAGCCTGAACCTTCATTAGGACTGTATGAATTAAAAAAAAAAAATTGTTAATTTGATTTTTATGAAAAAAAAATTGTAAGGTTGGGTTGTTATAAACTCTAATTACATTTGATGTCAATTAAATCAAAGATTAGCGCTATTTTTAAATTTAATTGGTCCCACTTAAACGCCGATTCTCGGTCATGATCAGTTGGCAAGTATAACTGTTTTGTTTGATAACTGATCACATTTTGATCGAAAGCTGAAACGGGTTTTAGAACTGATAATACTATTATATAAGTTAGTGTGAAGTTTCGTTTTTTTTTATTTTTATCTAAACACAGAAGTTTCTTAGTCAGACAGATATGAACCAAACCCATGTTTTATATTTTAACAAGATAAATCATAAAAAATAATAATAATATTTTCAATTTAATTAATTCTGGTGTGTGGAGATTTTTTGTTATGATTTGTGAACGTTGACTTAAAACCACCAAGCTATAATATTCCTGGCCCCTGTTGTTAAATACTGATCATAGCATTAACGACAACCTTCTACATAAGTTTTTTTCTATGTCTTTTACGAAACAGAAAAATCGGAATTGTCTTGTGTCTTATTTGTTCATCTTGAAGTTTGGTGAAAATAATACATTATCATGTCAAATTATAACTATTCATTTTCTCGTTCAGCGACATGCTCGACCAAAATCTTCAGTTTAGTTTTTAACTTGTGGGCTTCCTAAATTTGTAATATGTGTAGTTATGTTACATACATTAAAAAAGATTCATCCTAGAAAAAAATTATATTGGGGTACAAATTTACTGACTACAAACATAGTTTCTAATTCATATCAAAATGAATATTCAAGTATGTAATTCATTTTCGGATGCTGTGCCGTTATATTTGCCACAGCAATTATTATTAAAACCTGTTTCAAAGATCAATGTCTCCATTCAGTTACCTTCTTCGAAGGCCCTTGGAAAGACGATTTCCAACTGGGAATTGATGGAACGGATGAGGGAACTAATAAGGCCGGATTTATTTTCTTCTTTAAAAGTAACTAAAAGTTCAGCAGATGCGATTAGGTTCGAGGGTGAGTTAGATGACAGAAAACGCATTAGTAATATAGTCGGTTGTTTAGACGAAAGGTTCATTAAATTAAACGGTTACCCCGAACCTCTTAAGCTTAAGGCGTCGGAAGCTAAACTCGAGTTTCCAAGCCGCCATGCTTGGGATTCTTTTTTTCGCGATGCCCCCAATATGGACGAAATGAAGCCCGGGGAGAGGCCAGACACTGTACACATATCTAATTTACCAATTAAGTGGTTTCTTAACAGTCGCGATCTACAGGACGAGGATGCAAAGCCTTCGGAAAATATTTTTAGGAGAGTGTTTGAAAAGTTTGGGAAGGTGCGGTGTGTGGATATTCCTATATGTGACCCCTATAGAAAACAGATGAAGCCTCACATGACAGGGATCAGTACATTTTCATTTGATTCGGAGCTTTACTTTGAGGGATATGTTCAGTTTAGCGAGTACATGGGATTCGTGAGAGCTATGGATGCCTTTCGGGGCATGAAGCTGCTTAAGAAAGGAGAAGATGGTGTTGGACAAGCCGTTTCCATCGACGTCAACTTTGACACAACCAAGCATCTCTCGGAGGCAACTATTAAAAGGCGTTCCATCGTCCGCGAGAGGTTGGTGACTCAGGAGAGGTCACGAGAGGAAAAGGAGAAACAAGAAAGTGTGAACATTCAGAAGAAAGAAGAAGCTGAGAGGTTTTATTTTTTAATTTACATAAGTCATAGTTTGAACATACTTATATGTGAATCAAATTCTTGATTCCTTTTTTATTCCTAGGCAATAATCAACCTATTATTACTTAATGCATGCCATCACACAATATCATAATTTAGGCATATTAGTGCTTGCTTGGTAAAATGATCATTGTTTGTTTGGAGAAAAGCATCATATAACTTTTTAGAAACATTTTTTCTAATATTTCTTGTGTATCGATAATTCCTAAGCCAGTCTGGTTTCTTTACACAGAGTTATTTCATGAGATGCATTTTTGTGATTTTTCATTGCACTTTATTGGTAAAAATAAGTTTGATCCTGTAACCCTGTTACGTCTCTACACTTGAATCTACCAAAAACATAAATTGCTTTAACTAAATTTATTTGGCTGTATTTATTTATTGTTTTTGTGTTTATTTTGAAGAACTTAATTTAATGTTTGTAATAAATGTTATTTAAATTTAATGCATTTTTAGAAGTTCCACTAGATATACATAGTTATTTTTACATGTAACCAGTAATAAAACAAACAACACAACTCAATCTAATACAATATGCCAACTAAATATAGTACTCATGTCTCAAGTAAAGTTGTTTTGTTTTTAAAATTTATTTAATAGCTCTGGTTTTAAAACACAGCTTTTTTTCGTTTTCGAGAATTATTTTATCAGCATCTTAGTTTTGGTTTAATTTTGAAAATGGTTTCTCACATGATTTTTTTTAAAAGCATTTTTCTACAAGAGATCATTTCTAATACACAAATATGAAGCAAAGGTTTGAAGATTTTTTCCAGGCCCCACAACACGACATTGTGTGGAAACAAGTCAGTCCTTTTCAAAAAATTATTATTGTGTGTGAATAAAGTTCAAAGTGTAAAGTTTCCGACTTAAAGTGGTCAGCTTTAAAGATGCCTATTTTAAAAAAGCCGACCTTAAAGTTGCCAGATGTAAAGTTGCCGGCTGTAAAGTTGCCGTGGGGTGAAGGTGGTTTCAATAGCTCTGGGCTATGGTGGTCGCTGGTTCTAGGCGGAAACGAGACCAGAGCGAGAGGGAAAAGCTCACGCACATGCAAGAGCGCGAGCAGCGACGGAAGGCCAAGCAATTGGCCAAGCTGAAGCAGCGCGAGGCCACCGAAATCAACAGCAAGATCGCCGAAGAGCAGAAGAAGCTGCTGCGGACACAGAGAAAGTTGCAGAGCATACGTCTCATCGAAGAATTGTTCAGAAGAATCCAGGTAAAAAAAATGTCACATATCTTAAACTAGACATTTCAATTCATCCACCTGTATGGTGTCAATACCCCGCCTTGATGAGAAGCAGGCTCTAGGAGACAGATATAGCCAAGTAGTATTTTTAGTAGTTGGTTGTTGTGGTTTATTTCATTGGGAGAATCTAAGCAACAATATATATATATATATATATTTGTTGTGTGAACTATTCCTTCCTAATATTTTGTCAGGTAACGTTAGGTCACACAATATAAATGTTTCGTATTCACAATATTTGATGATTATATCACATTTTATTTTTTATTTTATTTATTTGGGAAAACATACAGTTTTATATACATATTGATATATTGAGTAATTACATTGTTGGATTAACCAGTGAAGTTTCCGCTATAAACGATAAAAGCTATTACAATTTATAATTATTATTTTTTTTTACAGAAAAATTAAAAAAGAATACAATAAAAATAAATATCGGCTCATTTAGTTTTTAAGACACGTTAAGTAAAACAAATTGAAAGCATATATCATACAAATGATAAGTTGAATAAAACTATGTAATAGATAATACAACATAGAATGCAACCCAAGATGATTGATATAAACCAATAGAAATTTAAAGAAAGAAACACAACACACTGTTTATAAATATAGAGACAAATAATTTACATATCTTAGATCTGTAACGCACAGCAGTGGAAGGGAGTTAATAATTAACCTTGTTATTTGATTATGTCCCGTATGCATTTATTAAACTGACCTGTGGATAAATGGAAAATATCAGCTTCTGAAAATGTGGTGTTGTATTTTGAGCATGTTCTTCGGAAAAATGAATGTTGTGTGTAATTAGTTTTTGAGTGTGGGATGTGGAATAATTTGTTCGAGCGTGTGTTTCGTACTGGACAGTGGATATGGATATTTTCTAGCAGGTAGTGATTGTCAACAGCGTTATTGATAATTTTGAATAGGAATTTTTGGTCAGATATATTTCTTCTATCTTCTAGGGATGATAAGTTATGGAATGCTAATGAGTCTTTTTGTTGTTCGAATGTTCGGTTAGACATAAAATTTAAGTGTTTCAAAGCCTTTTTTTGAATTTTCTCAAGTCTTTCGATGTGAACATTGTATTGTGGATTCCAAATCACTGATCCAAATTCTAATATCGAGCGAACAAGTGAGACATATAGTACTTTAATAACATGTGGTGATCTAAATGGTTTAGTTACTCTTACGATGAATCCTAGAAGTTTGTAGGCCCTATCACAGATGGAATTTATGTGTGAGCAGAAAGTCATTCCTGAGTCTATTATTATTCCTAAATCCCTTACTTCACTAGATCTTTTCAGCTCTACACCATTGATTTTGTATGGATATATTAGGTTGTTAATGCTTTTGGTGAAAGATATTGTGTTACATTTTTCCAAGTTAAGGAACATTTGATTTTTTGCACAATAAGTTCCAAGCCTGTTAATATCTTCTTGCATTTCTAGGCTGTCATTAATATTTGTAATTTTTTTGTAAATTTTAGTGTCATCTCCAAAAATGAGAAATTTTGATAATTTAAAACATTTACCTATATCATTGATGTACAAAAGAAACAATAGAGGTCCAAGATGTGATCCTTGTGGGATTCCTGATGGTATATTAAAAAAATGTGAAGAAAAACCTTTAGCTCTAACCCGCTTGACTTCTGTTTGTAACATATGATTTGATCCATCTTAGAAGGTCCCCATTAATCCCGATTATTAACAGCTTCTTCATAAGCAGTTCGATATTAATTTTATCAAAGGCTTTTGAAAAATCCGTGTAGACGGAGTCTATTTGGTTCTTACTACCCATAGAATTTATTATAAAATCTGTGTATTCGAGCAGGTTTGTCTCGTACAACCTTTTTCTGAAAAAGCCGTGTTGATTTGTGGAAATGACTGATTGTACTGCTGGAAAAAGTTGTTCAAGTACTGTTTTCCATAATCTTGCTGACAATTGGGAGTTTGGAGATGGGTCTGTAGTTGGTGATGTTGTTTTTATCGCCACTTTTGTAAATTGGTGTAATGAGTGCTTGTTTCCAGACGTTGGGAAAGTTGCCCTCCTTGAACAACATTTTGAATAGCAAGGAGAGAGGATAGGCCGATTGGTCCCCGCATTTTACATAAAATATGGACGGAATTAAATCGGATCCCGCACTTTTATTTGGATCAAGTTTTTTCAAATAATTGTGTAGACATGATTGATTAAAATTTATATTATGTATATGAAGATTAAAGTTGCCGTAATTATTTTCAGAATTCGGAGGATTTAGGCAAGGATTGGTATGTTCGACAAATACTGATCTGAAGTAATCGCTAAATCGGTCGCATATGGATTGTCCGTTAGTGCAAGAAAGATCGCCAAGGTACATTTTTTTGGGTAGATCTGAAGAGGATTGCTTTGATTTAACAAATGACCAGAACCGTTTGCTGCACTTTATTAATGAATCTTCAGCTGATTGAATGAAGTTTTCGTAGCATTCATGCGAGATTTTTTTTTGGCGATTTCTCAGTACTGAGAAGGATTCGTAGTCAGCTAGGTTTTTGTATTTTTTCCATTTCTTGTGATATTTTAGTTTTTCTTTTACAATTTTAATCAGTGGTGAAGTGTACCAGGGGGGGAAACCGTTCTAAGTTACCCTTATTTTTTCTTTGGGGAATGTATTTGTGTATAAGTTCAATAATGATGTAAAAATGTAATACGGCTTTTTCAATATCCTTACTTTGGAATTCGAGTTTCCAATTAATTTTTGACAGTTGGTTTATGATTTGGCCGTAGTCACCTTGGTGAAACACTGAACTGTTCTAGACAAACCGGGAAGAGATGGTACAGTATCAAGAGATAACTCTATGTCTAATGCTCCGTGATGCGAATCTTCAGGCGTCAGAGGGTCTGTACAGCGGTTTATACAACATTCTGAAATATTTGTCATGATTAAGTAGAGGATTCGTTTGTGAGTATTTAATACAGAGTTGATTTGGTGTAATTGAATGAATGAAAGAAAGTCAACTAACGCACAGCTAGCAGTGTCTTTTGGAATGTTTGGTTCTAACTGATTTTGCGCTTCTATTTTCTTCCAATTTAGTTTAGGTATGTTATAGTCTCCAGCCAATAAAAACAATCCTTCCGGGTGATTAGTGTGCAGGTCTGATGTAGCGTTGAGGTGGTGAGTTAGATTATTGATGTAGTTAGTGTTTTGTGGGTGATATGTGCAACAGATATATATTTTTTTCGCTTTGTTATTGTTAATTTGAATTGGTACCGATATCCATATCTCCTCAGTACATGTTGACCAAGGTAATAATTGAGCTTCAAGAGATTTTTTGGTTGCAATTAATACCCCCCCTCCCTGCTGCTGTCCAGATACTAAGTAATTACGGTCTTTTCTAAATACATCGTACCTATTGTCAAACAATTCATTATCATTGATTGATTCATTAAGCCAAGTTTCACATACAGGGTGTACCCGACGTAATCAAGGTACACGAGATTACACTGTAATAGGTGGAGGTCCCAATCTGTGAGGTGCTCCAAGCGGTCGGTCTCGTTGTAAGGGAGACGACAGGGTTGACTTGTAGGGTTCTGCTTCAAGTGAGGATGCTGCGGGTCTGGTCCAGAGAGAGGTGTAGTCAGGCGGTCCAGGGGGGCAGGCGATGGTCAAATAAAAGTCAGGAGTCAAGATTTAGGCGAAATCGAGGAGCGGAGAGTAGTCAAGATGAAGTGATGCTGGCGGAGGATGCTGGTGATCTGCCTTTTCTCCCGTTTTTGCGCAATATATAATCGCCACGGGAGCGTACAGCCGGGGCGAGAGAGCGTTGTATGAGAGAATTTTAGTTTCCCTCTTTTTTTCTTTCCCTCTCTCCCCGGCCGGCTGGCAATTTTGTGGGATAGATTTTTTTAATCTATCCCCTTCTCCTTTCCACCAGCTTTCACCTCAACTTTATTCCGCCCCTCTATCATTTTTATTAGTTTCACAAAAGAGGTACAAAGATACAATTTACAAATAATGCCCGGTTTTTTGGGGCTAAACTCTTAATAACTAACTTATCCTAATATGTACAAACATAAATTTATAACAGTTGTGTAGCTGGGGGCCGAGTCATCACCCCGGTATATTTTATTTGGCCGGGTGATTAACCTGGCCCCCGTGAAAGGGTTAGACAGATTAATTTTCTCCCTGACCCGCTCACGCAAGAATCGTTAGGCCAGCCGGGATTGGTCCGCGCTACGCGCTCGTCATCCCGTTCGTTATTTCCCTAGTCTGGCCGACCCAGCCCGAAGGGCTGATTGCTTTACGTCATTCGGGCTTTATCAAGCCGGGAGAAATATACATTTAAAATGATTGATGAACATAAAAAAAAATAATCTAAATGCTACACATTGTCGAAGGCACTGCCATCGTGGCTATCGCGTCCGACACACAGGGTGTCCCAGAACTCGACGTCAAGCCGAAAGCTGGTGATAGGCCGAGTCATAATAGTTATCAGAAAAATATATTTTTAAATCTTAGTTATGTATTTTAAAAATTATAGGCATTTAAAAAAAAACAGGAAAATCTACACCCTGTGATGGTGTTTTAACTCCCGTTACTACAAAACTTTTTAAATTTTTTAAAATTATGTAATCCTAAATAATGCTTCTTCATATTGTTGCCTAAATTTTTAAACCAACTACCCCAGCTTGGAAGAAAATGTCATTTTTTCCTAACTAAGTTTTCAAAATGAATACTTCGCCCAATTTTAACTGTCTGTACTGAAAAAAAAAAGTACTACGCTAGCTTGGCAAGTAACTTCAAAAGTTGGCGCATTTAATAAGGATTCCAAAATTGTATAACAATTGCTAGTAATCTAGCAAGTTTCTTGGGTATATATTTTTTTTTTAGTAAAGAAACCCAGTTTAGAACAAATTTTTCTTACTTACTTAAAATGATTACAGTGTACTTGAGGCTTTCCTCGAGGCCGTAACTTTAAGATTTTAGTTGAATGAGACGAAGAGAGTTACTCTACGAAGTGTGAGCGAGGCAGATAGTGACGAGTGATAGCGACCATTGTCTCGCTCGCACTAGTCGAATCGTGTAATATCTATCTGTCTCCCACGTTAATAACAGTGGATTTAAAAAAATATTTTTCTGATAACTATTATGACTCGGCCTATCACCCGCTTTCGGCTTGACGTCGAGTTCTGGGACACCTGTATAAGGTAAATATCGAAATCATTTAGAAGTGTAAAACTAAGGAACTATAATGAATAAATGTAGTGGGTAATTGTCAAATGATAGTCTTTAAGGTTTGGTAGATCACGTTTATTTACGAATTAAAACACGCTGAAGTAACTAATCACAATACAAGCGGTGTGTTGCGTCACGGAGGGTAAACTCTGCAGTCCCGGCGGGCCAAATCATCCCCTTCCGCCGGAAACGTCCTTCTCTGCTAGGCTGTTAGGTGCGCACCGTTGCTGGCCATGTGTTGTAATACGCCCAAATAGGCGTTATAGAAGTACACTTTTTAAGAAGTTATGAGTTTTTGTACGAAGACCTCGCACGTTTTGAAAGTATATGTTAAGCATTTTTTACTAGAATTTTTTTGTAAAATTGAAAAGAGAATATTTTATATAATGCTAAATAATTATGTTGTGATTGGGGGAATTTTTGATCATCAGAACAATTTTTTTGTTTGTGGTAATATATTTTATCTAGGGTTTCAAGAAGCTATAATATTTATATGGAATTCCCCTTTAATCTTTAGCTGAAACAAAAGCACACCTCTCTCTACAGAAGGGATGAACTCCAGATGAATACCTCGTGCAAGGACAAGAAGAAAGAGCTGAAGATGCTGGAGAAATCCCTTCTCAACGAAGGCAAGGATAAAAATGTTCGAGAACGACTTGTCAGCAAATTTAAAAGCGCTCAAGAACAGGAATTAGAAGACCAGAGGTTGAAATTACGTAAAGCAATTGAAGGTAATATTAACTTAATTATCATTTTCATAACTTTATCTTAGGTACTTCAACTACTGTTGTCCAGTTCATTGCAAGCCTGCTTGCTCTTTTCAGTTTCTTCATCCCCAGCTCTTTACTCATAACCATAGTGTAACTTCCACCATCATCCTCAAGAACTTTATTTTAGCAACTTATTCTCCCTTGATTTCTCATTTAATTGAAAATCACCATAGAGTTTCTGACTGTCAACCTCTTGTTAGTAGAGTTAATCATAATTTTAAAAATATCTTCAGTTCCTTGTGTGGTAACAACATTTTCTCAAAATAGATGATTTTGTATTTTTCAGGGACCATTGTTCTACGCTCAGTGCTCGACACGGGAAAGAAGAAGGCTCGTACCCCTTCAATAAGTTCCCTCTCTTCAGGATCGGACATTTCAATCAATGACGGAATGAATAACAAAAATATTAAATCAGAGAGATTGTTGACCCCAGAAAGAAATATGCTGATTCCAAAAGGTAAGGATTATAATCAAAAGATCTTTGTGAAATTGATGTGAAAAAAAAACAGATTCGAAATTTTTTGTCTAATGATTTTGTGATTTTTTTTCATCAGAAGAAGATGGTATGGTACGGAGCTACCCACCAAACTACAGCTATAGTTCGTATCCACCATATATGAATCAGAATTACAATAATTATCATCAACCACCACCAGGTATGTGCAACACTTTATAATTTCAGTACCTCAGAAGTCAATAGTTGACTGCCCACTGTTTTATGACGAGGCTTTTTTAGTTTTGAAGATACATGCATTATCGGCGCTACAACTCTTGCAACTTTTACAAGTCTTAGTCGCCTCCAGGAAACACCTCTATTTGCCTCCACACCAGCCACCTAAGCTTAAGGCCCCCCAATACTCCTTCGTCCTGCAGGTTTATTAAATAGGCCTCAAAGTTCAGAAAGAGTTTTTGTTTAGTAGAAACCAAGTACCAGCATTCGCCTTGAATAGCGTGTCCAATTAATTATATATTCCAGTTGCTCTTGTGTATTCTAAGAAATTATAATTTTGTTGGCTTAGGTCCATTCTACCCACGAGGAGGCGGATATTACCCACAGCAGGGGGCTCCAGAGGGATATGGCGGTCGCGGCCGGGGCTACGCAGGCAGGCGGCCTCGGGCCCTGCGCGGCATCTACAGGGGAGGGATGCCCAGAATGCCGTACTTCGAGGGACCAAACGCTCATCATGCTTATTACAAGTAACGATTTCTTAAATTTTTCAATAATTGCCTCAAATCGGGCGTTTATTATTTAATTTTTACCCTATGTATTTTGTTAATCGCCTTACTGGACAATGTCTTGTTCAGAGACTATTAAGGATATTTGATTGAATCTGTTTATGTAAAACTATACCATGTTCTTGAAAGTATGGCAAAGAGGATAGAATGCAAAACTTCTCTCTTGACATACATATTTTCAGCACTCTCATTATATCGACCTTACAAATAACTTTTTGGTGACCAATCTCTTTTTATTCTAGATATTTCAAGAAGCTGACTGAAGAAACAGGAGATCGAAACAACAGGGACCACTCCTATTCTAGAAGTAGATCCAGATCCCGTAGAAGATCTTACACGCGCTCCAGATCCAGGTCTAGATCGTACTCCAGATCCCGGTCCCGCAGGCACTCTTCACCGCGCCACCGCTCCCGCTACTCTCGCTCCAGATCTAGAACATCTCGCTCTAGATCACGCAACAGGCGAACTAGAACACGCAGTCGCTCTAGACACAGCCGCCGCTCACGATCTAGGTCTAGATCCCACAAGTCCAGGTCTAAATCTAGATCTCGTTCCCGTCATCGTTCACACGACCGCAGGTCTCGCTCCAAACACAGTCATGACTCTAAATCCAAGAATAAAAGCCCGGCTGAAGAAAATCAATCCAAAATTGTAAATAATCCTGAAAAGCGAAGGACAGAATCTACAGGCGAAGTGAAATCCAGTAAACAATCTTCCAAATCTCCTCAAAATAATGTTGAGGAAGAAAGAGAAGCATCTCGGAGGCATCGGTCCAAGAGCTGGTCAATGCCAAGAGATACTGCCAAGGAGAAATCTTGGTCCAAGTCTCCTTCCAAGAGAGATGTCTAAGAAATCTCAACTATTAATAATCAATGTATATGTAATTATAAAAACCTGTTGTGCTAGTATCAAATTGTTTTACAGAAACATTAATTTCGTATAAAACTATTCATTATTTAGTTTACAAATAAAGTTACTCAAATAAAATTTGTAGATTCGACTATACAGAAACATTAATTTTATATAAAACTATTGTTTAGTTTACAATTAAATTAGCTAAAATGAAATTTGTAGATTTAGTTTATTTATAAAACAATTGTATTCATTTAAGTTGTTGCAAAAAATATAATAATTATTTTATAAAGTCTCGTATGATTTAACGACGTCTCCGTTCTCTAGACCTGCTCCGGTCTCTCCTTTTTTTTTTCCCCTTTCTCTTCTTATCAATGTCTTTTCTGGGTTCTGGTGAAGAGCTGCTACTTGAATTTCTATCATCTCTTCTGCTGCCTCTGCTGTGGTGACTCGACTGCTTGCTGGATGAAGTTTGATTGTCGCTGTAGGTTTTGGAGCTAATTTGGCTCTTGTATTTGTCTCCGTGACGATTATCATCTTCTCTGTCGGGCAGATCTTGTCCCCTGCTCCTGCCCTCCTCTTCATAATTCGTTCTAGTGTTGGAAGATTGTTTTTTATGCTTTTCTTGAGTGCCTGAATTATGCAATTCTTTGTTTTTATATTCTTCATATTTCACAGAATCTGGAAAAAAAACCAGATTAAATGAGAATTATTTATAAACAGTTGTAACAAGAGATAAACGTTTATAAATCTTGATTGACACGGGAGAAGCTAATATTATCAGCTTTAAAAATGGATTGAAAAAATTCCAACATTTAGGTACACTTACTTATAACTTTGGACATCTTTTGATATTCATCTTTGGTAATAGCTTTTACCATGAATTCACTAAGGTTAATGTTAGCTCCCCCAATTGCTGCCTTCACAATAAGACGTGCACTGTCCTCATCAAAACCAGAAATCTGAGAAAAAATAAAGTTTATTTTGACAAAAGTCGAAATAGGATAAGTACAAGAAGGCAGTGTAAATAAAATGGCTTCTTATGATAACTAAGCGAATAAAACAGTTCATAAACTAATATCTTACTTGTCCATAGGCCCCGCTCTGCTTTCCGGCAATAATCTGCACATAGGCTCCTTTCACAATTTTTAGATCATCGTTAACAGTATTAGGCTTATCGTCCTTTTGCACCGAAGCCACTTTGTCAGCTCCCAAACCCATTCCTTTGGGTCTTAAATTGGGTAGTACCAAATCTGACGATCTGGAAATAACAAATAAGAGATAAATGTTAAAAATAAAACATGTTGAAAGCTAAGAATGGATTAGAATCTGTTGTAAATCTCTGCAAGTGTTATTATCATTGTAATTTAAAATAGGGTAGAGAATACGCCATACTTGCAATGTTTTCCCATTCCTTTACCAGGTTGCCAGCCCATTCCTCTGAGCATCGCCATTCCAAAATCACCAACTGGTATATTATCGTAATCTTCCAGAGTCGACTAAAATAAATAAAATCAAATAATTCCTCGAATTTATTATTCCCTTTATATATAAAAGCAAACGATTACAGCACTTCACAAAAAAAATCATTCTTAACAACAAACTACAGGACTTATGGTTTAGAGCAGTGATACAGAACCTTTTTGCTGCCATTTGGATATTTGTAATATCATTTGAGGGCTACACTAGAGATGGTTGATATCTGAAATGGGTTTTTATTTCGTGGGTGGAGGGTGCAAACCGATTCTCTTAGTAAGAAACCGGTTCCTCAGAAAAATAGTACCAGATTTTCCAGTGTGTCGACCTTCCGGAAAGTTTTGATTTTCATAGGGGGGGTGCTCAAAGTTTTGCGTTTGCAGCTTCTGGTTTAAAAAATATATTTCTGGGGAATTTCATGAGGGGAGAGTAGTGATAAAAAAAGAAAAATTATTTCTCTTATAGATTTATTGAATTTAGAGTCCTTAGTTTTGTTTCTGCGGTTGCTATGGCCGCATACGGCGAAATTAAAAAGAATAAAGCATGAATACCTCTTTTTCTCCAGTCAATTTAATATTATCGGCGACAGGCACAATGAGGTTAAAATTGCTATTAAGTTTAGCAGTTTTCTTTTTTAAATCTTCCATAATTTCTCTCTCTGCTCTTTGTTCCAGGGTTTCATTTAGCACAGGTTTCATGGGAGGTTCGTTTGCTGTATCTTGGTCGACATTTTCTGTAGCGTCTACTTCTCCTCGGGCTATCCGAGCTAAAGCGGACGAAGTTGTGGATTTATCTTTGAGTGGAATCACTAGAATTTTTTTCTCTTCTAGGATTTCTCCCCTGTAAATATATTAAATCTAATAAAACCTCATACAATATAGTATACAAAAAATATAGGCTTATGGTTAAAAAACATATAATTTGATTAATTTTTCACGATAAGTAGTGAGATAAGCCGTACAATCATAATATTAAGTATAAGCCAAAATAAAGAATTTTACCCTTTAACTTTGATGGATTTTCCTTCCAAGCAATCTATAAATTGTTTCTTTTCTTCAACTGGTTTTGATAAGGGTTTTTTCATAAGCTTACTGAACCCAAAGGATATTTTTTTCGGCTCACCGTCCATGATTGCAGGCTGAGAGAAAATATTAGGTTAATAATTCGAATTCACTTAACCTATAGACATATTTATAAACAGATCCAGAAGAACCTTTTAACGTGTTAGGATATCGCTAAAATTAAAATCAATTAAACTGTTTTTTTTTTATTTTTTATAAATATTCACTGTTAGCTCGATTAGACAACAAAGACATAAATAAATAAAAACGAAACAGTTACGCAGAACGCTTTGACAATTTCGAGTTTGACAGTGATGTCATAGAAAAAATGTTTGTCTATTGTTGGAACGAACGAACGGCTACATTTCTAATAATAAACTTAAGCGATAATAATTTGTACAAGGTCTGTGGGTCCTTTTATGGTTGTTTGTAAGGCGAAAACATCACTAGCGAACAGCCTACCATAGAGACAATGAAGACGAAGAAAACTCCCAAAATTCGATTTTCGCACAATTTTTACTTGTCAAATCTGTGTCAATCGATGAACTACAAAAAGCGGCGAAAAACAGTGGAAAATTTCGTTTGTTAAGTGAATATACCTTGCGAAATTCAGCGTACCTGTTAAAATGATTCAGTTATAAAATTGAATTAGTTGACGGTAAAAATAGTTTACTTTTTTAGTATCGCTAATAATTTTTATTATAAATAAAAATAAGCACTGTTATTTCCATTATATGTTAAATATTTATTCTGAATTAATTGAATAGCCTCTCTCGCGGTTACATTGTTATTATAATAACCTATATCAATGTGATAATTTCAGCAAAAGCGTAAGGTTATTTCCGTTTTATCTTATCTTATATCTTTCGTTATTTTCAGAATAACCAGCGCGGTTGTCACATAATATATCATCTGCTGAGAATGGACATTGCAAATGGTGTAATGAAATAAATTTGAATAAAGAAGAATGCTTACACCTCGTCAGAAGATCCTCTGGTTTGCGTTTACGAGCAGGATATTCATCATATGCATACAAGTAGTGTTTAATCTATTTGTACCTGATCATAATGCACACGTGTTCATCAGCCCTCTCGACCCCGACATCTCCGTGTCGTGGCTCGACCGAGGAGTGGACATTGTCCTCGGGGGCCTCAAGCGCTGGGATGCACAGTACTACCTGCACATATCCCAGTATGGGTATACCTATGAAAACTGCCTGGCTTTCTTCCCCCTCTTTCCTTTGACAGTTAGATACCTAGCGTACATCTTTTCTTACATAATTGGAAGTTTATTCAACTTTCACAGTCTACTGATCATTTCTGCCACCATTTTAAACATATTTTATTTTGTGAAGTCAGCCGACGCTTTGCATAGATTAAGCTTGAAGGTCTTAAAAAGTGAAAGTTTAGCTTATAAAGCTAGTATCTTATATTGTATCAATCCGGGGAGTATCTTCTTCACAGCGCCTTATTCTGAAAGCTTATTTGCGTGGCTCAGTTTCCAGGGGATGTTGAGATGCACCGAGGTAGAGACCTTGAGGTTCACCAACATCGACATTCTTAGTAGCATTCCAATCGGATTATCTTTAGTAACTAGGTCCAACGGTATTCTTAACTTAGGATTTATACTGTACGCAAGCTTTAAAAATGTGATTGAAAAAACCCTTCCAGAAATATTTCATCGATATAGAACTTTAAGGTACAGAATATTAACTCCGCTTCTATCGTGGCCCTTGGTTGCGTCCGTGATGGCCTTGGTCTTGACTCTGGTTTTGAGTGTGTTGCCGTTTCTTCTTATTCAGGTGTACAATTATATCAAGTTTTGTATTCCCCACGAGCACAACTTACCTCAGCATCTGATTGAAGGGGAGTGGATCCTGCCAGGTCAGGCCAAGGGAGAGTGGTGTAACAGTTCTCTGCCGGTGGCGTACTCTTATGTGCAGAAACACTACTGGAACGTTGGATTTCTAGAATACTACCACTGGAAGCAGATTCCAAACTTCATATTAGCTACGCCTATCTTAGTGATAGTTCTATACAACTGCTATAAATTCCTCCATCAACATTTGAGGCATAGTCTCAAGTTGGGAATATCCGTAGCCAGATTCCAAAGAACTATTAGTTACGATAGTGCAGCTTCCAAGAGTATCAGGTCTAGTAAGATCAACAGTACGTACACATACGACCCAGATATGTTTGTGTATGTAGTACATGGCTTGTTTCTAGCTTTGTTTTGTCTCTTTTTTGTGCATGTGCAAGTGACAACGAGGATGTTAGCTTCAGCGAGCCCGCTGCTGTATTGGTTCATGGCACTCAGAATCAAAGCAACCCCTTCCAAAATGGCGGAACAGAACCATATCAATGAACATTTTAGAAAGATCGGGACTTCGGGAAGGATATCGGGAGAGTATTTTGCAATAGCAAACCTCGAAGGTATCAATAATATGTGCAGCAAATGGAAAACTTTTGTTTTGTCCAACAACTTCCCGGACGTTACTTTTAAACTTACCAAATTATATTTCCTCGGCTACTTTTTTATAGGAACCGTGTGTTTCTGTAATTTTTTCCCTTGGACATGAATGTGTCGAGTCAATTAGAACAATCGTAGCCTTAGTCTAAATAATAATTACTTATATAATGCAATTCTATAAAAGCTAAAAAAGCTTTGTGATTTAAAAATAATTCAATTGACTAGTTGATAAGTATTAATTAGCAGATTAACGAAGCCTTACATCTCCTAGAATAGACATTTTATCCCTCTGTAGATCGAGAGTAGATATATTTCACTTCTTAAGTCACGGACACAGAGCATGCGTGAAGATGCTTTACTTTATAGTACAAACAGTTAAAACATATTTAATATGGACTACTGATTCTTTACATTTAACTCGGGACACAATTTCAGACATTCCTGTTTATCTAACTTCATATCATATTGAATAAGAATGACTTCTATTGTTAAATTATTCCAATACTTTTTGTGTTCATTCATACTTTTGTGATATTTAAAATGTAAGTTTATTCCACGATACAAAAATAAAGAGTTACCATTACTTTGTTTTTATCTAAAGAATCCGAGGAAACCCACATGTCAAAAAAGGTTACATAAAATTCCTGTCAACATAGTTCATTGCATTATGACATTTGAAAATGGTTATTCTTTTTAGCCTTCTGACACTGTCTTTCTCTATATATACTGATATTATCGTATATTTTAACTGCCATTCTGATTTTAACAAAGTATTGTTAAATCTGATAAATCCATATCTTATTATTTGTGAGTATTTAGATAAATATCTATGAAAACATATTTAGAATTACACAAATGTAAGAAATGTCACTTTTTTCACTCTGTTGACAGTTTTTCGAACTTCTCTCTCGGTTAGCCGACTTTAATCCTGGTGTTTGGATTCACTACCGGATTGGTGCAAGTTAAGTAGAAGTTGTGTTGAGAAGAACATAATTGTGCATTTGAGCATGGTTTAGGCAAAGTTTCGGCTCAACAGTTGCTATGTTTGATTGGGAACAACGGCTGTGAGTAATAAAATTTGCACAAATTGACCAGCAATTGCCCGACAATGCCTGTTTCTTTACGCCTCATATTGTTTCAACAGTACTGAATGTTAAGAATAACTGTGGCGATCAAAATAAAAAGACAATATATTTCACATAAAATTTAATTGGCTTATAAAAAGTACACAATGATTGATATAAATACAATACGACGAGACTATGCGCAGGCGTTGAGTGCCTCCTGCAACTTTCTGCGCGCCCGGTTGACTCGCTCCTCCTGGCGCCGAATGTCTTCCTCCCCCACGCTGACGGCCTGCACCAGGGGCTGCTCCGGGTTCAGGAACACGCCGGGATTCTGGGCTATGGCAGTCTTGGAACCCGTTTGGCCTGCAGATTGGAAAATAACATTTGTTTTATTTTCACTTAATAAAACGTCTTAATTAAAAAATATATTTTCAAGCTACGAAATAACAGTAAGTTCACAATTTTGTGAACTTACTGTTATTTTGTGTGCGTGTTAAATCTATGTTTAGGGACCAAAGAGTTAAAACGATAAGTTATAATTGTCCAAAAGAGTGGCACATACTGTTGTCATTTTGTTTAAGTCAGGAATGCGGCGTAAAGTTTGAGTATCTTACCTGTGACGGGCTGCGGAGTGACGTGCAGGGCGGTGGCCAGCGCCTGGATGGTGGTGGCCTCACTGATGTGGGGGCCCATGGACTTGATGCCCCGGGGCAACGACGCACCCCCTAAAACCCCCCAAGAGTCGCACGCCGTCAGGCCCTAAAATTATTAGAATTTTATATTAACAAGATAATCAGTTGTAATTTTTAATGTAGGTTTTTTCTTATGTTTATATTATGATATTAATTCAGCAGAGTTAACAGTAGAATGAAGTAGGTAGCGTAATAATAGATGCTCTATAGCCAAAAGTAAGCTGTGTGTAGTTTTTCATGTTCGAGTATGAATTTTATTGTGTATTAGATATCTGAAAATGGCCATTTTATAATCATCTTCTGCTGATTTTTGTGGCTAACTAAATAAAGGAGCGAACAAATTCCTTACCTATGTAAATATACATACAATGTTGAAATGGTTACAAGCTAATTTCAATATGAACATTTTATTGTGCAAATACATATTACTATACAGTTTACGTTACTTTACCTTTTGAAATAAAAAAAAAACAGTGTGATATAGGAATCATTTTTGAGTGGCTTGCGCAATGTATTCCATTTGATAAATTTAAAAATAATATCTTGAGGAAGATAGAAATTTTATTATGTTTGAACCAGGTAAGTTGGAACAGTACGGCAGAAACTTATATTAAGGTAAAACGATTGTGACATAAAAAAACTCTTTCCTCTTTTTTTTATCAGAATTTGTTGTTTTTTTTACTTTTATTTAAGTAGGTTCAGCATTTCAGATTTTACGGATTGCACGATTTTACACTGCTAAATTTAGATGGCTGGATGATGTGGAGACAAACATAGTCTTAAACATGAGAAACTGGAAGGAAAAGGTAGGAATCCAGCAGTAGTGGAGGCTTTTCTAGAGATGGCCAGGACGTTTCCGAGGATTGTAGCGCCTACAACGTATGTATGCAAAATATTTCATACCTCTAGTCTCTTTTCCCAGAAGAGCTGTTTGGGTTTATCTTGCGGCCCGTGCTTGAAGTCTGTCTTAACCTTGCTCTCCTGAGTCTTGTGCACTGTCACCGGCTGCTTGAAGATGGAGGCCGTCTGGCGAATGGGCGGCACCAGCGAAGCGTCGGACCTCACGCCTCGGCTTAAATGAAACACCCACATTAATAGCCAGCAAGGATGATAATAAACAATTATGTCATTTCATCAAATGGAGGAGAAAACGCACTCCCGTCACTAGACTGCAATAAGTGGGTGAGCTAAGTAAAACACCCCTGAAAAAATGCCACGTCACAAACTAACATCGATACTACAATTAATAAACTTAGGCGAACTTTTGTTGTTGTTTGAATTCTGCTAAACTATCACACTATACAATTATTTAGAGCTCTAAATATTATTATTATCGGATCATTTTTATAGCGCCGTTTAGTAATAAACACCACCTCAAGGGCGATTAACTTTTTTTTTCGACCCAGATAATTTTTCCAATTTGCTAAAGAAAATGTTTTTTTGTAATTTGCCACACTGACTTATTTGAATTTCAAAAATAAGTTAACACTATTTTTTGATTTTGTGTTGATTTCGCCAAAACAAACACTTCACAAAACTTTCAACACTGTTGACATAATCCAAAAAAAGTTAACTTTTGTAACAATGCAACAAATTTTGCATATCTATAGAAAAAGCAAAAAAAACTATGGAGCGTACAAAAACACGTAGTGCAGCTACCGAGCGTATGTTCAAGATAACATTGTAATTTTAACATTCAAATTGTAATACAAATCTTGATTCATGTTTAGATAGTTTGGATGCAAAACTTCAAAGTTCATATCTCAGTTGGACCTATTTTGACTTCCGGCAGTCTAGTTGCTGGAAAGAGATAATTGAATAACTGGGTTTAAGAGAAGCTTAATGGGATGTGTGCTTGCTTCCTATGCTGAAAGCCCGGGTTAGATCTCACACTGCGATACAGCGGCAATATTTTAATCCTACTATGGCCACTAGATTGCAGCATTCAACTAAAATGTCGTTATCATTAATGCACGATAATTATATCACATTAATCTTTCTTCTTAAAATCAAGCTCCAATAATGCTTCTTACAATACGAGAATACTAGAATGTTTCTAAAATTATAAAGATTGCAATATTAATGAATAGCATAGTTTAGAGCCTTCGCAAAATTTTACCTAAAGGAAGAAGAGATTTATAAATTATGATTTAACCTAACCACCACATATTAACAGAATGATTTTCTACCAGTTTTATTGAACACAAAAAATTGTCCAAATGCATTATTTTTTAACCCACTAAGTACATAATACAAAAGAGACAGAATGAAAATGGTGAAACATGCAATTTATACATCCAGTGCATGATACTTTTTACAGATACATGGTGTTTTATTTGTTTGATTTAGTGGTTTTAGTAATTTGTAACAATTGTAGCTACACTAGAAATAGTTAATACACCAAAACCATTAAAGAGCAGAAATGTACATGAAAGCTACGGCAGCATGGTCATGAATATTTTTAAATGGTACAAACCAATGTAAGGCAATTTATGCAGAGAATACTTTGATAGAGAGGCAAATAAATAAATACTCATTTTTTATCTCAAATACAAACGAATATGTATTAGTTTGTTAGCTGGTTAGAATATAACTAGAATAAGTTTTTTAAGACAAAGAAGTTTTTTAAAGAGCATTCTTGGTAATAAGCGAGAAGGTTATTTCAATAATCAGCAACAATTTTATTAATAAAAAACAAATATTTCACTAAGATCCACTTCAGCCAACTTCAACTCAAAACTAATTTCGCAATATGCACAATAAAATAATACATAGACTATTAAGCATATATTTATGTTTCTTTCTGACAGATTTTGGTGAGACAAGAGTGACGATAGGTGTTTATCCCCATTAACCCTTCAATGATTTCACATGCAAGAAGTAACTCAAATGGGGAATGAACAAACTCACAGAATAATAATCCTCTTAACCAACTTCCAGTTACCCTGACAATTTATTTCTTAGTTTTGTATTCTACAAAAACTCTGTCAATTTGATTAGGATTGTTTCGGTGACTGGCGAGTGGTTAAGTAATAATGTGGGAAATATTTGTTTTTGTCTCTCGCTTGTCTCATATTAGTGTTTATATATAATATGATGGAATGCATGTATGTATGTTTGTTGAAGCACAGGTCTATGGCAAGGTAAGATGAAGGCTAAATGAGGTTGGCTACTAAGAAACCTGTAATCAAATTGCGTGCCACGAGGTTTCCTGCTTTTGCGCAGCAGCAGACTGTTAAGCCGGCCCTGCTGGAAGTCAAAGCACGCCAGGTCCAGGCTGTCTCCGAGGTAGCGTGCCAGCTGCGGCTTGCTGCGAAACTTCTTGCCCGAGGGACTGTCAACCATAAACCACATTCTTCTTACTCCCGACTTTTCCTCAATGCTAACCAACACACGGCTCTTAACCTAGTGCCTGCTCTGCCCTCTCGGGTTAACTATCGAGTGCGTAATCGACGTGCTCCCCTCGCCATTCTTCGATCGGTCAGTTTTTAATGCATGAGTCAAAGGACGCTAGGCGAATAGTAATAACTGTGTCATACGAGAGAAGAGATGGTCCTCACCTCAAGAAAAGCCTGACAGAGTGTTTCGGCAAAACATCTCGCCAAGAGTGCAGAGCAGGTATACACAGTTGATTTTTGCAGTTATTAAATTCACACACACAGGCCACAGATAAATTAATCATCATTTATATTTGAGCAAGAAGTATTATTGAAGGGAACATGACGGACTCGGTGACTGGTGAAAGTGACTTCGCTAGAACAGGGAGATCACAGGAAACAGATGTTCAAATTTCATGATATTTCCAGGGCAGTTTTTACCTTCTTGCCTGATATTTTAAAATTAATCCTCAAACATAGATTACAAAAATATGATAAAAGATAGCATGAACAGTCATTTTATTATATTAATATAAACACAACTTTGTGATGATGAAAACGATTATACAAATTGGTTTTGAATTAACACCGATATAAAGAAGCGCAAATTCGCCTTATAGTTAAATTCAGATCAAATGCCTTTTCTGATGACTTAGCTCTGATACATTCAACAATATTACAGTTAAAAGAAGTTTCTCATTTACAGTAATAGATATTATGTATTTTTTAGAGTTACCTAAATTATTATAAGTAATATTATGTATGTCAAATATTGTAACAGGTATGCACTTTCGAAGATAAAAATAAAAACATAATATATAACAATTATGACAGTTGTATACAAAATATTAAAAATATAAAGATAGTAATGTTATAAAGGTAGGAAAAGACACACTGCAAATAAACTTGTTTCCAAATTTCAAGTTACCATCCACAAGCAAACCAAAGTACTTCAGGATTTTTTCTTAAAAACACTAATAAACTGATACCATGCACATAGTAAATTAATTACCACTGACCCGTATCAATAAAAAGTATCAAATAAAACTACGGGATATCGCTGAACTCAAACAGACTGCATATCAAAATAATTACCTGTAGTAGTAAACGTCAACTTTTCCTGCGGACAAACCAGACTTTCTAAGAACTTCTTCTCTTTGCCATCCTTTGGGCAAAGCAGCACAATCCGTTTTTTTCTTTTCAATCGAAACACTCATGACTTAAAAATACTTATAGTAACTTAAATGATGTAAATAAAGTACAATTTTATATATTATAAGCTCGATTTGACTGAACCCATTTTTAAATACACAACATTAACCATAACATAAACGAACGCACTCTCCGCTTCAAGAAAATCAATTTGACATAGAAACAAACTATTAAAGATAGACGAACATCTAAAAATGGTTTGTAATGTTGGCTTACTTGGGATATTGGTTCCGTGGGTGTACTACTTTATTTTATAATATTTATAATCCATAGATTTTAATTTGACGTGTCAAAATATATCTCCTGTCAGTATTGTCAGTAATCGGTTCTGTCCAAACCAGTCAATTCGTAAAAATAAACTCAATATTTTGTTTACCGTTTGTAAATGGATAGTTAATATTTCTTTAATTTACCTGTTAAATTATCATATAAAAGTGGTTTGATATTTAAACATGGAATACCGTGATGTATGCTTTGAAATAGAAAATGATGAGTTTTACAGAGAGTACCTCCTCAATGATAAGCCTAATTTCGAAGAAGATCTGAATGCAACCGAAAAAGTTAACAAACTCACGAAAGGTATCGAAAAACTGAATTCAGAATTGGAATCCCAAGTTTTATCAAAACATCACGATCTTTTGACTCAAGCTAGTCACGCCACCAATCTTGAGAAAGTTATCGGCTCTATGCACATAGACGCTCAAAGCTTGTTGACTGGGATCGAAAAACTGCGCTCTCAGGTGCTCATACCTTACAATGTACTCGAAAGTCAAACAATTGTACTAGGAAGAATTCAAAAGGTCTGTCATATAATGCGAGATGCTTCTAAAATCGTTCAATTATGTAAAATAATTCCAGATCTCAATGCAGACTCGAGTGCTCAAGCCAATTTGATCTACAACATCGAACAGCTCCTCGGAGATAACGATTTTAGTGGAATAGATTTTTTAGCGGAGCATTTACAAATTGTTGCAGCTAAGAAACATGAGCTCGTTGAAAATGCTTCTCACCAATTATACAAGGGGTTGAACTCTGGAGATAAACTTCTATTGCTTTCAAGCTTCAAAGTTTTTACTAACCTGCACTGTGCCAAGGAAAAGATTGACGATGTTGTCTCATCTGTCTTGAAAGATGTCACTCAGGCCATTAAATCTGCATTTGATATTAGAAATGTGAGTGAGCCGAGGAAACAAGGAGAACAGGGAAAAGTGGGGCCAGGGAAAGCTAACGTTATGAATTTGCAATCCTACAGAGTCCGTTTCTGGGAAAACATGGAAAAACTATTCAACGAAAACTTGTACTTGAGCTGCAAAAAGATTATTCTTTTACAGAACGCCTTCAATGATTTGAGGAGTTTTGAAAGTTTTCATAATTTTGCCAAATCTTTTTGGGGCCAATTGTCAAGCACTTTCAGCGTGGAGTTGAGGAAGACTTCGGGTTACGCCAACCAATGCGTCGAAGTCGACTATCCAAAGTTACTCAAATGTTACAATGACTTGACCGTAAAACTACACTACAAGGACTTTGAGGTTTTAAGAGATCTGTTGTCCTCGTGGGAAAATTATTTCCTCTCCAAATCTTTGGAGAAACTTCTGGACCCAGTGAGACTCATGTGGAATACTAACCAAGTCGCCAAGTCCGAGGACATAGATGCTGCAGTGAGGATTGTGTCGGCAGCTCTCAGTGTTTCCCTCGGAGACAAACAACTCAGTATAGCGCTGGCCACCAGTATTGCCAAGAGTGTGAAACAAATGAGTACAGAAGCCGAGCAAAGAGTTTGTTTAGACAATGACGCCGGACAAATCGTTGAAGCTCCGTCTACGTCTCAGCAACGAAATGCCGACATATCAAATGCCTTGTATTATTTTACCACCCAAATAACACGTGTCATAACAAACATGTCGAGCATTCTGCAATCTGAAAGCGTCAGCATTATTCAAAACAGTCTCAAAGACATATCAGACACATTGATTTTACAACCCTTTTGCACTAATATAAATTCAGCTGTTGACCTAATTTTGGGAAGCATGCATAGTGAAACTGAGCTGAACAGAAGTGATTTTCCAGAAAACGTCACATACTCTTTATACCTAAGAGAGTTGCAGCAGTTTATAACCAGATGTAAAGAAATATATTTGTCTCTGTACAGAGATGCCGCCGCTGTGAATAGATGCTGCGAAGATATAGCTACCCATTGCATTAATATATTTGTTCAGAATGTTTGTTCCTTACGACCAGTATCTGACTACGGAAGGAACAAACTTCAAGTAGATTGCAAACAGCTAGAGATTGCATTAAAGCCTTTGGTATCTGATCTAACGTCGCTGGATTGTTACAGACAAGTTAAAGCGTTGTCGGCGCTATTGAACCTAACACCCAGTGAGATATTTGACAGTCAATCCAAAGGAGGATCTTTGCCCCATTCTTTAGTAATGATGATGTTGTTCTCATACGGAGGCCCAGATCTAATATCGCCACATCGGTGCGCCGGCTGGTCTCACCAGAAGTTGATATCCTGGCTGATAGATCACCCCAATGAAAAGGAACGTCTGGAGTTCATAGCTGGTGCTTTGCAGAGGTACCAGAGTCACATAAGGCAAAATAATATTAGTAAATATGATGATGTGTATCCTATCTTGTTACAACTGTTAGAAGATGGGAGGAAGCAATGTTAAATTTTTAGTTTTATTAAAGTAAGAGAAGTCCTATTTGTTATATAATAGTATCAGTCTATCCATGATGGTGGAGTAATCTGTAAAATATTTATGAAATTATATATATATTAAAATTAAATAAACTTGCATGTGTTTGACGTATTTACAAAAAAAAAAAACAATATAATACAAACTGATGACATTATTTCCATGAAAATTCTTGTGACATGAAGATGTATTGTTTCATAGTGATTTCACACAAACGAAGTACATATATGCGTATCTTCTGTATTTGTTGCTTTAACATTGTTTTAATGTACTCTGTACAAAGAAAGTACGCCTTCTCTGATATGGGTTAACATCTTTAGGCTGGTTCAACCTTGGAGGAACAATATAATGAGATAGAGAATTCTTTTTATCCAATTCACAAATTTGTGATAAATTACTTTCTCCGGGTTTTTATGTGAGAGAAAGAGACAAAACAATATTTAAAATATTAGTAGTTGTGTGATATTAAGACTTAATACATTATTTAAATGGTGTTTTAAATATTGTTTTGTTATGATAAGTAAGTATATCCTTATATCTCTATCTACTTACACGGGCGGGAATATGTTTGCATTAGAAAGAGACATGCACTATTGCATCTAAACCTGAAATCCTAATTTGGTAGTCCTCAATATCAACAATTGAGTTACAATAATTGTTTGCAAACTATACCTCTATTATATTGTTCCTCCAAGGGTTCAACTTCATTTTATTTGTTGCCTTATTTTAAATATGTACAGCATGTTCTATATTAATTAATGAATAAAAATTATAATTAAATATCCAGTTTATTTATTAAATTTAAATATCTAACAAAATACATAATATAGGTATATGAAAAAAATATAAAAAAAATGAAGAGAACTGAAAAAATGCAGTGGTAAACAAAAAAATATTTACAATGTAAGAATTAATTTTCTTTATAAACGGTAAATGTATTTTTTACTTGTTTAAGTTTAAACTTTATTATTCTTGTCCTTGGGCTCGACGTGAATTATGATCTTGACTCCCTGTCCTGCCTTGGCGGCCTCAAAGGCCTTCTGCGTCTCTTCAATGGTGAAGTGGTGGGTGATGAGAGGCTTCACATTGATCTGGCCGCTTGCGACCATGGCCAGGGCAAGAGGATAGCTAAAATAATAATACAAGACCTTTGTAATAACTGTTGATACTACTACATAGCGTTGGGAAAAAACTTCAATGTTTTGTGAATGCTTCACAAATTGTTAGTTCTTTAAAATGAACACTTCAATTGAAGTCGAACTCGCAAAAAAGAGATTTGAATTTATCCGCTTATTTGTTCAGTTCTTTTTGGAACCGGTTCCTCGCCGAAAAAGCACGCATTAGTCGGTAGAGATTGAGATTTGAAAACGGAAAGAACTGGAACTGGTTCCTCGCCAACAAAATCACGTACTAGTCGGTAGCACTTTGAAACTGGAAAGAACTGGAACCGGCCAAAATAAAGTTTACCTTCGCAACTGTACTGCTGCAAATTGAAGTAGTTCTTTCAATGAAATGAATGAACGCTAAAATGAACTACCGACTACAATTGAAGTATTTTTTTCAATGAAATGAATGAAGGCTGAAATGAACTACCAACTTCAATTGAAGTTTTGTTCAATGAAATGAATGAAGGCTAAAATGAACTACCAACTTCAATTGAAGTTTGTTCAATGAAATGAATGAAGGCTAAAATGAACTACCAACTTCAATTGAAATATTTGTTCAATGAAATGAAGTTATTGAAATGAATGAACGCTAAAATGAACTACCGACTTAAATTGAATTATTTGTTCAATGAACAATGAATGAAGTAGGAACTGTTGCCAAAAGAAGTAGTTCTTTCAAAGTGGTCACAACGCTACTACTACACAATCGTCTAACTATCCAACTCCGAACCGGGTTCGAAGTTTCAACTATTTGGTCCAATTTGAAGTTGGGTTGTTTGATCAGCCGTCAAGTACAATGCTCATCAATATTTCCCACACTGGAGGGTAGAGGATTGGGAGTTAAAAAAAAATTCAAAACCCTCAAAAGTGTTCCGTGACTTCTGAAAGGTTGAGAACCGCTGATTTAGAGTGACAGTAGATGTGTAATATTTTGCCCCACAACGTATTTCAACTAGAGTTACATGATAGCACTAAAAATTCCACTTAAGAGGGCAGTTCACGGTTGATATGTAAAAAAAAAAACTGCAAAAATATTTTTTTAAACAAGTACTCATTTTTCATAAGATTAACAAAAAAAGCGATTGTAGAAGCATTGACCATAAAAAAAAAAAATCGATAAAGTTAATTTTGGATAAAAGTAGAGAACCAACGTCAAAGATTTACATTTTATCAATAAAACCAAACAAACTTACCTAATTAAAAGTGCTTTATCATTGTGCACTGTGGGTAAACATTTGATAACAGTTATATCACATTAAAACAGCATAATCATGCTTGTTATTTTATTAAGGAGACATATTAACATTTTTTACAATGATAATATATTAATAATAAAACTAAATTACTATTATCGTAAAAATATGTCAGTACCTACCTACTAAGTAAAAAAAAATATATATATACAGTCAAACATCGTTATAACGAGCATGAAGGGACCAACCGAATTTGCTCCTTATAGCCATTACTCGTTATAAACGTAGTTAGGTAAAAAAAGTACCTACCTACTAATATCGATATTTACACCAGGGTATTAAAGCTTGCGTATTATAAAGCAACACATTTTTTATTACAAACATCATGCTTAATTAACTATGAAATGATTCAATTTATGATTACGCTAATAATAAACTGTACGCACAGTACTGGATAGAAATGTTTCTTAGAGCGACAACTATCAGGGATTATAAACCCTCCTTAACGTGATTTGCAGAGTCCCCCGCCGTGCCGAACGGGCGGCTTTCTTTACCTTGTTCATGACATTATTTGACTGTTTTGAGAATCGTTTTTTTTCTCATACCCAGGAGCATCGAGTTGACAATATTATTTGGACGCTATATCAATTAAGCGACCTTGTTATAACCCCACACGATTGTATGAAAATAAGCCCAAACTAACATATCATTGAGTAATTTCTCATTATAGCCATGACCTCGCTATTACCGTGATAGTTATAACCAAGTTCGACTGTATTTATAATATTGAATGCAAAAACTTTATTGATAAAACAATTGTTACTCAATTCTAATTGTGTTAGTGACAAGTACTTATAGGTCTGATCACTGATTGTGTGTATTGGTGCATATGTATATACTTCCCACAGGGATGTCCTTGCCAAACGTCACTGAGAAATAGCCCTTCGTCTCGCTTATGCCTACTTATTGTCTTTAGCAAAAAAGTTGCAGCAAGTTTGAATATTTGAAATGTTTTACAGTGTACTTTTTTTCAATTTCCCTGGAATTTTCTTTTCTGAAGTCGAATAAAATGTTTGAAACATGCTGTATATGTGTGTAATACAATTGTGTGAATACTGTTTTTGTGTCAACTCTAGCTGTGATACCAAGAACTTCAATTGGAGGTGTTGCCACTGTAAATATTTTGGATACAAAAAAGGTCCGTTCGTTAGTTCCTCCTTTGACCGCCTGCAGACATAAGTATGTCAATCTAATATAAAATTGTAGAAGTGAATACTTACTCATTACAGTATCTGAAGATACCTCTGATATCAACCTCCCTTGCAAGAGCATGCTGGAGTGGAACCTTTACTTCCGAAGCACCCATGCCAATCATCACAGCAACACCACCAGCGCGAGTAGCCTTAAAAAAACATTAAACAAAAATTATATAATGTAAAAAAACAAGAAAAGTTCGTTGGTATGACAAATCTCACATTTAAAATATCAAGGAAGGTCATCAAAACATCATTTGACTCCTGATTCGGGATCCTTTTTGATTTGGCAGGCATAATTTCATGAAAAGCTTGTACAAATTTATTATTGTCATAGTGGAAAAGCACCTACAGATAAGAAATTTCTAAAAATATATTCAACTTGTAGCCAAGTTCAACCTTGAAGGGTAATCATTAAATACACACATCTATTGTATGATGCCATAATATTATGCATTCCAAGCAACTTTGAAGTGGTGTACGTTATATACATTCAATCTCAATGTTATAAGCCATACACACACTAGAAAATAATGTTTTTATGCTTGATTGGATCAACTTAATGAATCCGTCATAATAATGAAGTTGCAAAACAATACAATCTTTTCACCATCAATCAATTGTCATCATCACGGTGCTACATCTCAGGTTGGGTTTTGGCCTCCTTCACAAATGGTCTTCACTGACTCCGGTCCCTCTCCATTTGCCTCCACTCCTGAGGTCTACGCGTCCAACACCAATTATTTCTACAAGTTCAGCCCATCACAGTCTTTGAGACCTATAGAATCTTACAATGGTCTCATGATCAATTAGATTTTCGAGTTCAATTAATTGATTGCCAGCCTCTTCAGGCAAAACAGGGAATATATACTATCAACATTTTAAATTAAATTATTTAATATTAAAAAAAATTGGTCTGATAACAGAAAATTTCTCTGAGACTAGCGATTACTGGTTTAATTTTGGCTCTTTAGGGTCAAAAAATTTGCAACTATATATATATATATGTATTAGATGAATAAAGATATTTACACACTAAAAATAATAAACAAGTAACGTTTCAAAACATTTCTGTAGAAAGAATAAGTCAGTGAAATGTAACTTTACCAGTGGAAGATACATACATAATTAGATATCGACAATTTGATTTTTTCAAAAAAAAAATCGCAAATTCGTTCCTGCTCGGTATCATTTACAATGTCAAAAAAACGCTTATATTTTTGTAAAATAGTGTGCCGAAATGATTCCTCAACACGATTTTTCAACGTCTACTTACAAAATTTATCCAAAATACCATCAATTCTTCCAACATGCCAGCACATTTTAAATATGCGATACTTTTTGCCGGTGGCCACTTTTTTGCTTTGTGATTAGATAAACGTTTGAAGTATTTATAAACTGTCGATATCGACACAAGTAAAAAAAAAACGGTTGTTTTGAGTTATGGGTCGCGCAATAAGAGTTGATCCAAACAACACAAACAGAATTATGTGTATTGAAGCACAATGACGTCACTAGGAAACAGCTGTTTGTCTTGTTTATGCCTGCTTTTGTTTTTAGTGAGAAAGGAACAACGAGCATACATTCGAAAATATAATATTTGAAAAGTTTTTTCAGTTATTTTAAAGCATGATCAGAAGAAATTTTCCGGTAAACCTTGAGATCAACAGTAAATAGACAAAATCATACTGTGACATGGAGTGAAGGTCATTAACGGATATTAAAAATTTATCTGTTTGATTTATCATTCCCCATCCACTGTAAGTGATAAAAGATAGTGGGTACTCACAAGTATGGCTATCCGAACAGTAGACTCCACTCCGCTGCAGTCAAGTGTTTTTTCGGGCTCGCATCCCATTGTTGCGTGAATCTTCTTGACGAGATCCTCGTCCTTATCTCCGGGCTTGATGAGAAGTGTACGAGTGGCTCCCAGTTCTTTAGCCAAGGTCAAGCGACTCTCCACCAAATCTGTACGAAATAACAAGTCTAATTTTAGTACAATGCACAATAAGCTTTTATTGTTATTGAAAACATTACTTATGGCACCCTTAGTTTTAAGAGGACAAGTAAAAAAGTCGATTTTTGAATTGATAATGCAGAAAATCCTCTTTTTGAAAAGTTTCTTTAAAAAATGATGACAACTCAAAATTCATTATTATGAAATTTAGAAGTAATATAATATAGTATAAACATTCCAAAAATGTATTAAAAATACACATCAACATTTAAAAAAATGCATATTTACAAACCACTAAAGAGATAAAATGATAGAAGTGTGATCTGATTTTGAAGAAAACTGATGACGACGTATCTGTTCAGTGGTAAAAACAAACATATTTTATATATCTAAAAATTGGCTAAATAAAAGAAAGGAAAAGTATTAATAAATAAAATGAAAGTATATCTTACCGGTAATGAGGACGTTAGTAGCACCCATAGCCTGTGCAGTGAGTAGGGTGACCAGGCCAATGGGGCCAGCACCCAGGATCAGCACCGTGCTGCCGATGGTCACCCCGGCCCTGCGACAGCCGTGCACCCCCACAGACAGGGGCTCCAGCATGGCCCCCTCCTCCATGCTCACGTGGTCGGGGAGTCTGGCATTACATATTTTAATTAAACATACGTAAAAGATGAAAATTAACAATTATTTATAGATTTTGTTTTTCCTATTTGATGACTATTGATTGGCCTGGGTGGGAACTGAACGCTTTGGATCACTCGGCAACTAACCACCGGTCAATTACTGGTGTATCAATATATTAATTGAAATGGACAAATATAACGACCGGTCGGTAGCTGAGTGGACAAACGCGTTGGATTCCCACCCGGGCGTTGTGCGTTCAATTCCTCTGCTAGCTAAGTCCTCCATCATTGCACAAGCAACATCTTCCGCTTCTTATGATGGCAGTAGGAGTTTTTCAAATATTGTCAGGTTATTCGTAACCCGGGAATGTTTGTCTTTCTTTCAAATTATTTTTTTTTAAATAATATAATATGCCAAAAACAATTGTCAATAATAAACTGATACATAAATATATTTTGTATATCAGTTAACAAACCAGGTTAGTTTTTTTTTTCTGAAGCACCATATAAATTTTTTAATTAATTAGTGAATTTTCTAAAGAGGTGTTATTTAATTTTTTTAATTAATTAGTGAATTATCTAAAGAGGTGTTATTTTTTTTTTTACTAGAATCTTACGAGATGTCTTAATGTTTCAGAGGTTTATTGATTTCAATGTATAACCTGTAAAGCATATGAATAATAAGGATTAATATTTTTTTATCATACTTGTAGCAGTAATCAGCAGCGTGGGCATAGTATCTGGTGAGGTTACCGTGGACTGGGGGAGTGGCGCAGAAGACCATATTGGGGCACAAGTTGTACTGCCCATTGCGACAGAAGTCACAGTAGCGACACGGTACTCCGGGCTCAATGGCTACACGATCTCCAACTTTCAAGTTAGTTACACTGGAGCCCAACTAAAAGTTATCAAGAAATTGAAGCTCAAAAAAATCAATGCAATAATACATTATTGCGAATTTGTTATACAAAAAAGGTTTTCGTTAGCTTCACAGACGTGGTCGACACCACTGGTATGGCAATTACGTAAATATTGAAAAATATTATAGCAATGATGTAAATATGGGTCGTCTAGTAATTGTGTTAAATTTAGAGCACTGCGGGCATGTGTTTAATTATTCAAATTCAAGAACACACACTTCCGCCAATCTTATAGTTAAGTTATGAGTTATGACTTTGGATAACACAGCCCACCCATTATTTTTTGTAGTTTTGATGAATTATTTTCTTACGTCATTATGTTAACTGCCCTTTTACTAACAAAACTTCCAAGCTTAAACTGACAAGCTTCCCATTTTTATCTCAAATATTATTAATTAATAATAAGAAAAGTTTATTTTTACAAATCAATGTAACTATTGAGATCCGAGCAATATTAATGACAGTAATTGATGTGAGTTTGAATAATTACCTTTGCAACAATTCCTGAAGCTTCATGACCCATGACCATTGGATCTTCAACAATGAAGTTTCCGCATCTTCCTCTGACCCAATAATGGACATCTGATCCACAGATTCCCACGGAATCCATCTTGATCAGGACCTCTGAAATAAACCACTTAAATTAGGAATCTAAATACAAAATATATTATGTTATAGACGCCGGAAAGGCAAAAGGGCCGAAGCGCCACTTTGGAAAGTTTACACCAGAGCACTTTAGAGTTTCTTTGGATTTTGAAAAAAAAGTTAACTCAGGTAACTTAATGCTCTCACAAAAATATTAAAGCGACAAAAAGCTAAAAAAAAGTCCCAAACTTGTGTCGCTTGAGTCAAGCCTTCTCTCAAATGGTAAATATATTTTAGCTGGCTGAAGGATCACAAAAATCTTCAGAATCAAACGAGTCAGAGCATTTAATGTACAAAATCTTGCATTTTTCCATTTGATTAGGAAAAGAGGATGGACTGCCACCACTCTAACTTAGCACACAATCCTTGCTTCATTCACATTCATACATACTCTTCTGTTATTCTGACTCTTGACATGACCAGGCTCAAGTACTTGATTCACTTGATCGTGCCATATCTTTCTCGGGTGTCTCTTCTTCCATTCACTTTTGCACCATATATTCTCATTACACTCCTTTCTTCATTCATCCACTCCACATGTTCAAATCATCTAAGCGTCCCTTTCTTAATCTTATTCATACATCAGCCTTGCATTATTCATCAATAATACAATAATAGATTCTAATAGGAATTCTAAATTCTAATACAAATTCTAATAATTATTATATTATCGTCTATTTACAATTTGCATCTTAAATTCTATTTTTTTTATTTTTAAATCGTGTTCTTATCATATTTCATTAGGAATAACTTACCGCATGGTTTGATTTCAGGAATTGCTCGTTGTTCCTGTAAACAAAGAAAATCAAATGTAAGTTTTTTTTGCATAATAGTTTTGTAAATAGAGATAAAAAAATGACTATTTCTCATTGGGCACTACGGATAATTTCTGATCATAAATAATTATCTTAGGGCTGCAAATAACAAATAGTGAAACTATACTAAATCATGAATTACTGAAAATATATTGACATTTTCGGCAAACAGCTGTACAATGAAAACTATGTTTATTTTTTTTCGTTATTACTATCAAAATATATAAATAAATAATTACATTATTAATACAATACTGTACTATCGATTGATTATATATCGATGTGCTGTATCACTAGTAGGAGAAACAATATTAATAATGTCAACAAAAAACATATTGACGTGCCGAAGTTGTAGGTTAAACGTAATAATAACACAGTTTTCAAAGTTTTTAAATTTGAAACGTTAGTTAAGTACGAATTTTAATACGTTCAAATATTTTTGATTTAAAAACATTAAAAAACAATAACATTGATAATGCACATAATATAAAATATTATTTACTCACCAATCTGATATCGTTCACTTTGTAAAGAACAGCTGTCAAGTTGTCTTGGGACATTTTTAGTTTTGTTTTTTTACTTTCGGTATGAATTCAAAATAAATTACCGGACGCTTTACCAGTTTATAATAAGAAAATTAAGACAAAACGGAGAGACGAGCCAAGCAGCCGTATTGCATCTGCGAGCTGCAGAATCAAAATTGTAAGGCACAAAGTTGCGGACAGTCTTATAATAGTCGAGTTGAAGTTATTGCAAACCGTAGGTAGGAATTTTGCTTTTCATCAAAATAGGTAGTTTTAAAATTATAGATTTTAGGTCACAAAAATTGGTTATACATAAATGTAATATTTTTATTACATCATTGATACGATTGTTATGCAAAATGTAGCATTATTTTCGAAAAGAAGATTGGGTAAAAAAAGGGTAAGTCCTGATTAGAGTGATTTTTTTTTATACAGGCAGTGGCGGCTCGTGACCTTTGAGTGAGCTAGAGTGCTAAGATAAAAAAACGACATTGTTATTGTTTAAACCCTTGGAGGAACAAATATATGTTCCTTCAAGTTTAAACCTAACCGATGAAATTCTTAAGCTATGTATTTTGTTTTGGAAAAAACAAAAAAAAACAATTTTGACTACAACTACATCAATAACGTCGTATTTTTAAATCTCAGTACTCTAGCACCATCAAAGGTCACGAGCCTCCACTGCATACAAGCATATTAATATATTTACGAATCATTTGATTTAAATCGTGTTGTCAATCGAAAATATCGCCTGCGACTGTACAATACCATGAATAAAAAAATGACCTATATAAGCTGATACAAAAATATGTAAAGCAAACTCACACAAATCTATCCCTGTATACAATATAATACAAGAGAAATAATTCTACAAATATATTTTTGATTAGGTATAATTCTCTAAAACAATAAGCTCAAAAATAAGTCAAAAATTATTATGCATGTTGAAGTTTATTATTAAAAGTAAATTTTTTTTTAAACTTAACTATAAAGTTTCTCATTTTCCAAAAAAAGTTTTAGTACACCTTATGCAGAAGTATAATATCTGAAGAGGTTATATCTGCATGTTTATGTTTAGATTATTGAATGGGTTCATAAATGTAAGTACTTAGATTATTGTTTTACTTTAACTATACATATTATGACATTTATGACGCAATGATAAGGAAGCATCTGTTTAGTTCGGCATAATAAAAATAACTGATAATTTGCTAGATAATATCTACTTACAATCAAAAACTTTTTGAACTCATGGTAGTTTGGGAGTTACGAGTTTCTATATATTTTAAATATTTTTTTGGCTGCTTGCAGATATAAGTATGTCAAGCGGTGGCATTTTAGGATGTCAGAAAGAATGATATATTTTTAAGGACGAGAAAATAAATTAGGTGGGAAGGGCATCTGTATAATTAATGTAACGTTAAGTTATTATTTATTGTTATTATATTATTGTTATATTAGTGGGCATCTAGTGCATGATACAGTTACTAGGTACTTACTATATTTTTTCTACGATTGGTAGCTTAAATATTTCAATATCATTTTTTTCATTAGTGATAATTTAATAGACAACGTATTATTATGCACATTTTTTTTATAATACGCACTAAAACTTCGAAAATTTATAATTAAAACAGGAAAAGGTTAATAATATGCATGTTTCGTGTTACAACTTTTCGTTTTTTTTTTCTCTTGGAATGCTTATGTACTGCAAACTCCGGAAAAATCACTATTGTATTCCAAATGCAATTATTATTGTGATCGGTAATTAAGATTGTAGACAGTACTCGCGCACTCAAAAAATAATTTGCCTGGCCGAGAATGTGTGTCCACGGGCTTCACTGAAATGGAGCCACTTCGAGAGTCTAGTGTCGGATCCAAAGATTCAATTATATCCATGTAATTATGATGCTTTATTTGTAACGTCATTGATTTAATTAGCTTAATTTTACACATGGCAATAAAAATAATGTTTTTAACAATCAACATTTTGAAACCGACAATGAATTTGACGATTTTAGCTAGTAATTTCTAGCGATTGTAAACTAACTTTGAACCATTTGATTTATTTTTACGATCATTAATCCTTATATATTAAAATGTTTGTTTACAGTATATATTTGTAACGTCATTGGTATGTTTATAATTTATTGTAGATTCATATTTTTTTTTTTGCTTCTTCATCTTTTTTTGATGGCTGTTCACCTCTCGAGAATGTTCTGGCCAAGGATGATTATAGTGGAATGTTTGAAAGTATAATGTAAAATTTAGTTATTAGTATAATTACAAAGTATTACAAAACAGATTGCCTGATTTTACTAATTTGACAGTTGTTAACTGACAGCATATTGTTGTTGTTTTTTTTTTATTATTTTTATTTGGCTGTATATAGCACGCACTTCATAGTTTATAGAAAATGCATTGATTTCGAAAGTATTAAATATACCTGCTTTCCTTTTTTTATTGTTGCCGCTTCGAAAAGATGATTATAAAGTACCTGCTGAATGCCTTAGAAATCCTTTCTAAACTTAAAAGAAAACAAAATCCTCACGTAAGAGGCTCATTGTTTCCGTGGGCTAACGATAACACTGCAGCTAAACATAGCGTTAGCTATTTTAGCCAATTTTAGCTCAGATGTACGTGCCGGCTTGCAAATGCAGAGGCGACCGCCGCTTATTATTATTTTGTTTTGAAGAACTTTCTTACTAAAGAAATTGTGTTGTTTTTGGTTAAATGTCAACTGTTTTTATTCAGAATTATTATTTCTTTGCAGTGCAGTGCTGGCTGAAATAATATTCTAGCCAGTACTTACCTATTAAAACCAAATCCCAAGAAGTAAAATTTATAATAATAATAATTGGCTGATTTATATAGCGCCGTTTTCGTGACAGAAATATTACCTCAAGGACGCTTTACAGCATAATTAACAATATTAAAACTAAGACTTAATATTAACTCATGCCTAATACTTATAACTAGTGACTTACAACATTGTTGCCCGTGCTGTCGGACCTAGGGCAGAAAAAAAAATGGAGTAAGTAATAGTAAACTAAGTATGGTATAGCACTCGGACTGAGTGATCAAAACTCTAATGGAGCAAATTGACGTTATTGTGGGTATGCTAATTGACTAGACTGATTTGAAAGAAAATTGATGGCGCCAATTCGACCTTTCCACTCCTAGACCCCAGACAGGCCCAAGAAGTTGATTTACTGCCCAAGAATTTCGATATTTGTAAATGATTAATCAATTATTTTTATGTGATGTTGTAGTCCCAACTGCCCGGAGCCAGCGGCATCCACAATTGAGGTATGTTGTGAGGCTGAAGGAGTGGGGAGGGGAAGCAGATGAGGAAGAAGAAGGTGAAGGAGAAATTGAGCTTACTTAGGGCACACGGATACGCCACATAACACTGTATTTTAAATGTAGAAAGATATTTCGGTTGTTTGTTTCACTATTTTTAAAGGTAAGTAAGCACTACAAATCGACATATTATTTAATCTCAGCAGTTTGGGGTATCGCTAGTGTAGATTTTGCAAATACATAAAAAGGGTTAAAAAATTATAGATTCGTTCCTTTTTAGATCGCCTGCAAAGTTAGGTGTGTCAAGCTGTTCTAAATAATAATAAATATTATATTCTATAACTGTCATATAATTGATATAAAATTATATTAATATATTGATGTTTGATTTAAAACATAATATCATTCCTGATTAGTCCAGAAAAAGGCTGAAAATATGTAAATAATACAACTACAAGCAGATTAATCTCAAGGTATATTATCTCTCTTATTATTTAAGAATAATATGACAAACATGTTATCAAATGGTAATTACATCTGAAAAGTAGTGATTAAGATAAATTATCCACTTCATAGTAAGCATGGCAATAATGATAAAAAGTAATACATTTATCATCCGGATTATGGTACTCCAATGAAGGTGTATAAATTATAATAAATTGTTGTTATTGGGGGGGGGTGGGTCGTGCCTAAGGGCAGACATTGGTATAGCTTGACACGTATATACAGTACTCACACATGCGCATTGTTTGCATTCATAAAAAAGACAAAAGGCTGTTTTTCAGTGACTTTTATCGAGTACATTGCTGCCAGAAATGTATAATTATTCACCAATACACACAATTTTAAGTATGTGTTGTTCACATCAACTCTAATTGCGCGAACTGTAACATTGCAGTCAGTGGCATCCGGTGTAGATTTTGATTAAAAAAATCAATGGTTTTAAAAAACACTACGAATCCAGAGGTCCCAGGTTCAAATCTCAGGGTGCACAAATACATTTTAAATAACTTGGGTTATTTCATATTTAATTAAATAATATAAAGTATTTATGCAACCTTCCAGAGGGGTAGATACTCTCAGTATCGCCCTGGTGAAAGACCATCATCCACAATCGAAACATTGCTTTAAATTTAGCCATGTCTGGTGACCAGAACTGAATAGCCAGGTACTTCCCCACTTTCCTTATCCCTATCTTCTTCTTCTCCTCACTCCTCACAATGCCTCACAACATACCCCAGTTGAGGATTCCATAGTCCCACTGGCTCCAGACAGTTGGAAATGTTGTGCGGTATTCACATTAAAAAAACTCAGATTGAGTCCGAAACTCACAGTGGGTACTCACTCCCTTTCCAGAACAAGTTATGGTGAAAACATCTGCCAAAAATCTTTTTTTTACACTCTAAATTTTTCATAATTTTCTTACACAGAATTGCTTAGAATAAGCCTTGTAAAGAAACACTATTTTTGCACTAAGGTGAAATGCTTTTTATCAAATAATTACATCAGTTTCAAATAAGCTCTTTCGATACTATGTATTCAATATGCGTTTTAATGCAGGTTCTATGATATTGCTGTCATGTTTGAATTTTCTTATCTGACAATTTTTGCTTGTTTTTAATCTGATCACTTCTTAGTAGAAAGTATTTAAATTTAATAGATAATTATAAATGACCATACTGCATTATTTTTAAAAAATCCCCTGTACTGTAAAATAATAAGTGTTTTTTTTTTTAATAAAAACATCTATCCAAATATTTTCAGGGCAACAAAGATCAATGTAAATATGTGGTTCAAAAGCAAATTAATACTGAAATGGAACTCGGGCTTTGGTAGTCGGTGCCAAATAGCATTTAAATGTGTTGTTTACAGTTTACTACAATCACTTACACCTTTATTGCCAGACTTTATAGCTTTTTACTGTTTACCGCAGGACGTTAAAGAATTTTGTTTGGAAAAGTTTATAAACATTTTCTAGAACAGAGTTCCACATAATATGTAAAAATATAATGCAATAGGTCTGTCAACAGCAAATGTGAAAGGAGAATAATAAAATGGAATTCGAGTGGTGTGTTCATAAGTACCTTTATAATATTTTTTTTTTATAGTTAATATCGCACAAGAGTGCCAACTGATCCCAACCATCTGGAGCCAGTTGGGACTATGGCATTCCCCATTGTGATATATTGTAAGGCTGAAGGTAGTGGGGAGGGGAAAGAGATGGGGAAGAGAAAGGTCGGGAAGTAACTGTCTATTCAGATTTGGTCACCAACACGACTAAACCATTTCAAGTAACCTTTCGATTCTAAATGATGGTCTTTCACCTGGACGATACTTACGAGTACCTACCACTCTATTTATTTTACCTCGTATTTGCTTGTATTCTCTTCTGCTTGCTTGTAAATATTATGTTCTCCTATTTTCTTTCTCTCCTTTGTGTATTGTGTATCTTTTAATGGAGTTTTTTTTTTAAACCCCGAATAATAAATTAAAAAAAATGAATTGTGTATAGTGAAACTCTTACGTATAAGGTTTTTCAAAGAATTAAAAAAACAAAGCTTGAACGTGATTTTCTTTTCAGAAACCTTATATGAGGGTGATTGACATAAAATGTTTTGGTTCTGAATCAACAACATAAATAAGTTCAGTATAAAAGAGAGAAAAAAATTATAGATAGATATTATTTTAATTCTGAATTAAATTTACACACAAATTATGTACACACAATAATCATTGCATAATTCATTCGTCCCATCCCCAAATGCCTTTACTTTGCTTAATCGTGTCTTTGTTTTCACGCTTAACTCTCGTGGCCGCACTGGCTTCTCCTTTAGCGACACAGTGTTTCCTCTCTATTTGCTTCTGCTTGTAATTTAAATTCTTTTTAATCTTGCTTGTGATCACCTCGGGAGCGATGGTTGACACTGTTGAAAACGACCTCATGGAACGAACATCAGAAAGGGCTTTCTCAACCATTGCCAATCTATACTTTTGTGTAGTTTTATCAATCTTGGGTTTGGTGATATTTTCTGCGGCAGCTTCAAGTTGTGGTACACAATCTTCATCCACGGAAGGAAGGATGGCCGGAGATTCTTTTGGGATACTCTTTTTTGTAATACTATTGATATATTCGAGGGTGCGTTGATTTGCCGTATTCATTTTCGGCTGACCAACATTATTAGGTGCCTCGTTTGTGGTTTCCAGGTTTATAGGTTTTTGTACATTTATCTTTTTTGTTGTGTCTTCATCGCATTTCAAGGTGTCTTCAAGCTGTTGATAAAAAAAAATTATTTAGTCTTCCAGGAGGTAATACGAGGTTGTACGTAAAAAGACTGGGGATGTGAAATAATGTTATAAAGAAGCAAAACGACTAAAGATAAACTTCAGACTATGAAAAAGTATTGGTTAAATATTAGTCTTTCCTTACCTCTTGTCTAAGTTTGTCGATTTCAATTCCAGATTGTTCTACATTATTGGACTCTTTTGACGATATTTCCTCGTCTGAAGCATACTCTTCTCCTTCAGATTCCGAATCACTTTCCGGTTTAGCAAAGCAGCTGGTAGTAATGAATTTTACACGCATAAATAGAAGAGAACCTAAATCGATTAGGTGACATAATATTGAAAATCTATTAATTTAAAAAAAAATGGACAAATATTCCTTTAGAGCAGATTATTGATGAGTTCTAATAGGTACTGAAATCAATACATATGTACTTTTAAAATTTAATGCTATTGATTCTGTCACGTTTACCTGTTCATAATGCATAGTTTAATATTATTTCCTAGGTGAACAAAACCATTGATTTCTGCCTGTGACCAGTAACGTCTCGTGAGTTTTTAGTGTGCTAGGGTGCTAAGATTGAAAAATACGACAATGTTATTGTTGTTGTAGCCGAAAATGATTTATATTTTTTTTCAAGATTTTTAATTTGTATGAAGATTTTCAGGATTTTTCAGTTTTGGTGGTGCACTGCACGGATTTCTGAAAAATTTTCATTCAAAAAATTGAAATTTTGAAAAAAAAAAATTGTTTTCGGCTACAAAAACATCAATAATGACGTTTTTTTCAATCTTGCCACTCAGCTTGCTAAAAAGTCACGAGCCACCACTGCCTGTGACACAAATTTCCTATTCTTTCTTTGGTTTATACTGAAGAGAATACATTACAGATGAATATTTACTTACTAGCTGGCAGCAATTATTTTAATAAATTATCAACAATCTTTAAAGAATATGAAAATAGAAAAAGGTACAGAAAATAAAAAAAGATTAGGCTGTGACCGAGACTCAGGACCTCAACTCTTATTGAAAAAAAATTGCATTGTTCAAAAGCATTATTAAAATTGCTAGGCAGCTAAAAAACCATACATTTTATATACTTTGTAAAGATCACTTGTGTAAATTTATTATCACCTTTATTTTTTTTTTAAACTTATTTTATTCATAGTTTTAATTTAGAATATTTTTTGTATCAATTTATATGAATAATTGGATTCTACAACACACAAATACAATAACTATTTATGATTTTATCATGTTGTAAAATTCTATTCATGTTCAACCATGTACAACAAACTAGTAAATTACATGATGCATAAATAATTACATCAGATTTAAATATTCAATTGTGAAATATTATTAAAAAGTATTCAAATTGTACCACAATGGTTTTATATTTCGAGTAAACAAGCTATTCTAGGATTATTACTTCTTACTGTAATATTTTTGTCAATATGAAATTTAATATAATTTTTTTGAATTGTTGGATAATATTATTACTTAAAGAAACAGCAAATGGTTATGTTTCAAAAAAAGTATTGATGAAGGTGTTCGAACAGTGCCACGACGAACTCAGTTTGCCAATTGTGTTGTCAGATTTTGAAGTTTCACAAAAAGAGAAGGGCGAGTATTTTTTGACTGGATTTATGAATGTCACAAATGATATGCCAGAAGGATGGGTTTATAAGGTAAACCCAATTATTTTACAAAACAGCAATATTATAAAGCTTTTTTGACAAGGTTTAATAACAAGAAATTATGTGTATAATATATTTTTTCTGTAAATATTTTCAGATGGAAGTTTATAAGTGTAAAGATATTCACAATTTGAATTTGTGTGAAATATATTTGGACAGATTGAAAATCGAAGATGGCTGTACAATTTTCGATGGAATAAAGCTTGTGTATAGTGATGAATTTAGCAACTACATACACCCAATGTAAGAATACTTACGTATCTTGTATCATATTGTCATTTAGCAAAAACTTACAGAAAGGTTATATGTATAATATTCATGTATTAATTGCAACATGTAATTTATTATATTTAGGATGGAATGTCCTTTCAAGGCGGGAATATATAAAATAGAAGATTGTCCCTTGAGGAAGAGCTTGGAGGGCATACTAACATATGCGTCAGAAGCATCGGTCACTGCGAAAGTTCAAGGATTTTCAAATGAAAGAAAACTATTTTGCATTGATTCAAGATTTGATATTACTAATAGGAGGTATCTTTCCCAGGTTGTACCGACGTAGGGATTAATATATACATAATATAATACATATAAATACTAAGTAAGACCACAAATAAAATTAATAAAAGGATTAATAAAATGAAAATTGTTTAAGTTTCTTCGATAGTGCATGTTTCATTTATCTGTTTATCTTCGTATGAAAAATAAACTTACAGAATAGACAATATTATCACATAGGTAGTTATAGTTAGTGTGGAGGTGATATTACATGATGTTTGCAGGCCAAAAAATCTCAAGAACTTTTGCTGGGCTACAAATGAAACTTATCCAAAAGATGTGGTAGAATGGTTGTATTTGAGATCATAATTAGCCTCCGTAATACATAGTAATAAATGATGAAGTTTAACTAACACTTCAGCATTCAAGTGAGAAGTGGATATCATTTGAGGGAAATCGATAATAACTGGTTTTCCATCCTCATCTATCATGATGTTGAACTCGTTGAAATCACCGTGGATCACTCCACAGTCACCGAATCTCACAATCAGATTCATCAAGTCGTCATATAGAGATTCAACATCAGGAACAGATTGTACGTGTGTCCTGTGAAACAAAAAATAAAATAATCAGTATTCAACAGCAGAAAAGAGATACAAATTATGCACTATGTTGGGCAAAGAAATATTGGGGAAAGGAATATTGACCATCTCTTAAGAACATTTTCCATCACTGAATTGACTCGATCGCGTGTTTGGCTCATTTTCGAAGAGATTTAATACACTAGTAAACCGAAGCTAGTACGCTAATAAAAATTATGAATTTGAAAAATACATAATAATGTGCACTTACAAAGGACCACCTTTGACTAACTCCATCACGACGCAATGCCTGTTATAGTCAATAGGTTTAGGAACTGGAAAGCCCCTCTCGTACAATGCCTTCATGTAAGCAAACTCCTTGGTGGCGGAAATTCGAGAGAGGTACAGCCAGGAAGCCTTGTTACGGTGCTGGTGATACTCGCGCATATTTTTAACATTGCGGAAACATGTGCGGCCAAGCCTGAAAAATAAATTTGAAAAATATGGTAACTTAATGGTTGAACACAAAAAATGACACGAAAAAGCGTGAAAGGCCCAATATAAACATGGTCTTCTCATTGAGAGCTTTAGTGTAACCTCTTTAAACAGGACGCTGCCACCTCAGGAGTCACATACAGCTGTTGGGAGTGGAAAACACCAATAGCTGTAGGTAGTAATTCTAAACATGGTGAAGCAAGTATAGTTTCATCTTTAGCATTTCAGCAAAATTACTTAGCAGATTTAAGAGAATACTTAAAGATTCTTATACCTATGAAGTTTCAGGCATATAGGGTTTCCTTCTTCATCGGCTATAATATAAATGTTAGATTCTTTTCCAACTCCAATTTGATTTCCAAAAGATGCCACGACATTGCGCATGGCGAGAGCCTTCAACGCCAAGTAATCGTATCCAGAGTTTGTCAACCGGAATCCATCATCTGAAAGAGTTGAAAATAATTATTTTTGGGTTATTAAAAGCTACAATATTATTTACTGACTAAGAGCCCAAATAAACCAATACAGGCAAAATGTTTATCAAATGTTTTCTAGTCCTGCAAAAATGCTATATGATCTTTTTGTATATTCATTTTCAAACGATTGATAGTAAAATGCCTCTTGTGTTGTTATATAGAACAGGGGGTGTTGTAATATGCAAAACAATAAAAGACAAACTACTATATTAGTATGCTTTGGCAAAGCGCCTATAAAAACAATTAGAACTTTTTTTAAATTATTATGACACTAAAAAAGATTTACAATCTTGATCACTTCACTCTTGAAAAAATAATACAAATATTTCTATTCTAATAGAATCACGAACTGTACATCTTTAATCCATCAATGTTTACCAAGATTAGATGGATTTGAGTATAAAAATTAAAACAAAAGAAAACCAATAATTGATATAATTAAGGTCTTACAATGTTTTCCTCGCTCGTAGCTCAGCAACTTTTGTTTACACAGTTCCTTGAGAAGTTTGTGTACCCCACCATAACGCAAGTTGGCAATCGATGCAGCAAGAGCTCCGGGAACTAGTTCGTGGTTCTTCATACCCATTTCAATCTACAATATTAAAGTATACGCGTAATTAATTAACTGTACTAGAAAATGTTGGTTATGTGTACACATTCAAATTTTATGTTATGCCATATCGTTGGCGCACTAATTCGCATCAAACATAAAAAAAACTTGCTACAGTTTCATTTAAAGAATCCAGTAATCAGTAAAATGAGTTATAATTTAGTTTGGAAAGTTTACAACATACAGCGGTTAGAACTCGAAAATCTTCCCTCGATAAATAGCGTAATATGGTCACGTTTAATTTCCCCATGTTGAGGTTTCGTTTTGGCGATTTAAAAAATGTATTATTTTGTCGAGACCAGGGATTATGGCATATAATTATACAATATTATCAGAAGGAGCTAGACACGTGCTGCAAAAATTGATACAATCTACAATCTGTCTAAATATCCATAGAAATCAGTCAAAACATAACAGTATTTCCTCACTCCTGTCATATAGAATCATTTTTTATTATTCTTAAGCGACCCGTACACCCTAAATAATACTATCATTTTTTTTATTATGGAGCGTGTACGCGCTTTATGATGGATTGGCAGAAATTTCTCAGTATTCAGAAATTATCCATCAGTAGTCTTTTGAGATCTAAAACTAAACCAAACAAAAAAAAAATGTTTTTACTTTTTCTTTTGACATTAAAAAAAAAAAAATATTCAACACATTAGAACACTTAAAAAAATATGAGAAGGAAAAAATCATGCAAAGCGAAAAAATATACGAGTAAATAGAAATAACGTTTGTCGAAATTAATAAAAATCAGCATAAAAAAATTGGAAGTAAAGTAAGGAAAAAAATAATAACGATCAGCGAAGTATTGTAGTTTCTTTAGTGTTGTCAAATTAGGTTTAACAATATTATGGAGGATGTGCGGACCACCTTATGAAGACAGTTTTAGAAGTAATGTTCTACTTATGAACAAATCTATCGAAAGTGTTGTGTCGGCGCAGTGTTCC